>CM021109.1:400387274-400854562 GCA_007115665.2 Sequoiadendron giganteum
CTCCATCAAAGATAGGAAAAGGAAAAAGGAACAAGAAAAATGCAACAAATCAAGCTTCAAATGGTCATCCAATGCTCTGTGGAATGGTTGTAGGTTGCTTACCCAAATGAGTTTACAAGTGGAATGCACTATCCACTATGAACATAAAAGCATATGCTCACAAGGGCTAGTGAAGCTAGTTGTCCACTAGGTGATCCCCAAGAGATCCATATCAAAGTCATACCCCCATGACTAGGATAAGGAAAAAAAGAAAAATGTATGCTCACAAGGGCTAGTGAAGCTAGTTGTTCACTAGGTGAGTCCTACGAAACCATATCAAATCCATACCTCCATGAATTTAATAAGGTACAAAAAGAAAATTCACACTCATAAGGGCTAGTGAAGCTAGTTGTTCACTAGGTGAGCCCCAAGAAAACATATCAAATCCATACCTCCATGACTTTAATAAGGTACAAAGATGCAACATAATAATAAAGATGGATTGTTCGAAGGTATTTTTCTTAGTTTGTGTGAGGTCTTAATATTAGGGGATATTATTCCTAGTGTCTCCAAGAGAGGACCAATCAAAGGATAAAAGATTTGCAACCTAGGGAATGCAGTGTGTCACATCACCACTAAGAGGAATGTAATATGCTAAGATAGATCACGCTCTTGAAGGAAATTACTCTATATGTCACCATAAATAGAAAAATACATCGCATGAAGTAAGAAAATCACATCAAGGAACATGAAAAAATACAAATGAATTCATGCAAAAATAATGCCAATGTATGTCCCCACTTCAAAGAAAATTCTAAACACCATGATGTCAGAAATTACTTTAAAGTAGACAAACATGAAAAAGAAAATGGAAAAGAGGGTTTCCCCCCAAAAACACACAAGGAATCTATGGATTCGGGGTCAGTATCTATCTTTATTGCAATGATGTTAGAGAGCTCAAAACTATCATCATTTCCCAAATACACAAAGAACTAGAAGAATGAAACAAAGAGAGCGAAAACAAAGATTTTTTTTTGAGTCAACATGGAAGAGACATATAGTTTCTCGATGCCTTGAGTCATCCCCAAAAGTAAAACAAAAGACAAACATGAAAGGAAAAGAAAAGATAATGAAATTTTCTTTGGGTCAATATGGAAGAGAGATAGGGCGTCTCGATACCTTGCGTCATCCCCAAAAGGAAAACACAAGACAAAAATGCAACTGAAAGATAAAAGCCAATGAAAAGGAAAGAGGTTACCACTTATAGAAGAATGTCGGTACAAATAGAGGAATGCACAAAGAGAGAAATATTATCAAATAGAACATCACAATGGATCACATTATGCACATGCAATCACACAAAAGAAAAGGAAATAATGCAAAACGATAGTAAAACACATGCGATTCAACCATCCAGCAGGTCATCTGCATCCCAGTCTTGTTCAGTATATGCTAAATGAAAATCACTAGCAATAGGGACAACATCAAGTGTTGTACTAGGAGATTCACCAGGTTCAACATGTGGTGCATCACTCGGTTTAGGAGGATCATCATGGTTGTTATCGTCTAAGCTCATAGAAGAGGAAAATAACAAGTTCAACTCATTATGTGCTTTCTCATCAATTTTAGCAATTTCTACATTGTCATCCAAGTTAACCACAATAGGAGGATGAATAATAATATACATAGAAGGTGTTGGTCCTTGTTGTGTTGGAGACATAGGATCTATTGGTTCTAGTAATGGAGGATGCTCATCATTTATTGCTTCTGTCAAATTTGGATTTTAATTTTTTATGTTCTCTTTGTTCATCTTTTGAAAAATAGCACAGCCTTTATGCCTACGCTCTTTAGCATTTAATTTAATTTTATTATGATTTTGAAGTTGAATTTGTGTAGGACAAGGTTGGTCAACCATAGGTTCCTTTTCTTCTTCTGAGGGAAGATCATAAGAAACCATGGAAGGTTGTTCAACAACTTTCTCTTTGGCTTTATAAATTTTCTTAGGAGGTAGATTAGGAATTGTTTGGTTTTCTCTTGGCCTTTTGTAGGAAATAGGCAAGGGATTTTTTATGAATGGGTCTTGATTAGTCGAAAGGGCTTTAAGCTCAATATTGTTTTCTTCAAGGGGTGGAGGTTCGATCACAGGTGGAGGAAAATTTTCAAGGGATAACTTGGCTATGTATTTTTATTTTAACATTTGATAGGATAGGAAAAGGGAGTCCTCACAAGGTCTTATAGATTCCAAGGGCTCATGCCAAAAATAGTCTAAGGAAAACTTTCCATAAGAAGACAGAGTTATAAAGCCACTATGGTTCACAATGAATATTTCATTGCTGACTAGAAACTTTAAGCACTTATGGACAATGGATGGGACCACACTCATGGAGTGAAGCCATTTGTATCCTAACTTCACACAAAATTGATCTGAATTAGAGATGATAGAGAATGATACATTTTATTTCTTTGGTCCTACTTGTAAATGGAGTATGATCGAGCCCATCGTAGCATGAGAAAAACCATCATACATTTTAATCTATGCTTTTGGTTTATCATATCTATCTTGAGTAAGTTCATGCACATATAAGAGTTCTTTTGTGATCACATTCTCTCCATAGATGGGATCAATTAAAATCCGAGGAGTGGGCTTGCCATTGATTCAACTGGCTATGTAAAGAGGACCATCAAGTGCATTTTTGATTGTTTCTTCTAAAGAGAAAGTAATTTCAACAAGCATTATGGTTTTTTTTTTACAAGGCTCGATGTCAATCATTCCTATCATTGTATTAATAGGACTTTGTTCATTAGTATCCATAGGATTTTTTCATCATCATCCATAGGATTTTGTTCGTTATTGTTCATGTTATCATCATTTGTGTCAATGCTCATCATATCGGGCTTAGTTTCAATAGCCTTAACAAATGAAATATTATGGTCCAGGGCATGGGGTTGGTAAAGATTAGCAAGTTTTGGTTAGAAGGAGCTACACATTTATTACCTTTGTCATTCACACCTCCAATTTGAATATGACTAGAATTAATGAGATCTTGCACAAGATGTTTAAGATGCTTGCAATGTTTTGTATCATGTCATTTTAGTTGGTGATAAGCATAATAGGCATTGTGTCTAAAGATCAGAAGTAACAACTTGCTAGGGTCAAGAGGTAGAATGGGAGGTAAGGTAAGCATGTTTTTATTTATTAACCAAGTCATGATATTTTGAAGTGTGTCGGGTAAGTGAGTAAATTGTCTTTGTGGATCACCAAGGATATAAGAATTACTCTTGTTTATAGCAGCTACTTTGATATCAACTTGTTGGGTAGGTTGGGAGGTGGAATTTAGTTGAAGGAAAGTTTTATTTTGTCTTTGGAAAGGCTGCGAGGTGTTTTGGTTTGAAGGTTCAGACTTTTCAAGTTGGGTAGATGTGGTTTTTGTTTCACAAATACCTACAAAATTATGATAATATCGAAGGGTAGTGTATAAGTGCATGAAGGAAGGAAATTTAATCATGGTAAGGTTTTCTCATATCCTACTTTGTAAATTTTCTATGAAAATATTTTGAAGGTGAGAATTGGGATTCTTCACACTGATTTGGGAATAAAGCGATTGGTAACTTGAAATAAAGTCAATGAATTTTTCACCCTCATTTTGATTACATCTCATCAAATCAACTAATGTCATTTTAGGAACCACATACACTTGGAAATGGTTAATAAAGGCTTCAACAAGTCCATTAAATGAACGAATTAAGTTATTCAATAATGCATAAAACTAATCCAAGGCAATGTCTTTCAAGGATTGGGGAAAAAGATTAGCCAAAAGTTTTTCCTCAAGGATAAAGCCACTACACAAAGCAATAAATACATTAACATGATTAGCAAGATCTTAATTTCCTCCATATTTCTCAAATATAGGGATCTCTATACCTTGTGGGACCGAAGTTCTCAATATCTCCAAAGATAGTGGGTTACTTTTGACATAGTATGAAGGTGGACCATTTTGATTTTGATTTATGGTGGAAAATTGGTGTTGAATGGATGAGAGGATTTGTAAAATGTGGTTAATGATAGGGTCATTGTGTGTGTTTTGAGATGGAGGTGAATATGGTGGTGGTGTGTATGTGCTAGAAGGACAATTGAATGGATAGCTTGTGGGAGGAGATATAAGATTAGATGCCACATAGGTATAAGGAACACCAATGGAAATGTTCGAGGTAGGAAGGACATTTCTAGTTGGTTGCATTGTTGTGGTCGCTTGAGGATTAGTATAGGTGGGAATGGAGGTTATGTTTGAAGGGGGGGGGAATTTGAACACCTCCTTAGTTTTGCACATTGTTTGAAGTTTGACCACCATTGGTGGTGAAAGGAAGACTTTTTCTAAATATGTGAGCTATCTTATGCACAACTTCCAGTTCTTCATCACTTTCCATCATGTGGTGTACAATCTATGGTAGGTATAATAGTGTTGGAAATGTTTTCAGTACTCACGTTATTTTCATAATATTTTCTTGAGGAATATGATCAACCATTGTTTGAACACTTGGAATAACACTTGTAGGTAAAGTAGGCATAGAAAAAGAGGTATCAAAGGTATGGTCCATACATAGCAAACTAGTACCAACACTAGAAGTAAGAGAGTTAGAGAACCCAAGATCCACAATGAGTTCCTTATTGCGGGATGCCACAAGTCTCACACTTCATCTAGCCATAGTATTATTTATAGGACACCAAGTAGTACAACTCATATAAGGGATAAACCAAAGAAAGTGCAATGAAAACAATATCCTATTCTTACAATTACACTTGAAATGAAAGAAATTGAAATAAAAATTATGTAAATTGTAACAGAAACTGAAAGCAGCCAACACAAGCACAAAAAAGAAATTTCAAACCTTAAAAGCTACAAATTCAAAGTCAACAGGGACTAAGATGCCAGTAAGGGCGTCTTGGTCCTACTAGTTGAATTTTGAGGTTCCAGAAATTGGAATAAAATGCAAACAACTCAAATAGGGTTCTAAGACAAAAACCCATAGAGGGACTAAGATGCCAGTAAGGGTGTTTTTGTCCCAATAGAGGATTTTTGCAAAAAAGAAGAAGAAGAATTCGAGTTGCTAACAATGTTCCTAGGTTGCCTACCTAGGGACCTGATGTTTAGAAATAAAAAAGTGTGCAAATGAATGCAAATTGGAATACATTTTTTTAAATTTTGAATGCAATAAAAATGTTCTTAAATGCAATTAGGATGATTAATAATGAACTTTTTAGTTTTTCAATGAGATAAATTGATGCAAGAAAGCAAAAATGCAACCTATATGCACTTTCACTAATGCAAATATGAGAAACCCTAGACGCGCTTTCACTAATGCAAGATGCAATCCAAGAATGAATGTAACCTAGATTAAGGACTTTAATGAACTTCAAATTAGAAAATGAATGTTCTAAAAATGCTAGGTTCACCAAAATGAACAATGTGGAAAAAATAGGGGGAGATGAGATGTGCTTTATGGTCTAGGTCATAGAACACCACTCTTTTCCAATTGTCATTCAAAAATGTCCTAGGATCCCAAATTGTATTGACTATCAACCCAAAGGTGAGTCAATTCTCAACAAGGAAGACCTAAGAGAAGTTATTTTAGGCTTTGAAGGGTTCACCACCAATAGGGATAACTTTAAGAAATCCCCCCTTAAGCAAAGGTGTAAAATCCTGGTGAATCTTTCCTTTTATTTGAACAAATTATTAATTTTCCCTGGTGAATCTTATGCACATTATTCAAAAATTTGTAAAATCCTAGCGAATCTTAATGAATAATTGTTAAATAATAAAATCACACTGGCGAATAATCACTAAAACGATAATTATAATGGCGAATCTCTCCTTTAATATGCATAGTTGGTTAGTGCAGCTCCCCCATATATATATATATTTTTTTAATATTGAAGTAGGGGCCTGGGGGCGGTAGCCACTGGTGGGGTCAAGGGGCAACGCCCCTTATGGGGGTCAAGGGGGTAGAGCCCCCTTGTGGGGGTCGAGGGGGCAATGCCCCCTCGTGGGGTCTGGGGATAGCGGCCTTGACGCATTCCTGTCACGATACAAGCAGGGTTGAGGGGCAGATCCCCTCGCCACCAAGCATAAATTTACTATTGAAAATGCATTGGAGCACACACAGATGAAGTGTTTTTAAAAAATCTCACTTGAAAAGTAAGACTAAATGAAACTAAAATTTTTACCATCGATTGGCTTTTAAATTAGACGACCTCAAGTTCATTTGGTGAGTGAATATCGGCGTGATTGAACATCATCGGTGGGACACTTAGGGATGTCCTGCCAATACAATGATTTTATATGCACTTAGTGAATTCTGTGACTTTATATGCATGTACCTTTTAAAAACATTGTTGAATCACAAAATTTGTTTTGGGCCACATGATTGAATCTAATCGTGTGGCCCCAAAATTTTTTTGGGCCTCAACAACCTGTTTATAGGCACGTGCAAATAAAGTCATGAAATTCACTTGTAGCCATTCGATTAAAAATCTAATCGATGGAAATAAATAATAAACCTATTCAAGGCTAAAATATCCCTAAAATGAAATGGTAAATTATTATTGGTGGCAATATTTCCCAAAAATTAATTGTAAGAATATTAAATTAATGGTGAATATAAGTAATATTTGTATTTACAATATAAACTACTAGTGAATCAGTTTCGATGGCGCATCGTTTAAAAAATAATGCATTGGCAAATTAATCGAGACAAATTTATTTTTTTTGTAAAAACTTGGCGATTTAGAATCCTTTCTAGCTTGTATTATTCGTCATTTTTGGAGGTCTCGATTTCAAATATTCACCAATTGGCAAAGTTTCACCACTAAATTTTTCCATGACCATCAAGCAAAATCTTGGAAAAGACAATTTAACATTCAACTCATAAAACCAAGTAATGCAAGCTAAATGATGAGTGCAAATGACAAAATTAAGCAACAATAAGTTAGGATGTGTGTACTTGGGAAGTCTGGAAATGTGATGAGGGTTTTGGAAATGCAAAAATGTTGTCAAAATATGCTAGGGATGACTAAGATTCCCTTACTGTTGTCTTGGTCCCACTATTTTTTTGGGGGAAATGTGGAATCTTCAGATGTCAAAATAGGATCCAAAAGAATCTTTGCAAAATTCCACTTGGAGGACTAAGATGCCCTTATTGTTGTCTTAGTCCCGATCTGAATTTTTGAAATATTTGAATGTGATCCTGAGGCTCAATATCCACACTTCCTTCTTCTTAGATCTAAGGTCCCGACACTTCCAGATCTGGCCTGTAGGTGAGTTTCCATGAAGATGATAACTTTGCTATGCAACTTTGCAACTTTTCACTTCAAATGATCTTCAACCTAAATCTGCAAAAACATAAACACACAAGAGAGGAAAAAATTGTTGATTGTTAGTAAATGGGAGTTTGCCTTGGTCAAATCCCTTGTTGGTAATTAAATCTTGGAATGAAATGAAATAATGGAGGGAAAGGATGAATGAACAAAGTTATGTGTTTCTACTCACCAAACACTTGTTATGAAATCTACAAACATGTGTGAAGAGGCTAGCTTGAATGTAGTTCTTTAATCAAATAAATTATTGATAGATCTTGAGTTGAATTGCTTGCTTCAATCAAAACCCTACATCATAAATCTTAGCTCAAAAACACACATGATGGAAGAATATCTTTGACATGATGCTTGAATCTTGATGGTGGCTCAAAATTCTTGATGAACTGATCTTGAATGCTCTTGTGAACTCAATTATTCTATTAGGAATGAATACTCAAGTTGCTAGGATCACTTGATTGCTTGTTAGGAGAAAATGAGTGAAAGAACCTTATATTTATACTTATCCATTCTTAATATCCTGAAATTACACCACAACAAGATGACATATGAGCTCATTAATTAAAAGAGGAAAAATCCCACCAAGATTTGAAATTAAATCCTGAAAAGGACTTGAGGGGGACTAAGACGCCCTAGGTGGCATTTTAGTCCCGAGGCTTGAAACTTGGGGCATAAACTGCAAAAAGTGGCCTATTTAAGGTTCCTTTGAAAAAAGGATCCCAAGACCTTTGGGGCAAAGATGCCCCATGTGGCATCTTAATCCTGACCCAAAAATCAAGGACACACTACCAAAATCATTAAATTATCATTTATCCTTCGAGTTTGTCAAGATTAACCATAAAAAAATGTAATTTATTAGTCTTGTGGATGCAAAAAAGACCAATTAAGACATAAATAAAGATAAATAAAGCAAGGAGGTCCTTAAAAACTGTGAAAATGCAAGGGTATGCATTTTCCTACACTACATTTAGCCCCTACTTTAGTGAGAGGATGAAATTTCTTTAAACTCACACTAAAGTAGCCAAAGCAAAAGATGTGTGGTCTGGAAGTGGGTACGAGGGGAAAGTGTGCGATGTAGGGATGCAAGTGACTAGATAATTAGGAAGGTGGTTTTTCCTTGGCAGATGGACAAGGTGAAATTTTTTTTGGTATCACCTCAATACGAATGTTTCCTAAACCCAAAGAGTGAGAGTAGGATGGCAAAGTTGGTGGGTTAAAAATTTGATATCCACTTGATCACTCTGAATATATAGCAAGTTTCTACATTTTGTTTGACAAACAAAGGGAACTATATCTACTTCTGATATTGGTTTCAAAGCACTAATCAAGTAAGAGAGAAAATTTAAATTATTTTTGATCTGTTCTAGAATATTCCAATGCCAATTATCACTTGCCATGTGTTGCGTTATGATTTGTTCTTTTATATTTTGTCACATTTTTTCTTGAAACTCTCCAACTACCTTGTGTTATATAAAAGGTTGATTGTTATTCTTTTTACGTAGGTTCAAAACTTGTAGAATTACGAAGAATTAAAATTATCTTTCACCAATTTCTTTTCTTTTTCCTATTTTCTCCACTATTCTCATATAGAAAAATTTGTATTTCACTAGAGTTTGTTAATATCAAAGTTGTTTCAAAGATATTTCTAGATAATAAATCTTACATAGCTAACTATTTATTCCTATTGGAGAAGCTAATGTGTTGCACCAAACTCGAGTGCATATTAACACTGTTCAGTGATAAATGTTTGTATTTCTCTATATTCTTGCATCATTTCATGCCTAACTATGAAGTAATCTAGTGAAGAGTGGAATTATTTTCTTTGTTTTATTTCATTTCATGAAATATTCATGGAATAACTAGGAAAAAATTTAATTTTAGGATCTTTAATCCTTTTATCTTAGAATAGATGTTAAATATTTTCAGAAAATGCTTTGAAAATGATGAAGTTCATGAAATATTCTTATAAATATTTCGTATTCATGAAGTTGTTGAGAAATTCATCTTAAATTTGCTAAATATTTGCAAGTATTTGAATTCATGAAGTATTTCTAGCAAATCATTTATGTCCATACAAAATCATTGAGTAATACATGTTTAATTGGATGAATATTGATATATTGTGTTCGATACTTTTACCTGTAGGCTGGAAACACCATAGACCTCTCATGATTAACAATAAATTTAGCATAACGAACCACTGCTAGAATTTGACAAATAAATGACTGCGTGACTAAAAATGACTAAATTCTACTAATTTTTTGCAACTCAACTATAAATGAGTAAATAAATGACTATTTTGGTCGTTGACTAAAAAATTATTTAGTCACACAAATAAAAATAACTAAATAGTTAGTCATTTATTTAGTCACAATCTATTTGAATAGATCATTTAAGAAATCAAGAATAAATAGCCCACCAAAATACTCTAAAAATTTAATAAACATACTCTAAAAAATTAGTGGAAATCTTATTTTCACATGTAGCTCGCCAAAATGGAATTTTCATTTTAATAAACATACTCTAAAACCTTCGTCAAAACCTTATTTTCAGGTGTAGCCCGCCAAAATGGAGATGTGTGTGAGGCATAGGATTCATTGTTGTTTATCTCATTCCCACTCTGCTCAACAAGGGTTACATTATTCATGCCACTATTTGTAATCCAAGTATTTAATTGACATATATTTGCATAATTTCAAATTCCTTTTGATGCTTTTGAAGTATCAATGTATCCTATATAGGGTTTAGAATGATTTATTTCAATTTAAAAAATAAATAAATCATGTATTTTCTTGTGATTAGATAGTGTGGAGATCTCCTAAATCTTCCCCAACTTACTATCCTCTTTGGCACTATATTGATTACTCTGACTGCTAGGGTTTTGCATGTGATCCTCCTACTGCCATGTGATATACAAAAGCGAGATTAGAAGTAGGTATTTATTTTTGTTTCTTGTGCTAGGTTGCCATTTTCATTAGCTTACTTCTACATTTTCAATGTTTGTTTTGACAAGATACAAAAATGAATGAACTTATAGTTAAAAATTATGTAGATTTTGACCTCCTTTGAAGATTATATTTCACCAATTAGAAGCATTAAATTTCTTGTACAAGAGTAATTAATAGGCACTGCTTGCTATGAGTATAAGAGTAAACTTGATCATCTTGGTATAAACAATAAAAAGCCCCAAAATATCTCCATAAACTTATCCATGCAAGATTTTATTTCTTAGGTTCAATTCACATTTGCATAATTCTAAATTTAGGGTATGTTTTTCCTGCAACTTTGGTATGCATATGCAAAAAATCTTGTTGAGAAAGAGGCTTGGAAGTATGTCGAGGGGTAGGGCCTCGATCTAGTTGTGATAAAACCATCATTTATTGTTGGGCCACTTCTTACACCTAAACCTGCCAATACTCTTGCCTTAGTCCTAAACATAATGAAAGGTTTGGGCTATAGTTAAAAACTTTGAGAGTTGTGAGTATTTAAATGATTATTAAGTCATAGATTTTTTTAAAATGCACCATCACAAAGTATAACCAAATAGTACAAAAACCTAGAAAAGGAGCCAAAAAAAGAATTTCCCTAGGGACTTTGCTCTTAAAAATTGCTTGAATTTTGTCACTTTTGAAGACATTTTTGAGTGTAAACAACTAGGCTACAAGTTAAATAGTACCTATTTTAGTTTTATTACTTATTTGTTTCTTTGGAAGAGCATGCGACTTTGATAGCATACACTAAGGACTATCTTATTTTTTAAGTTTTACAATCAAGTGTCCACAATATTATGATAAATTTTGAAGTAATCTTTTCTTTTCTTTTACACATATGTAGAAGATTTCATTCTTGCAATTTTAATATATAGATGATCTAGCATATAAAGTGACCGTGGTTTTCATTTTCATATGTTTTTCCTCATATTGAGTCTTTCTTGGGTTTTGGTTGTAAGTTTGATTTCCCACTATCACAAATTTTTAGTTTTGAAATTTTTGTTGCATATAGATTATAGGGTTTCCAATTCTGTGACATAATAGTACTGGTCATTAAATTTGTGGATAATACTTGATTTAGAGCTAGGTCAATTTGGTAAAACAGTGTCAATTTAATTTACTCTAACTCAACAAAGCTTGAAAGTGCTCAGCGATCAATAAGACTCCAAAAAATAGCAACACGACTTGATTATGCTTGGAATATTCAATATATAAAAAATTCAGAAGTTTGAATATGTAAATGTACTTTCTAATGCCATGAATTATGCCATGTTTTGGCCACTTTTTTTCCTAGTACTACATTTACTCTTAACTCTTTGTCTTGCAAATTCATTATGGTATTCAAGTTGTGTGATGATTTCTTTAACTGTAAGCACTTTAAGAGTGTGTATTGAATAGGGGAACACTTGGCCTTTATTTGTATCTTGTTTATACAACATAAATTATAGCACTCAAATTATCTTTACAAAAACTTTGCAAGAACAAGCAAGAATTACAATATGTGAAGTATCATGCGAGTTTATAACCATTAACAAAAACAGAGGATAAGTCTTGTTGCTTATGACAAAAATTAATAACAAGAATCAGAGTGGATGTTATCTTCCTTGAATAAGGGAAAATTATTTTCTTCTTTAATAACAATAATATGTTCTACACCCCTTTGACATCAATGACAACAATATTTCCAACATATATATGTATGTATGTGTGTATATATATGTATGTATGTACATATATATACATAGCACATACATATATATACAAATAACAATAACAACAATAACAATAACATATTTTCTCTTTCAATCATTAAGCGACTCACATTCACAAATGTCTTAGAAATAGAAAACAAAAAATTGTAACAATAAATAAAAAGAGAACAAAACTTGGAATGAGGCTTAAAGTTTTCCCTAATTGAAATGTATGCAAAAATTGGAAGCATAAAGAAGGTACTTGAACTTCTCACAGAGATTTTGTATGATGGAATGCAATGATTGCAAGATATGTACATGATGAATTTGTTGAAAAGGCTTTAAAAACTTCCAATTTTTGCATGCATGTTTAACATAAATTGTAGCATATGTATATACATATAAGTTTCTATCAAATATAATTATATGTAAATCCAAATATATAAATTACATATATAGTGGAATTTGGCTTTACACTTGCCAGTTGCATTTGCTTGAAAGTTTCAACAAATCCATTTTGTGCATATCCTACAACCATTGCATTCCACGAGTTGACATCTCTTTGAGTCATTTTGTCAAAGAGTTTTTGTGCCTTCTTGATGTTGCCAATTCTTGCATACATATCTACCAAGGCAATTATAACAAAAAAATATAATTTACACACACATACATATACAGTGGAATTTGGCTTTACACCAGCCAATCTCATTTGATTGAAAGTTTCTAAATCCTTTTCAAAAATTCCATCCTGTACATATAGATATTTAGATGCCTCAAAATCTGATTTATATACACACATACTTATATATATGTATGTGTATATATATAGATACCTATATATATGTATGTGGATTATATGATGTATGTATGCATAGACATTTGACAAAATGCCTCAAATAGATGTCATATCGTGGAGGGAAATGATTATAGGATATGCACAATGAGATTGGTTGATGTATAGAAAAATTCCATTGTATATGTATGTGTGTGTTGGATAGGACAACTAAGGGGGGGGTGAATCAATTGTCAAAAATTTAAACCTTAAATTCAATTATCGGAACTAACATATAAATTGACTAAGTGATTAACCATCAAATGTGAATGCATAAACACAATAACACCAGATTTACATGGAAAAATCAGTGAGGGAAAAATCACGGTGAGGATTAACTCACAATATAAATAATATCAAAACCAATTACAAAAAGTCTCGCTACCCAAAATAAGGCTCATTACCTAAAGTAAGGATTCACTATTCAGACTCAATATCCATAGGGCTAAAATGTAACACCTCTCTAACTCCAGCCTTAGTAAGATGGTATTTTAATTTTGATTTAGCATTTTAAATGTTATCATAATGAGATTAAGCATTGATGATTATGCGATAGGTTATCATGATTAGTATTATGCTGGATTGCAAGCTAGTTATAATTGTTTTTGTATGATTATGGACTGGAAGGGATGATGTCGTAACACTCGTATTCGAGAGGCTTACGATATCATGACCATCTTCCTAATAATTGATGTTGTATTAGCTATATGATATATGTTATATGCACATGTACTTTGACGTGTAATTGGAGTGATACAGGTACTGAGTATCGACTCTGCCTGGATTCACAGGCTTGAGCATACTCCTATTCCTTGATGGTGGTAACTGGAGGTAATCATACATGCCAAATGTCCCCTACCCTAGCCCACTATACCTTATTCGTGTAGTGTTCCTGTGTTGTCTTACCGTTCGGTTACCTAACGGTAACGTCCAGATCATTTTTCTATCATAGGTGGTTTGCCAGTATGTCTGCTTGAGGTATTTTATCTTGTTTTCCGTTAATCTTTATGTGGCTATATTTTGGTAGTCAGTGTTATGAAGTGATTTCATTGGCATCTTTTTGTGGTTTCAATTATGGTATTTTATAGCATTTATTGATGAGAGATTTGAATGGTTTTATTCACGAAATTTAAATATGTTATTTTAAATTATTTTATTGATCATTTGAGGGAATGATACATTTCATTTGAAAATTATAAATGATTTTATTAATCCTTTTATGAGCTCTTATAATCTTATTTAATCAATTGGGGAGCTTTAATGACTTATTTAATTAAATGATTTATTTCATTTTATTAATTTGAGAGTTTATAATTTGGGAAGGAAGATTTATTTAAAAATAAATAAAAATGGACAGCTTGGTATTGGATATTTATTCTTTGTTTGAACCATTTTGGGGGATCATTATTTTGGGAAGAAGAGGAAACTTGTTGCTTGGAGAAAGAGGAGAAAACCCTAGGTTTGGACAACAAAATTGGAGGGGAGAAACATGGAGATTCTTGGGAGAAGAAATTGTAGGCAATTGTTTGTTGAATTCGACATGCCATTTTTCTCCTTGCTATTTGATTTTGGAGTCTAACCATGCCTTACACGTAGATTTTTCTATCATTTCCATTTTGGGGCAGCCTTGAGGTATTTTTCTATATGGTTCTTGAATCCTTGAATTTCTTGTGATATAGAATGTGATTTAGTTTGGCAAAGGTAAACTTGCATTTTCTTATGACAGCTTGTTGTCCCTGTTCATTTTGTGCATTCTTGGGATTTGGATAATTGATGCTTTGGATCATATTGATGTTGTGTAGTCTTTTTGTATGACAATTTTTTGTGCATGCTAGTAAATCTGAAATGGGTTTTTGTTAAATTCAAGTTTCAAACACTATCATTTTTTTTATGTTTTGCCCCAGCTTTTTTACAAATGTTTTATCTTGTTGCTCTTTAGCTGTCTATTAAAAATGTAAACTAAAATTGGATTTCATGTCCAAATGCCCATATCTCAATTGGGTCTTCATTAGATTTTTATTCGAGGTAATTTCATTTTTTATCAAATTTGTCTCTACTTATAAAATGACGGTTTTCTTTGCTGCTCATTATTCACTTGTTAAAAATGAAAAAATAAGGGCAGATTCTATGTTAAAATTCCCAAATCTCATCTGGGTCTTTGACAGATTTTAATTCTGAGCACTTTCATTTTTGCCCAAATTTATGCTTACTTGTAAAATGACGTTTTTCATTGCTGCTCTTTTACCGCCTATTAAAAAAACAAAATAATATTGGATTCCATGTAGAAACGTCAAATTATGAACTGGGTCTTTTTCTGATTCAAATTCCAGACACTTTTGTTTTTGTATTTATTTTTTTTACCCAATTTGTCAAAATGATCTTTCTCAAAACAACACCTCATTTTCAATTCTAAAATCAAAATAGAAGGTGTATCCCAACTTGAAATGTTGAAATCTGAACTAGGTCAAGCTTGGAATTTTAATTCGAGCACTTTGATTTTTCATGAAAATTCTATGCCTCCATGTCCTCATGGTTTTCAGCTATTCGGTGGCTTCTTTTACAACAATATTAGCTTGGATGTTTAAATGGTTTTCTATGATGGTTTTAATGGATTTTTCATTGTTTCATATTTGCTTTGGGTCCCTCATTGGTTCAACGTGATGGAGTAAAACAATGCAAGAAAATGAGTCCTCGTGCATGGCTTTGAGCGCTTGTAAAATCTAAGGATGTACTTGAGATGGCCTATCCGTCTGCAGGGCATTGATCTGGGCATGATTGAGTTCCTTGTCTATATGAGGGGTGAATTTGACTCTGTGTGGTGCCATCCCTTCGAGCTCACCTGGTGATACTCCATCCGATTTGCACTCTTGTATCTTGTAACTTGTAGTCATGAGTAATACCCGACATGTATTGCATGAGCATATCCATGTTGTGTCATTGGCCTTGTGCTTGGTATTTTGTTTGCTCCATGTCTGATGTGAGTGTTGGCCTTATGTTACCCTGTCTTGTTTTTTCTTGGGCCTTGTGACTACCTCTGAGCATGGTGGGGTGGTCTCTTTGGAGTCCACATGGTAGGGAGGTGTTGCCACTGCCATTAGGGACCGGCATACAGGTTTTGGAGCACCAGTTGGAGTGGATCTCTCTCTCTCTCTCTTGTATTTTTTTATCATATTATACTCATGTTCATGCCTTGCATATATATCTTATTGGATATTGTATCATGTTCATGAAAATGTTGTTGTATTCTTACCTTTTCATTTATGCACATTGTACTCTCTTGAGAGAGAATGTAATCATAAATTAAATGAGAAGAAATGTGATGTTTTATATAGGATTTATGGGTTTCGGTGTTGGTATCAGAATCCCTTGTATTATGATGATTATTATGGATTTTATTTCCCTAATTTTCATGCAAAAACTTAAATTGTAAATGTGTATTTCCTTCATATTTCCAATCTGCATAAGTTCTGAAGCAACAACGCTTTCTGATGTTGTCTTGTGAGTTGCATCACAAGTTTTGGAGCATCGGGCTCCAGAACAACACATTCCGGAGCAATAGGTTCCAGAGCAAAGCAGCAAGTTCCAGAGCAAACTTTCGAAGCTAACCGGTTTTCTCTTGTTTGGATTTTCTCTGGAGGGTGAATTAGTCCTCTCCTTTGGGATGTCATTTAAGTTATATTTGGCCATGTTTATTGTGTTTTATCAAATTAGTAATTATTTTATGTGTATGTTATTCTTTATGTTAAAAAAATTATTATTGTCTCATCCTCTTTTGGCTCTTAACCTTCAGCGTTGCCTAGTGGGATGTTACATCTGGTATCAGAGTCCATGTTCACACACTGGGAGCTCTGGCGTACATGAGCCTTCTATGTTATGTTGTGTTTTGCATGTGTGGCATGAACTTGTAAAACTATTTTTCCATAATCTTGTTTGACTAGATTTCATGCCTTAGTATGATGTATAGATCATCCTAGTGATGACCTATTTTGATGTGTTCCTAGTTTCCTTTAGGATGCCCCTAGAAGTAGAGCTAGAGGAAGAGTTTGAGGTAGAGCCCATGTTGTAGCATTGGGATCCTTGTTTTTGGTTGATACCTATTTCATGTGTTGGGTGTGGTGGATGGCAACAAGTGATGTTGTTTCCTACCCCTTGCATGTTTTGTTGAGGAATGCTTTGGTGAGGGTTAGTAAGACCCTTGAGCCTACCAAGGAGTGTGTTTTGATTGGTCTCCTTCTTGATGTGTGGCTCTTTCATTGTGTAAAGGGTTATGACCCTTGAGTAGTCCCTAAGTGTGGTTGTAGCCTATGTGGTTTTGGAGTTGATTTTGCATGTTTTATTGAGATTATAAATATGGTTACAATAGAAAATGAATGATCATGTTGTTACTTCATAGAGATTATTGCATGCTCTCTTATGATTGAAGCATTTGTGTGAAAGTGGTTATGTGATGATGAAATCCATTGTATGCTTACCTCTTATGAGAAAATGTTTATGCTTCCATGAAGGTTTGTTTTATTAGATCAAACTTGGGTAAAGGACCTATAGTCCCCAATTGCATTGTTGAGTGTTACGAAATCATGCAGATGTTAAACTATTGTATTTTTATTCAAAATGCAAAATGATTAATGCATGTTGAAGTGATAATATTGCATAGCTTGTCTTGAGTAAACATTGTAATGATATTGCTCTGTGTATAGGAAATAAATGTGGTTAATGCATGTGTGTAATAAGGTGACTTACCACTGAATAATTGTGAATGTGAATGTGAGAATTAATATGGCATTATTTATTTACTCCATGTAGCACTACGATATTTTGTATGGGATAAAGGTTGTAATTGTAAAATTTTGTTTAATGATATTATTTTCTTGAAAATAGAAGATTGTATGGATAATGGGAGTACATGTTCTTGGGAAGTTCGTTTTGATCTTGCATAATTAGAAGTGGATAATTATTTTATTTTGGTAAGAAGAAAAGGAAAAAGGTACTCCTTGTTATGTGAACATCCTATATTTGTGTTCATGTTGAGTATTGTGAATATCATGTGCTTGAGTTGTGTTCCTGTGGGATTGTGGTACAGGGCACCCATCCATGGATGATATGATTTTGGAACGGGAATCACATTGGCTATGAAAATAAATTTACTTGTGTTATGCGATATGTTGAAAAGTAATGGAATTGTGTATGTAATTGTACCCCCTGTAAATGTGAGAAACTAGTAATTGTGCATTGGCTGAGTGTTGTGAATACCCCGTACTTGCATTGTGTGCCCATAGATAGTGATACTATGTACCCATCCATGAGGAATATGTTGTATCATAGATGTGGGATTTACCACACCATTTTATGTGTGATTTTATTTTGTTACCTGATTAAGGGCCAACCCATGTGTGGTTGAAATATATATATACATGAGTAGCCAAAAGTGAGTTTCATAGATTCTCTCCTTTTGGTTCTCTAGTCCCTTAGTCCGTGAAGGGGTAGTAGTAGCCACAAAGTTCCTTGGGCGGTGTGTGCAGCATATGCATATAGCGGTGCAGAGTGGTCTCAGCTCAACCGATCCTAAGGAAAGTACTCACTACTTCCCCTTATGATGGATCAAGGTACTTGATCCATATGTGCTAGCCTATTCCCTAGTTTTGAGTATAGCAACATTGGTTTATTAGTATTTCCTGGCCATCTATAGGGACATTGAGCTGACATTGCCTAGCCACATGTAGAGGCGTTGAGCTGGCATTAGTGAGTCAACCTCATCCATATGAGAGGTGAGACTCAAGTAGCCCCATATTGATATACTCATATGCATTATATATACCGTATATGCATGTGTTTCGACATGATATAATGAATACGATGCCACGTGCATAGACATGTGAAGGTGGACTATTAGATTGTGTTATGATAGCCTACTTGTGTGATGAGAATAATGGGGCCTCGTACACTTGTAGAGGGACACTCATGCTTTCTTTCAACAGTTTTCGGGTCGGTTAGCATATGGGTATGTCCTAGCCATGTATACCTCTGGCTACGGTGAGTACCTACACGTACCTTCTCCACCAGGTATCACTATGTGGGGTGTGTTATGCACGTGTCTACTTCCACGGAGCCATAGACACACTATCATGTGACATATGACTAGTATGTGCCTTCTCCGACCGGTGTATGTCATGCCGCACTGAGATGTGATGCCAGATGGGGTCGAGGTGCACACCCCATGCAGGCAACGAAGGAGTGTGTGGGCCACTTGGCGAGTCCATACCGTGTGACGACGTGATGCGGGGTGTAGCCTAGGATTACACCTCATGCCATGTGGTTAGCGTGCTCACTCCGCACCTCATGAAGAGCTATTGTGATAGTTAGACGTTGTTCCCTCCTTCCTCATTTGGTGGTTAGTATCTAATCACATAGTGTTGTACAGTGCAATTTCAAAGATTATGGACTTTCTTTATGGTTTTGATGATCTTCTATTGATTGTGAAGGCCGACACTTTATTTATATTTGATTGTGATCTTCATTTTCATGTAGCCTTCAAGGTTACATTTGATTTAGTGTTGAAATTGCACGCATTTCTTGCTTCATTGCTACAATTGAATCTTTATTTGATATTTATTTATAATTTTTGGTGGCTAAACTAGTTTTCTACTTGTTTTCAAATGCCAGTCTTGTGTTGTAATGTGATTCCTCATCAGGTATGGGAGAGCCGAACTCAGTTGAGAGTATACGAGAAAGTAGATGCAGGGAACCTTGAGGATGGGGGTAAGTGAGGCTATTATATAGCTAGGACCCACTACCCACCTATGTGTGATGACTATCTCTTGGAGGCTAACCACCTTATACAAGAGATAGGTCATTGTGGTCTTGTTTGGATGGTCTCACCATGTGTGTGTGGCCTAACACCATCAAGCCACTGAGTGTGAGGTATGGATTATGTGAGTTGGATATTGGCTCTTGGCTCATTGATTATGTATCATGGATTAGTATGCTGCTTCTCAGTGTCCAGATGGACCCTTGTGTAGCCTTGTGATGTGATTCCTAGTGATGCAAGTATGTATGTATTTATGCGTAAATGCATGTCTCATTTTGGATGTCATTTCATGTGAAAAGTTCAAAATTGGCTTATTATGCATTTGAAAGAGTAAATTGTTATATTTTATTGAAAATGATGCCAAATATGTTATAATGCATGGGATTGGAAGCATGTGGAAAGAAAATATTGTTGCAAAAATGGTGTTTGGAAAGAATTGAGTGCTTATGCATCTTATTTACCCTATCCTTACTGGAAATCAATGTGTTTTTTAACGTATCTTTGAATAAATGTGGATGTTAAAATAAATGCTTATTTTCATAATTGTGACACATGTGATGTTAGCCAGATTAAACATGTTATTTTGTTTCATGTTGAGACCTTATGAGTAAGGCATATGTCAATTTATTGATAATGATTCTTAGAAAGATGAATGTATATGGATGTCTTGTCTATTTTGTTCAGTGATGAATGAAGCATATTATATACCTCATCATTGGAATGAAGTACAATCAATTAATGATGATTATTACATTTTGATAACTAATGTGTAACATGGCTGCATATTGAGCTTACATGACTTCCAGGAGTAAGTCGAATCTTAGGGAGGGAGGATGTAACACCTCTCTAACTCCAGCCTCGGTAAGATGGTATTTTAATTTTGATTTAGCATTCTAAATGTTATCATAATGAGATTAAACATTGATGATTATGTGATAGTTGATCATGATTAGTATTATGTTGGATTACATGCTAGTTATAATTTTTTTGTATGATAATAGACTGGAAGGGATGATGTCGTAACAATCGTATTCAAAAGGCTTACGATATCATGACCATCTTCCTAATAATTGATGTTGTTTCAGCTATATGATATATGTTATATGCTATTATACTTTGATGTGTAATTAGAGTGATGTAGGTACTGGGTATCGACTCTACCTGGAATCACAAGCCTGAGTATACTCATATTCCCCGATGGTGGTAACTAGAGGTAGTCATATAGGCCAAATGTCCCCTACCCTAGCCCACTGTACCTTATTAGTGAAGTGTTCTTGCATTTTCTTACCATCCGATTACCTAACGTTAACGTCCGGAGCATCTTTTTGTCATAGGTGGTTTGCCAGTATGTCTGCTTGAGGTATTTTGTCTTGTTTTCCATTAATATCTATGTGGCTATATTTTGGTTGTTAGTGTTATAATGTTTTCATTGGCATCTTTTCGTGGTTTCAATTATGGTATTTTATAGCGTTTATTGATGAGAGATTTGAATGTTTTTATTCACGAAATTTAAATATGTTATTTTAAATTATTTTATTGATCATTCGAGGGAATGATACATTTCATTTGAAAATTATAAACGATTTTATTAATCCTTTTATGAGCTCTTATAATCTTATTTTATCAATTGGGGAGCTTTAATGACTTATTTAATTAAATGATTTATTTCATTTTATTAATTTGAGAGTTTATAATTTGGGAAGAAAGATTTATTTAAAAATAAATAAAAATGGACAGCTTGGTATTTGGATATTTATTTTTTGTTTGAACCATTTTGGGGGATCATTATTTTGGGAAGAAGAAAAAACTTGTTGCTTGGAGAAAGAGGAGAAAACCCTAGGTTTGGACAACAGAATTGGAAGGGAGAAACATGGAGATTCTTGGGAGAAGAAATTGTGGGCAACTGTTTGCTGAATTCGACATGCCATTTTTTCCTTACTGTTTGATTTTGGAGTCCAATTATGCCTTAAATGTAGAGTTTTCTGTCATTTCCATTTTGGGGCAGCCTTGAGGTATTTTTCTATATTGTTCTTGAATCCTTGAATTTCTTGTGATATAGAATGTGATTTAGTTTGGCAAAGGTACACTTGCATTTTCTTATGGCAGCTTGTTGTCCCTGTTCATTTTGTGCATTCTTGGGGTTTGGATAATGAATTCTTTGGATCATATTGATGTTGTGTAGTCTTTTTGTATGACAATTTTTTGTGCATGCTAGTAAATCTGAAATGGGTTTTTGTTAAATTTGAGTTTCAAACACTGTCATTTCTTTTGATGTTTTTGCCCAGCTTGTTTACAGACATTTTCTCTTGCTGCTCATTAGTTGTCTGTTAAAAATGTAAACTAAAATTGGATTTCATGTCCAAATGCCCATATCTCAATTGGGTCTTCATTAGATTTTTATTTTGGGCAATTTCATTTTTTATCAAATTTGTTTCTACTTTGATAAATGATGTTTTTCTTTTCTGCTCATTATTCACTTGTTAAAAATGAAATAATAAGGGTAGATTCTATGTTGAAATTCCCAAATCTCATCTGGGTCTTTGAAATATTTTAATTCTGAGCACTTTCATTTTTGCCCAAATTTATGCCTACTTGTAAAATGACGTTTTTCATTGCCGCTCTTTTACCACTTGTTAAAAAAATATATATATTGGATTCCATGTAGAAACGTCAAATTATAAACTGCGTCTTTGTCCGATTCGAATTCTGGGCACTTTTGTTTTTGTATTTTTTTTTTTTACCCAATTTGTCAAAATGATCTTTCTCAAAACAACGCCTCGTTTTCGATTCTAAATTCAAAATATTAGGTGTATCCCAACTTGAAACATTGAAATGTGAACTAGGTCAAGCTTGGAATTTTAATTTGAGCACTTTGATTTTTCATGAAAATTCTATGCCTCCATGTCCTCATAGTTTTCAGTTGTTTGGTGGCTTCTTTTACAACAATATTAGCTTGGATGTTTAAATGGTTTTCTATGATGGTTTTAATGGATTTTTCATTGTTTTTTATTTGCTTTGGGTCCCTCATTGGTTCAATGAGATGGAGTAAAACAATGTAAGAAAATGAGTCCTCATGCATGGCTTTGAGCGCTTGTAAAAGCTAAGGATGTACTCGAGATGGCCTATCCGTCTGCAGGGCATTGAGTTATCCGTCTGCACAACATTGATCTGGGCATGATTGAGTTCCTTGTCTGTATGAAGGGTGAATTTGACTCTGTGTGGTTCCATCCCTTTGAGCACACATGGTGATACTCCATTTGATTTGCACTCTTGTATCTTGTATCTTGTAGTCATGAGTAGTACCCGACATGTATTGCATGAGCATATCCATGTTGTGTCATTGGTCTCATGTTTGGTATTTTATTTTATTTCTATTTGATGTGAGTGTTGGCCTTATGTTACCCCTATCTTGTTGCTTTTTCTTGGGCCTTGTGACTACCTCTGAGCATGGTGGGGTGGTCTCTTTGGAGTTCACATGGTAGGGATGCATTGGCACCACCATTGGGGTTTGGCGTACAGGTTTTGGAGCACCAGTTGGAGTGGATCTCTCTCTCTCTCTCTCTTTTATTTTTTTATCATATTATACTCATGTTCATTCCTTGCATATATATCTTATTGGATATTGTATCGTGTTCGTGAAAATGTTGTTGTATTCTTACCTTTTCATTTATGCACATTGTACTCTCTTGAGATAGAATGTAATCATAAATTAAATGAGAAGAAATGTGATGTTTTATATTTGATTTACGGGTTTTGGTGTTGGTATGAGAATCCCTTGTATTATGATGATTATTATGGATTTTATTTCCCTAATTTTCATGCAAAAAATAGAACTATAAATGTGTATTTCCTTCATATTTCCAATCTGCATAAGTTCCGATGTAGCAATGCTTTCTGATGTTGTCTTGTGAGTTGCATCACAAGTTTCGGAGCACCGAGCTCCAAAACAGAAAGTTCTGGAGCATCGGGCTCCAGAGCAATAGGTTCTGGAGCAGAGCAACAAGTTCTAGAGCAAACTTCTAAAGCTAACCGGTTTGCTCCTGTATGGATTCTCTTTGGAGGGTGAATTATTCCTCTCCTTTGGGATATCATTTAGGTTATATTTGGCCATGTTTGTTGAGTTTTATCAAATTATTAATTATTTTATGTGTATGTTATTCTTTATGTTAAAATAAAATTATCTCATCCTCTTTTGGCTCTTAACCTTCGGGGTTGCGTAATTGGATGTTACATACAACCCAAATGGCTCACTGCCACATAGATTCCAAGAAGACAAAGAAGAATTGTGATAGAGAGACAAAAATCCCAATGCATCAAAGGATTCCACCACAATCACTGATCCACTTACATGAATGATAGAGTTTGTCTTATGCTCACTGCATCTGAAAACTCAACATTACACTTCAAACTAATCAACCACACACATAACTCACACAATTTCAAAATAGCATCAAATTCACTTATGTTCTTTCACTTATCTTCCTTCTTTTCTTATGTACACTTTTCATTTCCGACACATTCTATATTTATACCATCTCCAACTTTGAAAAGATACAAAGTTTCCCATCCAACTTCAAATTCAAATTAGCTCGATGTCAAATATCCTAGGGTGGAATTAGAATGAGGGAAACCCAAGCACACACTTCATCGAGACCCATAATAGATCCAACACACTTCAAAAAATTGAATGTAGTGTTTGACACACAATTGACCAAACCAGCGTAAAACACATAGATCAATTAAGCTCGATGCTTTCAATTTTCGAAACCATATTCAATATAACTAGGGAAACACAAATCTCAAATCATAAAGATAAATCTAGAAAAACAATAATTCTTCGAGACCTCAACCAGAACATAGAAAATGTAGTTCACAAGTACCAAACCAACAACCTCAACAACTGACAACTTGCAATCTTCTTTCGATACAATTTTCTCAATATCCTCAACATATAGTAAATAGCCAGCTGATTGGTTGACATCAATGAAAACACTTTAATTTCTATTTCTATTCTTGCAATAACCTCCTCCTTTGTCATTGATGGAACACAAAATGTGAAAAACCATCAAAGACACATATGATCTCTGAAAATACTTCTCAAGATTTTTCTTTTGCTTCTCCCCCTTAGAAGATCATCACCTACTTTCCACTCTTATTCACATTCTCTTTCTCTCCTTTTCACATGATCTTTCTCTCCCCCTTTGACATCAATGGAAAAGGAAAAAAGGATATGTTTTTTTGAAACTTTCTTTGACATGAAAGCAAAATAGCAGAATACTCATAATGACATCACTTTAAAAAGTGTTTGTCTCCCTAAGAGGTAGCCACTAGAAACATTAGTCCAAAAACATAGAACCATGAATCCACTATACCGATGCATCTCCATATGCATCTTATTTTCTAAGAGGAGGGGAAAGAACCCCTAGCTTATCCCGAAGATACTCAAAAGTATCTTTAGGAAGATCCTTTGTAAATATATCTACAATCTGATCATTTGTTGAAATATACTCGAACTTAACTTCATTTTCCATGACCTTCTCTCTCAAGAAATGGCACCTGATAGATATGTGCTTTGTTCTTGAGTGCATTACAAGATTCTGTGAAATGTTAATTGCACTTGTGTTATCAAAAAAGATAGAAATAAAATCATCATACAACACTATGATATCTTTCAATGTTTGTTTCATCAATAAAACTTATGTATATCAAGATGCAAAACCAATATACTCAACTTCAATAGTGGACAAAGAGATTGAATATTTCTTCTTATTAAACCATGCCACTAATCTACATCCAAGAAAGAATGAACCACCACTGGTACTCTTTATGTCATCTATAGTTTTGGTCCAATCCACATCTATATAAGCACTAAGTGTAAAATCGGTATCCTTGGGATACCATAACCCATAATTTGGAGTGCCTTTCAAATATTTGAATATCCTTTTAACTACAATAACATGTGTTTCCTTTGGATCTTCTTGAAATATAGCCACAAGACAAACCACATGCATAATATCTAGTCTAGTAGCAATCAAATACAACAGTCCACCAATCATAGATCTATACTTGCTATGACTAGCCTTAGGTAAATCATCATATTTTCCCAACTTACATCTAGTCACCATAGGGGTACTTATCAGTTTGGAACCTTCCATTATGAATCTTTTCAACATCTCCTTCACATACTTAGATTGTGAAATATAAATTCCTTCCTTTGGCTGATTAATTTGTAGACCAAGAAAGAAATTCATCTTCCCAAACATAGAGATTTCAAATACTCTGCATTTCTTCCACAAACATACACAACAACAATCAGGATTCCGTCATTTTCAATCTTGAAGTATAAATTACTATTTTTTGTACCTTTGTTAAATCCTTGTTGACTCAAGTACTTATCTAGCCTTGTATACCAGGCTCTAGGAGTTTGCTTCAATCCATATAAATATTTATTCAATCTACACACCATATCAAGTTGGTATGTTAGCTAAAATCCTCTTGGTTGGTCCATGTAGACCTCTACTTCTAGTTCACTATTCAAAAATTCTAACTTGACATCCATCTGATAGACTTTCAAATATTTATAAGCAACCAATGCCAAGAACATCCTTATAGCTTCCATTCTTGCTACTAAGGAAAAAGTCTCCTGGAAATCTATACCTTCTACTTGTGAGTAGCCTTTGCACACAAGCCTTGCTTTGTTTCTAACAACCTTCCCATTCTCATTTAGCTTTTTTTTGAATACCCATTTTGATCCAATAATGTTTTTGTCTTCTAGTCTTGGGACTAATTCCCAAGTTTGATTCTTATCAATCTACAAAATTTCTTCTTTCATTGCTTCCTTCCAATGTTCATCCTTACAGGCTTCACTTACTGACTTCAACTCAATCTTAGAGAATAAAAACAAATTTAATTCTACAATAGCTTTGCTTCTAGTTAACACACATTTTTCCTTGTCTCCAATAATCTGACTTTCTAAATGATTCCTCTACACATATTTTTGTGTCCTAAGAGACATCACCAGAGCATCTTCTTCACTTTCATTTAGTTTTCTTGTTCATATTTATCCTATTCTTCTACAAATTCTTATATTCTTGCACAATCATGTTCCACAGACATATATCCATCAATATCAATAGAGCTCTTTACTATTTCATCAACCTTCACATTTGATCTTTCTATAATTTTCCTCACTTTTTTTGAAACATTTGTATGCCTTGCTCTTAGTAGAGTATCCAAGAAATATTCCTTCATCACTTCTTTCATAAAACTTACCCAAAGTTTCCTAATCTCTTATGATATAGCATTTGCTTCTAAATACCTTGAAATATTTGACTGTAGGGATTCTTTTGTGCCATAGCTCATAGGGATTCTTTGTACTATTTTCTCTTGCCTAAAATCGATTGAATACATATACAGTAGTTTGAATGGATTCTTTCCAATAAAATTTCGATAATCCAGCTTCAGTGATCATTGACCTAGCAACTTCTTGAATTGTTCTATTTTTTCTTTCAACAACTCCATTTTGCTTAGGACTTCTCAGAACAAATAGATGTCTCTTTATAGCATGCACTTCACAAAAAATATTGAACTCATAGGAGGTGAATTCTCCACATCTGTTAGATCTGAATCATTTAATCTTCAAACTCACTTCATTATCAACCATAGCCTTCAATACCTTTAATCTATCTAATGAATTTAATTTCTCTTAGAAATGTAACCCATGTATATCTAAAATAATCATCAATTAAAATCATAAAGTACCTTTCACCAAGTAGAATTCACACTCTCATAGGAACACAAAGGTCTATATGAACCAAATCCAATAATCCAATAGTAGATTATTCTCTTGATCTGTAATGAATTCTTGTTTTCTTTTCGATTTGACAATTCCCACATATAGCATATACATGCTTTGTAATTATTGGTAGATATCTCACAGCTTGAACTGAACTAATTATTACCAAGTTATCAAAATTCATGTGACACATTCTCTTATTCCACAACCGTCATTTATTTGTGTCATAAAACATCATCCATTAGCACCTTTAAGCTAATAAATGTTCCCTTTAGATTTCTTCCCTATAGCAATCAATGTTCCAGATCCTTTCCGGATCTCACATTTCTCATCCTTAAACACAAGATCATATCCTTTTCTGCACATCTAACCAACACTCAAAAATTTATGACTTATGCCCTTGACATAGTAAACATCGTCAGTATGATTCTTTCCATCAAAACTTACTAAACCTATCCCACAAATTTTAGCACCAACATCATCTCCAAACATAACCATACCTCCATCATATTTTTCAAGTTTCACAAACTTACTCTTTTCACCAGTCATGTGATTTGAGCAACCACTATCAACTACCCAATTTTTTTTCTTGTTTAGCACGTAGGGCAGAGGTAACCGTACCTTCATCTTTCTCTTTCTCCTTCTCTTTCTTTAGTGGACTTTCTTTTGTCTGTCTTTCTCATTTAGTAGAAGTAGGTCCATCCTTCATTTCCAAGAACAAGCATTCATTGTCATTTGGATCTTCCTATTATGAATCTTCATTTGAAACACTAGCATTCTAATTCACATAGCTATTTTAATCTTTTATCCTTTCTTCTTTTCCTCATATATTTGTTTATTCATTTTTGCTCTTTTTTGGAAACTTTGTAGCATAGTGACCAATTTCTCCACAACTAAAGCACTTACAGAGTAATTTACCTTCATACTTATCGGGGCCTTTTCTCATTCTCCTTACAAAGTTAGCTTCAATTTCATCAATTTTTTCTTCATCCAAATCTTCAATTTTTGTAGCTTTAAAAGCTATCTTTGTGTTACCTACACTTCTTAGATTCGACTTCCTCATTTCATGAGATGTCAAAAATCCTAGCAACAAATCCTTAGCACAAGTATTGTAATCTATCGTCAGCTCAATAACACTCACCTTTTCAATGTAAGCATCAAGCAGAGTTTTGAGAATCTTCTTCATAATTATGGTTTCATCTATAGTAGCACCAAGGGATTGCATTCCAACCACAATCTCATCCAATCTCTGTACATAGGCTTTAACATTCTCATCTTCAGACATGTGTAAAAGATCAAACTGTGTTTCCATATTTTGTAATTTTTCCTCTTTTACCCTTTCATCACCATTGTGTTCTCTTTCTAAAGTATCCCGAACTTCCTTAGCTGTCTTCAAATTTTGCACCTTTATCAACTCAGAATATCCCAGACTTTTCTTCAAGATGAACTTTGCCTTATTATTCACTTCATGTGCTCTGATTTCTTTAGGTGTACTTGGTCCATTAGCAAGAGGAGTGTAGGGTTCCTTATAAGCTTTCTCTACATCATATTCACAACACTCCAAATATTATTCCATCAATACTTTCTAGATACCATAATTAGTTCCATCAAACCTTAGATAGTCATAGATTATTTTTGTAGCCATCCCAGAACTTCCTCAAGAGGTTAAGCTCTTCACCAAAAAACCAAGCTCTAATACCAATTGTTAGATATGACAACTGAGAGGGGGGCAAATCAGTTGTCACATATTTAAACCTTAAATTCAATTACTAGAACTAACATAGAAACTAATTAAGTGATTAACCATCAAATGCTAATGCACAAACACAATAACACCATATTTATGTGGAAAATCCAATGAGGGAAAAACCATAGTGAGGATTAACTCACACTATAGAGAATATCGAAACCGATTAAAAAAAGTCTCTCTACCTAAAATAAGACTCATTGTCTGAAGTAAGGACTTGTTGTCCATAGGGCTACAACTCGGATGGGTCACTGCCAAAAATATACAAAGAAGATAAAGAAGACTTGTTACATAGAGACAACAATCCCAATGCAACAAAGGATTCCACCATAATCGCGGATCCACTTGCATGAGTGATAGAGTTCACCTTATACTCACTACACCCAAAAACTCAACGTTAAGCTTTGCATTGATCAACCACACACATAACTCACACACTTTCAAAATAGCATCAAATTTGCATCTTCTCTTTCACTTATCTTCTTTATTTTCTTATGTACACTTTTCATTTCTAGCACATTTTGTATTTATACCATCTCCAACTTTGGAAAGATAAAAAATCCGCCATCTAACTTCAAATTCAAATTAGGTCGGTGCCAAACATCCTAGGGTGGAATTAGAATGAGGGTGACCCAAACACACACTTTACTAGGACCCATAATATATCCAACATGCTTCATCAACTTTGAATGTTAGGCTTGACACATAGTCAACCAACCTAGTGTAAAACTCATAGATCAATTAAGCTCGATGCTTCCAAATGCCGAAACCATCTTCAATAGAACCAGAGCAACACAACTCTCTAATCATAAAGAGAAATCCAGACCAACAAAAATTATTTTGGACCTCAACCAAAACATAGAAAATATAGTTTACAAGCACCAAACCAACAACCTCAACAACTGATAACTGACAATCTTCTTTTGATATAATTTTCTCAATATCCTCAACATATAGTAAATAACCAGTTGACCGGTTGACATCAATGACAACAATTTCATTCCTCTTTCTATTATTACAACAATGTGTATATATAAACAGATAGATGCCAATTGCATTTTATTGAAAGTTCCTATAATCTCTCCAAGAAATTCATTTTGTGCATATCCTACAATCATTTCCCTCCATGAGATGATATCTATTTGAGGCATTCTGTCAAGTAGCTCATGTGCATTCTCTATGATTCCAATTTAAATACATACATGTCTACCAAGGCATTTAGAGCAAAAAAATTTGATATTATGTGCATGCACATGTGTGTGGGTATATATGCATACATATAGATAGATAGATCCATCTATCTACATAGATAAATATGTATGCATACATACATCATATACACATCTACACACATATATATAAGTTGCATAAATACAATGGAATTTGGATTTACATCTACCAATTGCATTTGCTTGAAATTTTTAACAAATCTATTTTGTGTATATCCTGCAACCATTGCATTCCATGAAATGACATCTCTTTGAGTCATTCTGTCAAAGAGTTTGTGTGCCTTCTCGGTGTTGCCAATTCTTGCATACATGTTTTCTAGGGCAATTATAAAAAAAAATTGATACACACACATACATATACAGTGGAATTTGTCTTGACACCATCCAATCTCATTTTCTTGAAAGTTTCCATCAAATATAAGTTTATATATACACATCCAATATATATAAAGTTCCCATCTCATTGTGTATATAGAATGTGATTCTCTTAATGATTGAAAGGGGAAATATGTTATTATTACTATTGTTATTGTTATTTGTATATATGTATGTATGTGCTATGTATATATGTACATACATACATACATATATATATATATATTGGAAATATTATATTCATTGATGTCAAAGGGGTGTAGAACATATTGTTGTTATTCAATAAGAAAATCAGTTTCCCTTATTCAAGGAAGATAACATCCACTCTGATTCTTGTTGCTTATGTCTCCCATAAGCAAGACTTATCCTCTATTTTTGTTAATGGTTAGAAACTTGCATGTATATAATCTATTTCTATGACATGAGATATGTATATAAATTATATACCCGTATGCATTTTCCAACATATAGATATGTATATGTAGATAGATTCCATTGTATATGTATGTGTGTGTGTATATCATATTTTGTTGTTATATAAGTTAAATATGAAGGGAAAGACAACAGTACAAAATACCTTCCCTTAACACTAATACAACAGGGTAGAAGAGCAAAAAAGAGTTCTATAGCTTCTTAAAACTACTAAGATGAATATAGACAACATAAAAGAGATAACAAAATAAGAAATAATAGGTTTACACAAGTATTTATGTGGGAAAAACTTTTCAGGTAAAAAAACCACCACACCAAGAAAAGACAATTTTGTATTATAGAAATGAAAGTATTACATACAAAATTCTTCAGTCTTTTCTCTCTGATCAGCTCACAGCAGCAGTCTCATTTTTGGTTACAAAAAAAATTGTACATTGTACTCAACTATCGAGTCTTACAATTTCATTCTCTATCACAACTCAATTAGAGACTTCGGGTTCATGCACCGATCATCCAATCATGCCATTTGATCTTCACTAATAGATCTTCTTGCATCGGGCTACCCAGGCATTCAATTCCTTGCCTAAATAGGGTCCTATCTCTAGCTAAAACTCAGCCTGCAATAACTACCATTAACTATTTTGGCTTCTATCCAATCAAGAACTTGACACTGAGCCATCTGTCAGTTTTCTATTCGCTTGTCTCTATTGAATTTTTGTTTAGCTTGGTCAACTGAGCTCCAAGATCGCTCTGCCTGTTACTATGTCATCACACTGAGCTCAGTCACCCATGGCGGTATGGTTGTGAGCACACACAAGCCGACCTCGTCCTCCCCATGTTACCACCCATTAGTCTTTAGCTCATCACGGTGTGGTAGTGAGCTCACCTGAGCTCACCCTCTAGTCACCCCGTGCTACCATCGAGCTCATCCTACCCAGCCACGGTATTGCAGTGAACTCACCCGAGCTCACTAAGACTTCCCTGCGCTACCGCCGAGCTAACTTCCACTTTCCATGGTATTGCAGTGAGCTTATTCGAGCTCAACCTAACTTTACTTACACTACCACCGAGCTCCCAAAGTCACCTCGCAGTGTGGTGGTGAAATCGCCCGAGCTTTGTCCCTATCCACCCCGTGCCACTGCCAAGCCTGACTAGCCTTACCGCGATGCAATGGTAACTGTTAGGTAGACTATAGGCAGTCTTACCATGCTACCATGGAGGCCGCCAGGCCACCCCATGGTAGGGCGGTGACCGCCAACGGTCTCACTGTGGCCACTGTGGTGAGAAAACTCACCACCCGTTGTGTGATGGTAACCACTAGGAAGAATGTAGGCGGTGAGCGAACTCACCGCACATGGCATGATGGTAATCGCCAGGAAGAACACAAGTGGCCTCATTGCAGTACCACCAAGGAAAAATTAGACCGTTGTGGTAAAGCGGTAAAGGGCATAAACAAAACATTTTTCGCCAAGTATTTTTCTGACAGAGGTCCAAGCTGGTGATTGAAGCACCATTTCTCAACATTCTCCCACTTGATGAAGATTCCCAACGTCCTCTTGACTTCAAAAAATTACTGACGGTGATAGGCCCTAAGGCCCATAGATTTTGCGCACCATCTGAACTTGTCTATGCTCACCGACTTTGTTAATGCATCTGCAACATTCTTCAAAGTGCCAAAATTTTCAAGATAGACCTTTCCATCTTCAACCATGTCCCTCACCAAATGATACTGCACATCAATGTTCTTTGTCTTGGCATGGAAATTTGGGTTATTTGCCAAAAGAATGGCACTCTGCCTATCACAATAGACTATAATCTACTTTGAATTAAATCCAATATCCGAACACAATCTACTTAGCCAAACTACTTCCTTGTAGGTGTGAGTTGTTGCCATGTACTCTACCTCTGTAGTGGATAGAGAAACAACAACTTGTCGCTTGCTCATCCAACTAACTGCTCGACCATTTAACATGAATGTGTATCCACTGGTGGATCTCATGCTGTCAATGTCCCCTGCCCAACCAGAATCAATATATCCCTAAATGTTGAGTGTTCTCTGTGATGCAACCAAACTACCATGGTAACACAGAGCATAGTCTAAAGTGCCCTTCAAATATCTGAAAACTCTCTTTACAACATCCCAATGTGATCTTCCTAGATTTTCCATAAACCGGCTGAGAACTCCCACTGCTTGGGCAAGGTTTGGTCTAGTACAGACCATCGCATACATTAAACTATCAACAATACTTGCATAAGGCACCTTGGTCATGTCCTCCATCTCAATAACAGACTTTGGACAGTCTTCAACAAATAGTTTCGTTCCCTGCATAACTGGAATAACTAACTGCTTATGGTCATCCATACCAAATCTCTTTAGAACACTATTGACATACTTACTCTGACTTACCCAAAGCTTTCTACTTGTTCTATCCCTAGTTATCTCCATTCCCAGAATATACTTTGCTACACCAAGATATTTCATTTCAAACTTTTCAGACAACTAAGATTTAAGATCATAAATCATAGTATTTCTATTTCCTATGAATAACATATCATCCATGTTCATTTTCAGATTTATAATAAACATAATGATCAGATTTTGATCTCACAAATCCCATAGATAACACAAACGTGTCAAATTTCTAGTACCACATTCTAGGAGATTACTTCAAACCATAAAAATATTTCTTTAACTTATAGACCAGATTTTGTTTACCTTTTTCAACAAAATGCTCAGGCTGGGACATATAAAATTCTTTTTCCATCTTACCATGGAGAAACGATGTCTTCACATCCATCTACTCAATCTCTAAGTCATATGCTACTGCCAATGATAACAAAAATCTGATGGATGTTAGCTTTGCTACAGGGGAAAAGATCTCTCCATAGTTAATTCCCTCAATCTAGGAGAATCCCTTTGCAATCAATCTTGCCTTATACTTCTCAACACTACCATAAGACCAATCTTCTTTTTGAATACCCACTTATAGCCAACATGCTTTCGCCCTTTAGGCAAACGTACCAAATCCCATATTTCATTCTTCTTCAATGAATCCATTTCTTCATTCATGGCTTCTAGCCAAGAATTCGAATCAGACCTGTTGATTTCCTCTTTTATAGTCCTAGGCTCATCAATGCTAGTAATTAAGGCATAGGCATAGTTTGAATCTAACATTGAGAAAGCATACCTTGAAGGTTGTTATTTTTCTCATGTAGACCTTCTTATTGGCTGAGGTTGTGGTTCTTCATCATTAGAACTCTCAGAGCTACTTGAACTCTCCTCAGTCTCAGGTACACCATACAGTTCTTCCTTTTCTGGAGTTTGAGGAATCTCAACTACATCATTCTTCTTGTCTCTTTGATCTGTCTCAAGCTATTGATCACTTACTGAAGGTTTCAACTCATGAAAAAACACACTTTTGTTGTACAAAACCTTCTCAGTAATAGGGTTCCAAAGCTTGTATCCCTTCACACCAACCCCATAGCCAATGAGAATACATTTAACAACCTTTTTATCCAACTTTGATATTTTCTCATTTGGCACATAAGCATATTCCTCGTAGCCAAAGACATGAACGTGTCTGAGAGAGGGCTTCTTACCAGACCATGCTTCCAAAGGTGTCTTATCAACACGAGAAGAGAAAGGAGAATGATTTACCAGATAGCATATTGTAGCCACAACCTCAACCTAGAACTTATACTCTAGACTAGCACCACTCAACATACTCCTCGCCTTTTCCATCAGCGTCTTGTTCAACCTTTCATCAAATCCATTTTGTTGTGGAGTATAAGGTGTTGTTTTATGCCTTTTAATTCCACGATTTGTGCAATACCTTTCGAAATATGTAGAATAAAACTTACCACCATTGTCTATCCTCAAACATTTAATTTTCCTTCCAGTCTGATTCTCTACCAAAGTTTTAAATTCTTTAAACTGACTAAACACTTCTGATTTACTTTTAAGAAAGTATACAAATGCCCTTCTCGAATAGTCATCAATAAAAGAAACATAATATCTAGACTTTGATAATGAAGGTACATTAACTAGACCAAACACATTAGACCGAACATAATCCAATATACTCGAAGATTTATGGGGACTCAAGTAAAATGAAACATGATATCATTTTCCATAAATATAGTGTTCGCAAAAATCGAACTCAAGGTTATAATTATCAAGCCCTTCTACAAGATTTTTAATCTTCAAGGTTTTTAATCCTTTCCCACCTACGTGACCTAGCCTATGGTGCCACAATATAGTCTTCTCTACTGGGAGTTTTACCTCCAAATCATTTTCAACCAAAGAATTGCCTTCATCTTCCTCTACATGAACAATTTTGCTTGACATTACAGAGGCACTGTTACATTGAACAGGGTGTGCATCCAGCTTGTATAGAGTTCCAGTACGAACACCCTTAGCCAACACCATTGCATCTCGAGCCATTTTACATCCTTTACTTGAGAAAGAAACTTCTACAGCAACATCGTTTAACTTACTGACAAAAAGAAGATTGTGAGCCAGACCTGGTATATGCAGTATGCCACCAATTCCTTTGACTCTTCTGTCAGGAAACTGGATTCTGACTCTTCGTCTACCAACAACCTCCAGCTTTGAATCACTTGCCAGGTACACCCTTCCACCATCATACTTCTTGTACTTAGAGAACCATTCTCTATGGGATGTCATGTGAAAGGATGCACCTGAGTCAACCAACTAGACATCATTTGGTGCTTGATTTTTCAACGCTTCTGCAATGAAGGCATCTACATCACTTTGAGAAGAGTCATTATCTGAATTCTTCTTCTTCTTCTTCTTCTCCTTATAATCCTTTTGGATATGACTAGGTTGCCCACAATTCTAGCATCTCACCTTGAACTTTTTACCAGGAGACTTTGATCTCCCTGTAGATTTAGATTCCAACTTCTTGTCCTTCTTCTTGCCTTTCCCCTTTGGTCTACCTTGAATAGTAAGAGCCTCTTTGGACATCTTATAATACTTCCTTCACATTTCTTCAGATAGAAGTAAAGCAACCACATCATCCATCTTGAATGCAGTGGTCGTGCTTCAAATAGCCATCACCAGATGATCCCAACTATTAGGTAACAAACACAATAGGAGCATGCAACAATCCTCCTCCTCAGTCTTTACACCTATAGATGCCAGTTGAGTAACACTCATGTTAAACAAGTTCAAATGGTCTGCAATAGATGCACCTTCTTCCATCTTCAAGGAGTATAAATTCTTCCTCAAGAATAGCTTATTTACCAGAGACTTTCCTTGATAAATATCGCCAAGCTTCTTCCATGATGAAGCTACAGACTTCTCCTCATGGACGTTCAGGAGTATAGAATCAGCTAGACTCAGTCTTATTACCTCTTGATTTTCTATTAGCAAGGTCCCAATACTTTTGCGTCATACTTTGTGGCATAGTTCCAGACACTGCTAACCATAGGTCTCTATCCACCAACAAGTCTTCCATTTTGAGTTTCCATAACTCAAGAAGAAGCAAGTTTTAACAATGCAAGACTCCCACTGAAACAGTATTAGCACAAAAAACTGACCTTTCAAACAAGGATAACACAATTGGCCAAGCTCTAATACCATTTGAAGGGAAAGACAATAGTGTGGAATACCTTCCCTTAACACTAATACAACAGGGGAGAAGAGAAAAAATGAGTTCTATAGCTTCTTAAAACTACAGAGATGAATACAAACAACATAAAAGAGATGAAACCTTTTCAGGTAAAAAACCCACCACACCAAGCAAAGACAATTTTATATTATAGAAATGAAAATATTACATACAAAATTCTTCAGTCTTTTCTCTCTAATTAGCTCATAGCAGCAGTCTCATTTTTTGTTACAAAAAAAATTGTACATTGTACTCAACTATCGAGTCTTACAATTTCATTCTCTATCACAACCCAATTGCAGACTTCAGGTTCATGCATTGATCATCCAATCACGCCATCTCATCTTCACTGATAGATCTTCTTGCATCAAGCCGCCCAAACATTCAATTCCTTGCCTAAATCGGGTCCTGTCTCGAGCTGAAACTCGGCTTGCAATAACTGTCATTATCTGTTTTGGCTTCTAGCCAATCAACAACCTGACATTGAGCCACACATCGGTTTTCTATTCGCCTGTTGCTATTGAATTTTGGTCTAGCTTGGTCAACTAAGCTTCGAGCTCACTTTACCTACTACCATGTCACCGCACCGAGCTCAGTCACCCATTGCAATATGGTGGTGAGCACACACAAGCCAACCTTGAGCTCCTCATGTTACCGCTAATCAATCTTTAGCTCATCACGATGTGGCAATAAGCTCACCCGAGCTCACCCTCTAGTCGTCCTATGCTACCGCCAAGCTCATCCTACCCAGCTATGGTATTATGGTAAACTCACCCAAGCTCACCCAGACTTCCCCGTGCTATCATCGAGCTGACTTCCACTTGCCACAGTATAGCGGTGAGATTATTCGAGCTCACAAAGTCACCCCACGGTGTAGCGGTGAACTCGCCCGAGCTTTGTCCCTGTCCGCCTCACGCCACCGCCGAGCCCGATCAGCCTTACCATAGTGCAACAGTAACCATTAGGCAGACTGCAGGCGGTCTTACCATGCTACCATGAGGGCCACCAAGCCACCCCATGATAGGGCGGTGACCGCCTGGTAGACCATCAACGGTCTCATCGCGGCCACCATGGTGAGAAAACTCATCGCCCGCAATGTGACAGTAACCACCAGGAAGAACGTAGGTGGCCTAACTGCAATACCGTGGTGAGTGGACTCACTGCTCGCAGTATGACAATAACCGCCAAGAAGAACACAGGCAACCTCACCGCAGTACTATCAAGGCACAACCAGACCGCCGCGGTAAAGTTGTAAAGGGCTGAAACAAAACATTTTTTGCCAAGTCTTTTTCTGACAGAGGTCCAAGCTGGTAATTGAGGCACTGTTTCTCAACAAAATAACCATATGCATGCACATAATATCAAATGTTGTTATAATTTTTTTTTTTGTATTTTAAAGACATTTGTGAATGCATACTCTTTGAAAGAACGACTCAAAGAGATGTGAACTTGCAGAATGAAATGGTTGTAGGATATGCACAAAATGGATTTTTTTAAACTTTCAAGCAAATGCAATTGGTAGGTGTAAAGCCAAATACTACTGTATTAATGCAACTTATATATATGTATGTGGATGTGTATATTATGTATGTATGCATACATATTTATCTATGTAGATAGATAGATCTATCTATCTATATTTATGTATATATACCCACACACATGTCCATGCACATAATATCAAATGTTGTTGTAAATGCCCTAATAGACATGTATGCAAAAATTGGAAGTGTAGAGAAGTCACATACTTATACACAATTTGGATGTATATATATAAATACTTATATACATGTATGTGTATGTGTATATGATGTATGTGTGCATACATATTTGATAGAATGCCTCAAATAAATGGCATCTCATGGAGGGAAATAATTGTAGGATATGCACAATAAGATTGGCTAGTGTAAAGCCAAATTATAGTATATATGTATGTGTGTGTGTATCAAATTTTATTGTTATAATTTCCCTTGTAGACATGTATGCAAGAATTGGAAACATCGAGAAGGTACAAAAAATATTTGATAGAATGACTCAAAGAGATGTCAACTTGTGGAATGCAATGGTTGTAGGATATGCACAAAATAGATTTGTTGAAACTTTCAAGCAAATAAGATACTTATAAAGAATTGAAAATTAGTTTCCCTTTGACATCTATCTATCTATATAAGTGTATATATAGATACTTGTATATATATATGTTTGTAGATGTGTATATGATGTATGTATGCATACATTTTTAACAGAATGCCTCAAATAGATGTCATCTCATGGAAGGAAATTATTGTAGGATATGCACAATGAGATTGGTTGGTGTGTAGGATATGTATAGGATATGTGCAGGATATGTACAGGATGGATTTGTGATTTCATTTATATTCAGTTCTTTAGACTCTAAGGATGATTACAATATTCTTTCTTTCATATCTATCTTGCAAATTCAAACAAGAAAATATTAAATTCCTTTTAATGAAATAAATAACAAAATGACTAAATATACCCCTTTCATCCCATGATCTCTAAATTTTTCCTATTCAAACACCACATTTACTTAGAATAAATAGTTTTAGATTTTCTAGTGTTTTCCTATATAATAAAAAGATATGTTGATAACAATGCACCCTAATGGGCTATCAATCATTCCATTCTTGAGCTCATAATTCTCCTATTCTATCTAATGCTAGAATTTGATGAATTACCTCTAGCAATATTCACAAAATTGTCATAATTTTTTTTTAGATTATCTTTTGGTACTTCTAAAAGGTTTTATAGTCATCTGTATAAGCTCCTTTACTTACATTTATTCAAATCTACAGGACTTTATGTGTCTCCCTTACAAAAAAGATGCATGCATAGAGACCACTATGATGTTGTAATCACTTGCTTGATCAAATTGGTAATTCATAGTAGGGAAAAATTTAGTGGCGAATCTTCACCAATTGGTGAATTGTAGGAATCGGGCAAACCGAAATTGGTGAATTCACCATATCCAACAGGGTGTTCAAATCACCCGTATTTCATGAACTATCGGTCCAATGCATGTCCATTTGCTAGCGGTTTTTTTTTACAAGGCATGTTTAGGAAATAAGTTCTCCATAATAGACTACGCATTTCCAATGGACCGATTAATATTTTCCCCTGGAATCCGGGGGAGCATGTCATAAAACACCAACATATTCGCCAATACTATTAAAACAACATTATATGAGGACCCATTTCACCAATTAAAATTTACAAATAGTTGCTTGTGAAGACCCATTTCACCAATTAAAATTTATAATTAGTTTCTTATGAGGACCTATTTCGCTAATAATATTTAAAAATAATTACATTTGAGGACACATTTCGCCTTAAAAATTACAAGGTATCGTTGTATAAGCACGCGAGATTTGCCAAATTTTTAACATACCATTTAAAAATCCTACAGAATTCACGAAATATGGATTGATATAAATACAATTGAAACTATTATTTGTATTCTTACACATATTTTTGTTCGGTTCTGAGGTTTTACTTCTCAATTCATTCCATTCTTGAGATCAAAATTCTCCTATTCTACCTAACGCTAGAATTTGATGAATTACCTCTAGCAATATTCATCAAATTGTCATAATTTGTTTTTAGATTATCTTTTGGTACTTCTCAAAGGTTTTATAGTCATCTTTATAAGCTCCTTTACTTATATTTTTTCAAATCTATAGGACTTTATGTGTCTCCCTTAGAACAAAGATGCATGCATAGAAACCACTATGATGTTGTAATCACTTGCTTGATCAAATTGGTAATTCATAGCAGGGAAAAATTTAGTGGTGAATCTTCACCAATTGGTGAGGAATTGGGAAAATCAAAATTGGTGAATTTATCGTATCCAACAGGGTATTCGAATCATCCAAGATTTCATGAACTATCGATCCAATGCATGTCCATTCGCTAGGGATTTTTTTTTACAAGGCATTTTAGGCAATAAATTCGCCATAATAAACTACACGTTTCCAATGGACCGATTAATATTTTCGCTTGGAATGTCAGGGAGCATGTCATAAAACACCAACATATTCACCAATACTATTAAAAAAACATCATATGAGGATCCATTTCGCCAATTACAATTTACAAATAGTTGTTTGTGAAGACCCATTTCGCCAATTAAAATTTATAAATAGTTACGTATGAGGATCTATTTCACCAATAATATTTAAAAGTAATTACATTTGAGGACACATTTCGCCTTGAAAATTACAAGGTATCATTGTATAAGCATGCGAGATTTGCCAAATTTTTAATATACCATTTAAAAATATCGTGGAATTTTCCAAATATGGATTGATATAAATACAATTGAAACTATTATTTGTTCTTACACATTTTGTTTGGTTCTGAGGTTCTACTTCTTGATTCAAAAGTCAACGAAACCCGAAAAACATAGACTCGAAGGTGAGTGATCATTTCTTCATACTGTTATTAGTTATTATTTATAATAATAAGATTTCTTTATCTATTTTCCATTCTTGCTTCAGTCTTAAACATGATTTTGAGTAGGGAATGGGATCTATATTCTCTGTCGGTCTGTCCTTCTTAAACAAGAAGATGTTTTTTTTCATCTTTTATTCAAAGTGAGATATCAATATGTAGAGCAGCAAGGGTAAGATTCTTGAGGGTAATGAAGAGACTGGGAGGCAATCAAAACACCCAAAATGTGGAGGTACCATACAGTCTTACTTTGGAATTGGCAAAGCTTCTAATCCATCAAATCAAGGTGGAGCTACATCATCAACTCTTCCACCAAATATTATTGAAGATGGCATTAACAATACCTCATCGCCACAGGAAGGTCAAAGTGAGATTTTCATTGAGTTAAATCAAAATGTATCAAATGAGGATGGAAATACTGCAGAAGATGTTCCAAGGGATATCCTAGTTAGCCAGAATGAGATAATTGACTTGGATGAGGATGATGTTGGTAGCAAGAAAAGAAAAGTAAAATCAAAATTGGGGCGCGAGTGGGAAATGACAAGGAATTTTCAAATTGGTTGGTTGTTGAAGTACCCATTCCTTGAACCAGTGGGGGTATCAAATGGGCAACAAAGTTCAAATGTAAGATTTTTAGTTGGAAATGTTGAAGAGACAAGACGATGCAGCTAAAGCTTGACACTATAGAAAAGCATATCGATAAAGTTTACGAAAAAAAAATCATAGATGGAAAGGAAAAATCAGTCGTACGATGGAAATCAAAGGAAGAATGTCTTCATGTTAAGTATGCCACAAATTATGGAGAGCATAACCATAGATTATTAAAGATTAGAAAATGTGAAGGTACACTTGGGCCTCATTTTGGAAAATCCATGGCAGTAGAAAATCTGTCAAAAAATATTCAAATGAGTGTTGTTTTTTATATTTTATCTAGGGGGCATCCTATGATAGACTATCCAAATTATTTTGATTTATTATCTTATTTGAGTGTTCCCCATTTTCTCTTCTCACATTGGTCAGTAAACGCTGGATGGGAATGGGCGAACTGTCTTGCTGTAGTGGAAAAGCAAGATTTAAAGGAGAAAGTAAAAGAGTCAAATTTTGTTGCATTATCTTTATTTGAAGTTACAACGGTAGACAATACTTCTTGGGTTTGTATACTTTAGAACAACATGTTCACCAAGCTCATCTTCTTTGTTTTCATAAAAAGAAGGACAATTCAACATTGCAAAATCTATTTGAACTAGTGAAGAAATATTTGAATGAAATTGAAAGTATGGATGAGTTGACAATTGCAAAAAAGTTGGTGTGTGTAGGAGTTGATGGAGCTGCAGTGATGCAAGATCAAAGGAGCGGTGTTTGTACAAAGTTACAAATTACTTGTGCACCATACATGCTTGGCATTCACTGCATGGACCACAAAATGAATTTAGCATTCAAAATTGTAAGCAAGTTTCCTACAATATCAAAAGTTGAAAATCTAGTTCGTGAGATCCATGCATACTTTTGCTGAAGTCCCAAACATTTCCTTGAATTGCAACATTTTATCGAGGGAATAACACCTAGAAACAAGCTTCTCAAGGATTTCGATACCAAATGGATATCCCTGCATGGACTAGCACAATGAGTTCTTTTAGAATATCAAACCTTTGATTAGAGTGATGTACAAGCATGACAAAACAATAGACAAAGCTCCTGACCTCTTACATAGGTTAAGCGATATAGAGACACTCTTGACTTTAGGTTGTTTTCTCCCCATGTTGGATGGGATGAACAATCTTGTGAAGAAAGCCCAAGATAGAACTATGTATATTTATGAATATGCCAATCTATGTAAACTTACATTCTTGGCCCTCAATCATCTATATCTAGATCTAACACAAGAAGGCACAAATTATTTGATGTGGAAGAAAATTACTGATTTGAATAATCCTAATAATTATTTATAGTTTAATGCAAGTGGGCACTTATGTATCTGTGTACGTGGATATGAGATACCAATACACCATTGTAAGATAGCCAGGCGCTCTAGTAGATAAGTACATGTTAACGAGGAAGATTTTAACGACATTGTTAAATCTATTAGTGATAATTTGAAGGAAATTGAAAAATATATCTCCTCATAGATTCATGAAAGATTCCCTCGACATGAAATACTTGAAGCCATGGGTATTGTTTATCCTCAATTTTGGGTAAACCGAGATAACCCAAAATATTTTCATGATCAAGTAAAAATCTTGATCAAATAGTTTTCGAAAGAGGTAATATACAATGAGCAGACAATAGAAGGAATTTTAAATGAAAATAATTTTAGAAAGAAATGTAGGAGTTTTGCAATAGCTATGAGGGACTAGTATAAATCCATGGGCAAGGAGAAGGCCTTTGAAGCAGGATCAATAAAAAATGTTTGGACAAGCTTAGGTCAGAGGGAAATATTATGTGGTTCGATCTCATAATATTTCAAACTTGTTGATTTATGTCAAACAATGATATTGAGGTCGGTGGAGGATGAGAGAGTTTTCAATACATTGGGGTTTTTGAAATCAAAGTTAAGAAACAAATTGGACAAGAATTTGGAAAATTTCTTGAGGATGAAAGGAACTACGTATAATGTCAAAAAAATTCCTTTTGAAAGGGAACTCGCAATTTGGAGGTCCACATGTGAAAGAAGAGGGACCAGGTTGTGCAACACATGCTCTCCAATTACAAATGCCACTGGTACTAGTGGTAGTGGTAGTGGGCCTAGGACAGATGACAATGATATTGAAATTGACACAAATCACACAATGAATGTTGAATTTGAGACACAGGTCGAAGAAAGTGAAGAGCAGACTCAAAATCAAGATGACTCTTTTACTTTATCTCAATATGAGCATCGATTTGAGGACCCTGACTCTATTTGGGAAATGGAAGAGAATTAGTAGGTTTTAGATATTTTTACTGCACTTCATGAATCAGTTTCCATTGTTCCAAAGTCCAAACAGTAGTTGATGATATTTTATATTGTATTCCATGAGCATTTAAATTGTGAATCATTACACTTCATGATATCTTATTTTATATTGCATTGAAGCACTGCATGAATCATATTCTAAACTATAGTTGATGATTTTTTTTATTTTATTCAAATAAATTGTGAATCATTGCACTTCAAGATATTTTATTTTATATTGCACTCCATGATATTTTATATTATATTACACTTCATGAATCATATGCAAAATTTAAACTATAGTTGATGATATTTTATAAATTATATAGTATTCCATCATCCATGTAATTGTGATATTAAAATTTAAATTTGATCTCTTAAAAGGAAAATTATTTTATCTTTACAAAGAAACTAGCCTCCACCGAGTTCACCCCACTTATCTTCCACATATCTATAATCACAAAAATATATGACACTTTGATTTTATGATTGATAAATTATGAACAATGCAAATTATAGAAATTTGTGTGACAAGATCCATATTATAGCCTACATTGCATCCATAAACAAATTTTAAATTTCGCAGTGACGTAGTCCTTCCTCCATTCCTAACAAAATTCAATACCATCAGCCTAGCAATGCTTCATTGATGAAACCCCCATCACAGTCTCGATGATGGCCAGATGAAAAATAGCTCACAACCTAGTATTGGTGTAATAATACTCTATCGGGCTGACTCCTAAGGTGCTCTCTTGATATACCAATAGAGTCAATTTTTCAACAAAAGTAACCATGAATTATAACCATGGGCATGAATTATCAAATTTTATCAATAATCACAAAAATATACCACTTTGATTTTGTGAACAAAGTAAATTATAGAAATTTGTTTGAAAAGATCCATATTATGGCCTACATTCACATTGCATCCATAAAAAAAAATTAAATTCTGTAGTGACGTAGTGCTTCCCCCATTCCTAACAAAGTTCAGTACCATTGGCCTAATAATGCTTCATCAGTAGAACCCCCATCAAAGTCCCATCGATGGCCCGATGAAAATAGCTCACAACCTAGTATCAGTGTAAAAATACTCTATCGGGTTGACTCCTAAGGTGCTCTCCCGATATACCGATAGAGTCAAGTTGTCAACCAAAGTAACCATGAATTATAACCATGGGAATTATTTATTGAATGCATAAATTATATTGGGGGAATTATGGTGCATCGGTGAAAAATTATCTCGCATCCCACCGATAGAACGAAGGATAGGTGTCCATCGGTGGAGAGGGTGGCTATTGGTGAAAGACTGATGTGACATCCCGAGGCATCATCGACTTCAAAATATTTGAAATAAATGTTCTTCTTCGATAACAAGACTGAAAGACAGTCCACAAATGGTGCATTTATGAACCAGAATTGAAGTGAATTATATCACAATTTGATCGCATAGTTGTTACAAAATCTTGGAAGATTTCGCTTAGGGCAGAAGAAGAAAGGAAAAAACTTGGAGTTCTAATGTAGAAAAGACTGGTGGACTGTGGAGGTGACTTGGTGAGACTCAATTAAATACTTCAGACCTAGCTGAGAAGCTATTTTCATCAAAATCTTAAGATTTAAATAATTGAAGAGAGTATAAACAAACCCAAAGCTAAAAAACAAAAAACCAAAAAGACTAAGACTTTGGATCAACTGGACATTAAAAAGCCTAAGAGACTCCTAAATGAAGACCTAATAGATTAGTGCCCATGGTGGGGGATGAGACCCAAGAGGAGTGCTCAAATGAATCCTTCCATGGATCGAATATGGGACAAACATAAGGGCTTAGGGGATATTTGGACACCGCAACGAGGGTACAACATCTTCATGTACCATTATAGAAAACAATTTAGGTTTCAACCAGTCTGCAATCCATGGAGGTTGAACTTGGGAAGACCTGTGGTGCCCAATTTTTTTGTGAATGCAACGCTAATTAAATCTCATGCTATCAAATATGACCCCAAGAAAATAACTATTCAGTCACATGGCGGGGGTGACATGCTTGTTATTTCTAGGGATCTCATTTCTAATGTATTTCAGTTAGAGTGTTCACTGAATTTATCATTCACAGTCAAATATCTATTGATAGAGTATCACCACATGGTTACCAGCTATAAGAGATGGAACTTACCTTTGCATAGGCCCAAGGATGAAGGAGGCCAACTCAGGAGGTTCTCTAGCAGTGAAAACCATCCTTTCCTTGAAGATTTGTTCGAAGAGTATTTCTGATACACCTATTATTTAGTTGGTCAAGTTTTGGGAGTAGAGGTTCTGCCTCTCATGTCAATTGCCCCAATGGTCTTAGCTACAGACATATAGAGCAAGGATTCTAGGCCATTTGATTATGCTATCTACTTGGCCAATGCCCTACATAGAGGGCTTGAAAATATTAAAATTAATAGTGATAATATTAATTTTGAACACTATTCTTTTCTTATGCATTTTCTTTTATACGAGGGACAAGTCAAAGGGGTATGGAGTGAAGAATTAAGGATAAAAGATATAGATGAAAATGGAGATTCTAAACCTATACACATGTGGACTTCATTATGGGACAACCGATTTGGTAGGTCTTATTACCTTTATTTTGAAGATTTTTTTGTAAAACCATTAATGAAGTTGTTGGGATATTTGTGCAATTATAATCTATCCCCAGAAGTACAAATATTTCTAAGACCAAAGGAAAATGACTAGAGAAATAAAGTGAATCATAACTGGGGAGACTGGTATGCTTTCCCAGATTGTACAGTGATAAGGTTTTATGGGTTCGAAGGGGATCCACACTTGATGCCATGAGTAGTTCCTGACCAAATTTCTTATTTAGAAATTGTGAGGCAATTGGAAAAATCTGATTCCAAACACCTCAAAGGATATAGAAAACAATCAAGTATGCCCAACACCTTATGTTTTGGAGACTTTACAGTGGTTGCCAATGAAGGATATGGATAAATTGATGGTAAATTAGCATAGTACAACCTACCTCTAGGTTATGTAAGGAAACAATTTGATGCAAAAGGGTTTATTCACAAGGTGAGATTATCATAGGGGCTATCAGGGTATGAAAATTTGTTCTCAATCGAAGATGTCATAAGAAACCATGATGAGGCTTCCACCAAGGAAAGAATGGCCACCTATAACAATATTATGCTTGTAGAGGAATGGAAGAGAAAAAATGTCCCATCTTATTCAAAGGCATTTGGTGAGATACAAGATCCTTTAATAGGAATTGAGCAACTCATCGCTCAGGTCAATGAACTGGTAAAGGATGTTCCCCCAGTTGTTTTTGATGCACCTCATGCAACCTATTCAAGAGTAAAAGTTGAAGACATAGCCCTTGGATTACATATCTTCACAACCTACTCCTAAGGTATTTTTTCTATAGATACTAATATAAGTGAAGAAGAGCAGGGTGAACAAGTCAAACAAATTAGTGCTCCTTTGAATGCACAGTGTGAGGCCCCTCAAGAGAAGAATATTGTAATATTTGAGGCATCAAATAAAATATCTGATAATATGAGGTTTAGGGTTGGACAAAAAATTATTTCTAATTGTGATTTTGTTAAATCTTCTAAATTTAAATCATTTGTTTATGAATATAAAGGCAAAAAAATGAGACAACAGATATAGGATATCACTCCTGAACAAGAGGCAACCGCTCAGGAGGAATTGAAAAGGGAGGTAGAGAAGGAAATGGAGTCCATCACTCCTAAAAGAGGAAGGGAATTACTTCAAGAATTTGGAGTGTTGCTCCTTCTAGGGTGGGATATTATCTCTTCAATTGTATTTGATAGCTTCAGAAAAATAGGGGATAAGACAATTAACTTAATAGAAGAAGCAAGTGACAAAATGTATTCAGGATCTGGGTACAACCCAGACGATGCCAGCTTGCTTATTTGGTCACTATATCTCCATGATAAAAGACCTACTATAATTAGTAATCCAAAAAAAGTGTTTGGTCATCTCTTGGTTCAACGAGTAGTAGATACCAACCCTATGGAGACAATATAATTGAACATGAATGTGGTAGAATTTACCAAAGCATAGATCAAAAAACTGATTAAGGAAACAGAAAAACTGAAGAAGGAGCTAGAAACTCAGAGAGAGAACATCTTCCCCCTCCACATGAGAGTTTTACTCCCCATGGATTGAAAAATATAAGAGAGTGCTTGATGCATTGGTTAATGCAGCCTATTGGAAGAATCACCATTTGAAATCCCAAGGGAAATGCAAAGAATTGGAGAAAGAAGTGAAAACCATCAAATATAACACTGTATCTAAAATTATAAAAGAAAGATTCAACAAAATGATGAAGTGTGCTAATTAATATTGGAAAGTATTCAAATAGACACGCATTGCATTGGTGGAGAATGAACGATTGCAACCTAGAATGATGGATAAAAAAAAGGAGCTCGTAGATAAGAATGTCATGAAAGGACAAATATTGTTGACATATAACAAGCTAGTAGAATCACATAATGGATATAATGATAGGCTTAGGGAATATTTTGATTTCTTTGATTCAGTCCCACTCCCGACACTTCATAATGGAATTGGAAATCCATGAGAATATGATGATTGGAAGGAAGAGCTTTTACTGGGCTTCTAACTGTTGCGTTGCAAGAAATGAATGACGAGGATATGGTTTTACAAAATACTCATAAGCAACTAAAAAAATAATGTCTATAGAATATGATATGAAAGAGGCAATCTCTAATGTGGACACCTATGCTGAACAGGAGTACATCCATCACCTCTCTGCAGTCAATTTGTTTATTAGCCAAATTGTCGATGTGTCAGAATCAGATACAATAGGACAACTATCAAATTCAGAGTAAGAACGCTAGCCGACAACATGATGAGTGTCCTATCATGGAGTAGAAGCCTTGAATAGATCTTAGGTGGTCATGGGATTCTGCTTGGAGATTAACAGATCGGTGCATTCACCCGTGTCATTGTTTTATTTATAATTTGAGTTATGTGTAGTTATCAAATGTCATGAATTTTTGTAAGGGGTTTGTAGCTTTTTGCCTCTCATATATAAGAGAGATCAAGACCCGAATAGGAGATCAATGGATCATCACATCATTTTTAATTAGACTTTACAGTAGAAATTAGTAAGAAGATAGATACTAGATTGCACCAGTTCGCCCATCCATCTCATATCATAAACTATTTTTATAATGCATATTATTTTAACTTTGAAGATCAATACAGTGGAGAAGGTTACACATAATTATTGATTTTCTTTCGAGTGTTCAAATATTGTGGATTCATATGCTTATATGTTAGTAACTTATTTGGCTGTCTCCAAAGTGGCTATTTATGTTATTAAAATTAAGTGTGTGGAAGTACATTTAATTTGTCATTATATTGAATTTGAATTCTTCAAGAATAGGGGTTGTGACCATGGGGTTTTAGATTTATTTATGGACATGATCATTGATCAAGTAGTAATGTGGGCCACAAAATGGATCTTGTCACACAAATCTCTGTAATTTGTGCTAATCATAAAATCAAATGTAGTGTATTTTTGCAGTATGTGGGATGTGGGTGAGGTGTAAGTTGGTGGATATTGATCAAGATTTTTAGTCCCAACATAACATAAGCTAACATTTCAACATCCATAACTTATAAGCTCTACCAAGAAGTATATATAATGAGCTAATAGTTCAACATCCATAACTTGGAAGCTCTACCAAGAAGTAAAAATAATGAGCTAATAGTTCATCACCTTATTGTTCAAATGATAAAATAAATAATACAAATAATTGAACATCATCACATTACTGAATTCTGAATTTGATATTTTTAATTGATTTTCACATGAAGGAGTACATATTGGCATTAGCAATGCAAAATATTGCCATTTCCCAAAGACAAGTCTGCATAGAGCTAAGTTGGAACTTGGAAACTCATATTATCAAAGATTGAAAATTAAAAATCAATTCACTGTATCACCTTTTCTAGAAACTTCCACTCTTCAGGTGGTGGAATTGCCATTTGCTCTAACTAGTGTTGTTTGACTTAAAGTTTTGTTAACATTTCATGAATTAGTGGAACCTATCTTGAATTCTTCAGTCAATTTTGCATTCAAGGTTATCAATGTTCTGATGGAATCCAAATAGTTCACATCTGGGTTCTAAGGAAACTGGTCCAAATCAATCTTCCTTGCACCTTCGATCTTCTTTTTGAAACCATCCTTTCCAATGAATCGGTCATTTGTGTCAAAATCCTCTGGAAAACCAAGCTCTGTGAAGTTCATTACCTTTTCATCCACCACCTTCATCTTGTTTGCAACCAAATTCAAATATTCCTTTGTTCCACATATTCTTGAACACTTTTCAATGATAGATGACAACTTCATTGAGGTTTCAATCTGATTAGTAATCCCTTTTGATTTTAAATCATTTTAACTAGCTTTTTAGATTGTTTGTAGAACTTGATTTGCAGATTTATTTAATTCCAACATATTTTTGTTGTCCACTAAATAGTTTTTGAGCTTCTTATAATGTTTTATGATAGCATCAATCAATTGAAACATGACACACAAATGATCAAACCTCTACATTATTTCATCCCATATATTTTGATTCATATGCCTCACTATATCTCTACAAAATGAAGATAACTTATTTTGAGAAGACTTAATTTCTTCTTTTTCCTCCGTCAAATCTGTCTCTAATATTTCATTTGTTTTTTTCTGTTTCTCCAATTTTTTCTCCCACTATGCATTTCCATTCGCAATGCTTAGTCTTAATTTTTCTGAAGTGGATTTTTCCTCATCATATTTCTTGTTGTTCTCATCTAGCCTTTGCTTCAAGTCATTCACTTCTCTCTCATTTGGTTTATCCTCTTTGCTTGTTGATGTAGAGGCAAATTTTATTATTCTTTTTTCTAATTCATTTCTCTTGTTATCTGCTATTTTCCTCTTTTCCTTCTCACTTGCTAGGTCTTCCTATAACTTTTCTTTTTGGGTTTGCAACCTTTTCTTCTCTCTATCTTGCTTTAGCAATGATGTGTACACCAATTCATAGTTCTTTTTTGATACATTAATTTTTTTAGTATTTTTTATGCCAGAAAAATCCAATTGAAAATTGGTTACCTGGTATTTAGATCGATCCATCTAATTTTTTGGTTTGTTTTGAATTGTGGGAACAACAATTGTTTACTCCATGATTTCTTTATTTGTGTCAAATGTGGGTAATACCATGGTTGTTGTAGGCTCTAAAGTTACAAAAGACGTACTCTCCATTAGTTGCTTCTTTTCTTTTTTATTCAAGTCTGATTTCTTTTTAAACTCTTCAATGAAATCATAACCTAGGGAGGTGGGAACAATGCAATGCTTGAATGGAGAAGGAATAGGAGTACTTGCAGTTTCTAATGATGTCATAGCCACACTAACTGGAATTGAGGGACTGCCTGGAAATAAATCCTTTGTGATGGATCCAATGATAGTGTGACTTGGACCTGTCAAAATCCTTTGCCTCTTTTGATTGCCTTGATCACCTGGTGTTTTTGTGGTATCTTGTATTATTTTCCTCTTGTGTGTAATTTTTTGTTGTAGCACATGTTGACCACTACTAGTACTACTACCCATACCATCACCACCAAAGGAACTCCCAGTTGCACTAAGTTATCCACCAAGGGCATGTCCTACTTGTGATTGTATCTAACCATGAGGATGAGGATTAGAAGCTCTAACAAATTGAGTTTCACTTGTATGCACTTGGTCTACTTTTTCACCTCCAAGCCCAAGTCTAGATTTACCAACTGGTTTTCTATGCTACACATTTGTTACAGTCCAAAGGCCTTGTCTTTTGGACCCCAAAGGACCACCTTCATAACCATTTTTTTCAAGTATGGCTGCTCCTGAAGTATATGTTGAAGCATATGCTTGTTTTGCGGCCTCACTTAAACCAGGTTTGTAATTGGATGCTCTATATTGCACAATTTTCTAAAATCTTTATCTTCTTCATTAGCTCCATACTCTGCAAGAGCTCTTGGATCACCTCGATCCTTCCTCATAGAGAAAAAGGCAGTAATTTTTTATCATGACCAATTTTTATCTATAACTTCCTTCTCTAGAGAACCTAGAATTTTTACTCTACTAGATTTTTTATCACTTTTTTCATAAAAAATGTTGTATATCCTAATTGTCTTTCGGTGCAATGCCATAATTTCTACTGAAAAATTGTTCAAAATAAATACCATTCTTAGCAACTATTGACGGTGACAATGACAAAAACAATGTTAAAATAGAATATTTCTACTCTATTTCTTCTGAAAAAGAAAGAAAACATATAGTAGCCTAACTCCCAAGGTCTCGGTAGTTGGTTCTCAACTATTTGGTGTCACTCAATTGGTCCATGCAACTATAATATTCAAGGGGCATGTGATGGTAACAAAGAATGCAAGCAATGACTCATTTTACCAAAAAAATTTAGTAAATCAAGGGGTTTTAAACAAAATAAAAAGATAGATTAGAGGGTAAACCAATAAACATGAACAAAACTCATCTAGCATCCAGACATATATCTTCAACAATGAATGTTTTCCAATCAGATCAAGAAAACCAAAGCATGATACAATTCACAGAATAATCTATACCATTGTATGCATCTAAGGTGCTTATTTTAATTCGCCTATCACAACTATTTCAAAGAATTTTTTTTAAGAGAACACACATTCATTCATTGCCAAGATCATAGATCAACAGACTTCAATAAATTTAATCCAATGATAATCTAACAAGATAATCCTTAAATCCAGCTTCTTCTAATGAATTTCATCACATAAGAAACAATCATGCTTTAGCACAATCACTGGCATACAGATAGATTATAACTAATTAACCTTATCAAGTAAAACTTAATTCTAACACCATATTGCATAAACCTGTAATTTTATTTAACTGTAAAAATCAAGTAACAATGTATCTCTGTAATCACTACCAAAAATTCTATCTCCTAATATTAGGTAGGCCAATTCTATTCTCTATTAGCTGACCCTTACAATATGATACCCAATGGGTATTTATAGATATACAAAAATCTAAACTCCACTTCTATTTTAAGCTGATCCACCTTTTTAGGAACAAAAAATCTCTTGGAAACTCAGATCAATTTGATCTTGAGTTCTTACATTAAACATTCAATTAAAATGGAGAACATAAAATAGAAGAGAAAAAGGAAGTCATGCGCTTCAAGAACTGCCAGTGCTGCATGCAACATGCAAATAAGAAAAAAACCATGCATGCAGGAGATTTATGCATGTGAAGTTGGTTCTGCAATAAACTCATCATAACTGGCTAAGGCTTGTTGTAATACATCTAATTTTGGCCCATCAACCCAACTGTCTTCGAACTTAATTCTTTCTAACTCTATTGCAGAAAACCCTCTCATATCCTTCAGCTTCATCAATTCTCTTTTAGAATCCTTTATCTCTTCTTTGATGTCCATCAGTCGATCTATCAGCAGATCTTCACCATCATCTCCTTTCTGCATGAGTCCTTTAAACCTTTCACCCAATTTCTCATTTATCTGGCTCAAAGGCAGGCCTTCCTTTTTTAATATATTAACATCTACTATGATAGCGATGACCGCCTCCAACTCCTCAAATTGTTTATTTAGATCCTTAACAACATCTTGGACTTTATTTCTATGTTTGCACAAGAAATCTGTTTTGAATCGAAGTATACGAGAGGTCTTTTCCATGAAATCTTTATTATCCTCCTCGAGTATTGACTGTTCAAGATGAGTAGACAAAGGCAATGTACTAACCTTCTTCAATTTTTGACTATATTCTTTATATTCCTCTTCCTGCTTCTCCAATGCCTCAATATATTGATGCATTTCCCCTATCAACTCTTTTGTCCCTTTGTGAACCTCAAAACTTTCGACCAAAATTTCACTTACTTCTTGATTTAACTTGTCAACCCACCTATCTAACATCTCTACTTTTCCCCTTACTTGTACTAAATCATCTACCTCCTTTTTGCTCAGTAAAATTGGAGTCTCAAAAGTAGCTACCTATCATGATCTTGGAGAAGAAAACTTTTCAAAAAGGAATGCAATTGATCTAATTGAGCCTTGAGCTCATCTTTCTTTTGCTTATCCTTTAACATCCTTGACTTGGTTGTCGAATCCACCACATCAATTAGATTCATCTGTTGATCTCTGGTAGGCCTTCCCAAGTTAACAGTACTTAATTGATAATCCATTAACTGCATGTCTCCTACCTCCTTTTCTGTCATCGGTATGGCACACTCAACAATGATTTCTCCCTTGTCCATGAGCCTAGTGGAATGTAGGATCTTGTCCTTCTTTTTAGGCCTTTCTTGTTCAATATCCCTCATCATATCCTCCCAATTGAGAGGTTGTGAGGTGTTACTATTCTTTTCTGTAGGTCCAATTTCAACCAAGTGGGAGCACTTGGAGCAGTAGTCATCACAGTGGAAGAAGAAGCAATAGTAGTAGTAGAGGGTGGTTGCATATTTACTTGGGGTTGAGAATCAACCCTTGGTTCCTCTTGTTGTTCTTGCACCACATGCATCTGTACAAGCTTTTTAGCCTCTTCCCTATCCTTTTTTTCCTGTATTTTCTTACCTTCTTCTTCCTTCTTCAACCTCTCTTCCTCCAATCTTTCTTTCTCTAGTCTTTTTGTTTGTAAAGCTTTAAGCTTTTTTGCCTTTTCTTCTTCTTCTCGTTGCTTTCTAACCAGCTCTTTGGTGTCCTTTTCCTTTTGTAATCATTCTGCTTATTCTTCCTTTCGATGAGCTTCCTTAGCAAGTTTTAACTTGGAAACCAGGACTTATTTCTCCCTCTGGTGTCTTGCCTTCTCTTCCTTGAGGTCATGAATCTTTTGTATCAATTCCAACTTATCATTTTCCTCCTTAACCTTGAACTCATGCTCCTGTTGCCTATGTTGCCTCTCTACTTCATCATCTCTTAACTTAGCTTCAATTTGTTGTTGTTGTAGTATGGCATCAGCTTGTGTCTTGGCATCTGTTAACTTTTCCTTTTCTATTGATGGAGCTTGCTCTTTAGCAACCTTCCCAACTTCTTCAAACAATGCCCACTGATCCTCTAGAGGCATATTTTCTTATATTCCTTTATCTGATAGAGTTTCATCTTAATCTGTTCCAACATCATGAATTTCCATCTCCACTTATTTTCCCTTCATAGTTTCAACCATACTATGAAGAGTCCCCTTTTGAACTTCTTCACTTTGTTGTTTTGCAAGTGGGACTTCAGTAGAAGATCCACCTAATGTAGGTGTTGAAACAACCGATCCCATTTGAGCATCTCCTTCTTATGTCTCTGCTTCATCAAATTTTGCTTCAAGCTCTATTTCTTCAATGTTTGGAGGAAGGAACTCTAAAGGATCCTTGGGAGGTGTCTTTCTTTTGAGCCTTTTATATCCTTTCCCCCTTTTTGGAGCTGGTCCCTGAGGAGCTTTGGTTCTTAGAACCAACCATTGAACACTTCTATCCAAGACTGCTCTTCCTATCTGGTTAATATAAATAGTTTCCTCACTATCCTAGTCAATTGGATCCAGACTTTTAGTTCCAATGTTCAAAGCTTCATAAGATGGATCCAATACAACTCCATCATCCACCAATGTGTCAGGAATGTCATTCTTGACTCCAAATTCTGACATGAGTGAGACAAGTAATCTCTCATAATTCTTCTTTCTCAAATCATACTCATCCTGTCGGTCACTCTAGAAATCTTCTAATAAATTGAAATGCTTATCAAACACACAAGGCAACAAGGCATTCATCTTACCCTTTGGATCAAAATACTTACGAGCTGTATATAAACCTAACTTTAACTGTATCAGCTCATTGCAGACCACCTTTGCTCCTACCAAATGCTAACAACTATACTCACCCAACTTCATGGGGAACTTGTGACATCCTGTCTTATGTTTTAATCCAAATTGGGCATTAACCCCGAGAGCCTAATATACAAATTCCATTAACAGTATCTTGTTATTGCAACACCTTGGCAGCAAATGTGGATGGCCCTCAAAACCAGCTAACCTAAAATATCTAAACCTGGGGTATTGAATGTACCAACATCCCCATTCAGCAATAAATGCCATGGCCTCATGACTCAGTTTGTACCCTGCATCTCCACTGAGTTGGTTAATGACCACATATATGAATGCATCATTAACCCTTCTGTATTGAGTCTCAGCAACTTGTAGGGACAACTGGTTATAATACTCCCATTCCTTCTTTTTTCCATCTACCTCTACCATTATCCCCACTCTATTCAAACCCGGGAAGACACCTACTCTTGTTGTTGCATACACAATGTAAGAAGTCATGAAAAAGCATTTAGTATCCCTTATGCTGGTCAACTAATCATGAATGGCATTTGATACAATCATCGATCAATCAAATTGATGGTAGCCATTTAAGATTGTCTGGATGAAGGGAAACATCCACTCCTTGAAATGAAAGGCATCTCTCTTCCCAAAAGCCCTAGACAACATCATTATCAAATCTGATACTTCTTTGTAGAAATCTACCCTTTTTGGTTGGTCTGCCAGCTTGGATAGAGACTTCTTTTCCGTTCTCAACCACTTTTTATTCAAGTGGAACTTGTTGGATTCCTTATATTTACTGTATTTCTCCAAAGCTTCTGCTTCCTTGAAATGCACCAAGTTCTTAGGATCTGGGACACTAAATATATTTTGAAACGCTTGAGGAGTGAGATCAATGATTACATTATTTTGTGAATCCATGCATTGTCGAGTAGCTGGATTGTAAGCACTAGCTTCTGTCAAGATTAAATCTAGACACTACATAGATATAGGAAACAGGGTGATATGAGCCAATCCAGACTCAACAATTCTTTGTGTTCTCCCCGTGATATCTTCAACAAATGTTTCTACAAACAACTCCTCAAAATTATACTGGCCCAGATTTGTGTCGGTGATGTTTGACCAATCTGATTCCACCTTGCTTACTGTGAGAATAGGACCCTTGTGGTTATACCTCAACGTATAAGGTAATTGTTCTGGCTTGATCTTCTTGGGTTTGGCTATTGCCTTTGATGTTCCTGCAGGGTGGTTCCTTTGAGAAGCTTCTCCTGATGTTCCCGACATTTTTCAGCTTTCTTGCGACAAGACCTCTAGTTTGATTCCTGAATAAAACATCTCAAAACATGCCTTTCAAACATACATTGGAGGTGGAACCAGGAAACAAAAATCCTAAACAATTCTCTTATAACATACTGCCAAGCTCAGAGCAAAAACTTTTATTGACATTCTACTAACTAGAAGTAGGCTTGGAGTCGAAATTGGAATAGTGATCGAAACCGGAACTGGAATGGAAATTGATTCGGTTGCCTTCATATTTTTTGTTTTCATATTATGTTTCGGTTCTGCTTCCGCATCCGCCAAGGTTAACATTTTCTTGAAATACAGCTTCTTACTACAAGTGGAGTCAGAGACGGTATGGAAAATGGAATTGACACTAATCATAAAACACATCCAACAAAACCTAAATCAATTCTCATCCCGCTTCCGACTATGTTGAACATGACATCATCAACGATTTTAACAACTTAATGCATAACTTCATGATTAAAGACCAAGGTCATATTAAACAAAATAAGGCTTAAAATGTATCATGGAAGGACCATGCCCATATGAATGTGGGGGCGACTGTATTTTAGGGCATCATATTTAATTATTTTAAACGCTATCACAGAAATGCATAAAACCCTAATCTAGAAAATGTGATATAAAACTAGGGCGCGGATTTAACCCTTCCTAATTTAACCAAACGAATGTGCAATAAAATCCTAAGTAAAAACCAGATTCTACCAACCCTAATTCACTATAAAAACCTAGATTTAATCTACCTCACTGTAAAAAAAAAAGCCCTAATTAATCTACACATTTAAAAACCAACAAAGCACGACACGATTACAACAAAACGTGAAAAAAACCATGCTCAAACTCACTAAAAACAAGAAACACAAGTTAAAACAAAATCAAGAACAACAACAATCAAAGAAAAACAAACACACCAACCTACTGAGACGGCGAACTTGCCCAAAAAAATCAAAACAATCAATCACGAACAGAGAACACGAAAGTAAATGAAAAAAAATCGAGAATAAGAACCCTACCTCGAACGCAAAACTTGGAAAACCTTCTGAAGAAATTTGCAAGCAACTATCTCCTCCTCTTTCAATCGATTCAGTAAGATGAACTCCATTGCTACTCCACTACGCTCTTTTGATTTCTTAACAATGATAATAATAACCCATTTAATCCTTAATCAAGATAAAATTTTGAGTTTTTACCTACGCATGGCAGGTGTCATTAATGCATTAAATGTAGTTAAGCAGAGTCATAACTGGAGAAGAAAAAACACTTCACTACAGTGCAACTTCAATAAAAATTCAACGACAAAAAAAAATGGCGAGAGCGGAATCAGAATAGTGACTGATTCGGAAACTCAAGGAATTTCCCAACTTCGTTCCCGTTCCGGGTCTGGTTTTGCCAAGAAAGCACAAAACAAAACCAAACACAAAGGCAAAACAAAAAGACCGAAATAATAAAACTTAACCCAAGGACTTAAAGTAAGACAAAATTTCAAAAAGCGGAGGCGGAGACGGGATGGATTTTGATTTTGCAATTTTGAATAAATACCAACTTAACGTCCGATCCAGCTCCGGCTCCAATAAAGACAAAACAAAAGGTTTAAAAGAAAGATTGTCGGGACAGGGATAGGAACAAGTCTTTAAGGGAAGTTTCACAACCCAATTTGGTTCCGGCTCCAGTTTTGACAGACTAAACCAAAGAAAAAAAAAGTGTTTGAAAGAAAATACTCCAACACTTTGTTTGAAAAGAAATAAAAGAATGAAAAGAATAAAGGGGGACCCGTGTTGACTAAGGCAAAAGATGGGGTGGTTATGAAAGGCATAACAAATGGTGACTCGGTTGGGAAAATGGTTTACCCATTTTTAAGATACCCAAAGAAAATTTCAGTCAGCCTAAAACTACTTGGTTTATGAAGCATGCTAACTTGAAATAAGATCAGATATATGTAGGATAAGTTTGAGCTAGAATCTTAGATGTATGTGCTCATGAGTTATTTCTGAATCTAAGTGTGTGCATATATTGTGCATCATTCTTTGTAGATACTTTCTCTATTTGTGAACAACTATACCTAAGATTCAAGATACATAGGTTGAATCCTTTAACTATCATGCAGTAAAATCTTGGGAATTGCTCTGCTGCTAGACAGGCATCCATAGACCCGACGAAGATACCTCTAGTTCTCTCAAAGCATTGCTCTACTACCAGCCAGGCGTCCATAGCCCCAATAGAGATACTTGATTACCCACTTGATATTGAGTTTTCCTCTTATTTCTTTTGTTTCTTTCATTCATTTTTTTTTTTAAACCTTGCTTGTGGAAAAATTTTGTGCACCTTGCTCAATACTTCAAACATAATGAATCTGAAACATTGGTTGAGAACTACTATGGACTTCATGATAGTTTTGGAATTGGATTTTTCACTTGAATCAAAGGTTAAATCCATTCTAAAACAAATAGGTACTTACTCATGTAGATGTTTTCCTAATTTGGTGACAGATTTTTTATCACAACTCATGAGGTATTCACAATATATCTTCTATCCTTAATAAATTTTCAAACCCAAACTAGAATGGTCATAAAACATAAGTTTCATAATGAAATCCTTTTCAATCATGATAATGAAAATACCTAAACCAATTTCTCTCCTATTACCAGTATTATACTTTGAACAACAACCCCTTAATTTGAAATAAACAAAAATGAAGATCCCTAACGAAACAAGACAAAATAAAACAAACAAACCAAAATAAAGAAAGAAAACAATCAAAACAAAACAAAACAAAAAAAATAGAAACTTAAATACATATGATATAGTATAATACATTTTCATTTTTAAAACATCGGACCTTTCATGCACCGAAATAGTGCTTGAGAAACTGTCCATTAACGGGTAATGGAATAGGCACTCTTGTTAAGGTACTCAAATGAAAAGCATTTTCGCCTAATATTTTAGCCACTTGATAAGGACCTAACCAAAGTCTATCAAACTTCTGATGATCTCCTTTCTTTTCCTTGGCCTTATCCCATAATAACACAAGATCTGATATTCTAAAGGCTTTTATCTTAGCTCTTTTGTCAAACCAGCATTTGACAATAACCTGATGCTTAGAGAATTGCTGCAAAGCAGCATCTCTTTCCTCTTCCATGTTTAACAAATTAAGTATTCTAACCTCAATCCTATCATCCTTGGTATAAAATTCCTGCATGAACTTAAGGACAGGTATCTGTAAATAGATCAATAAGATTGGATCTTGGCCATTAACTAACTTAAAAGGCAAGTTTCCTAGAGTTGCTTTGATTCTGGTTCGATTTGCCCATAAGACAAATCTCAACTGGGTATGCCAGTCCCTAGGATTATTCTCTAACAACTTTCTTACAAATTCCAACAAGTTTTTATTTGTGGACTCAACCACTCCATTTCCCCGAGGGTAGTAATTGGAAGAATACTTCAAAAAAAATTTATGTTCATAGGCCCATGAAATGAATTCAACAGAAGAAAAAGCAGGGTTGTTATCACATACTAGAGCAAATGGAACTCCAAACCTGGTTGTGATGTTCTCAGTCAGAAACTTGATGACCACCTCTATGGTGCTATTCTTGCAAGGTTGGGCGTCAGTCCAACGTGTGCAGTAGTCAGTTGCAGTCAAGATGAATTTATGACTTGCAAAAGAATTTGGATTAATTACACCTACAAAATCAAATGCCCATTGAGCAAATAGCCTTACCTTATATACTGGTTGCAGGGGCATTGCAAGATTTCTTTCTCTAGGTGCAGAGGTTTGGCATACATGACAAGTCCTACAGTGTTGATGTGCATCTCTAAATACATAAGGCCAATAATAGCCTGATCTTAAAATTTGATGCGCCAAAGCATCAACAGACCCATGCCCTATTCCATGCCTTCCATGAAACTCATAAATAGCATGCTTAGCTTCTTGCTGATCCAAATAGCGTAGGTAAATTCCTTGAAAATTCTTTTTGTAGATGGATCCCCCTTTGAGCATGTAATGAGCACTCTTCATCCTCAATGCTCTCCTCTGAGTAGCATTCATTCCTTCTGAATATTTTTTATTGAGGAGGAAGAAAATTATATCTATATACCAGGGATCCTTTGTGAATGATTGGACAGTGTATTGCTGACAAGTGATATTCCTATCAACATCAACCATTTCTTTTGACAATCCTTGTCCCCGAACAAGCTTCATTGGATAAAGACAAAAAAAAGGTTTAAAAGAAAGATTGTCGGGACAAGGATAGGAACAAGTCTTTAAGGGAAGTTTCACAACCCGATTTGGTTTCGGCTCTGGTTCCAACAGACTAAACCAAAGAAAAATAAAGTGTTTGAAACAAAAGACTCCAACACTTTGTTTGAAAAGCAACAAAAGAATGAAAAAAATAAAGGGGGACCCATTTTGACCAAGGAAAAAGATGGGGTGGTTATGCAAGGCATAACAGCAACACTTTTCTCCATTTCTATTTTGACCTCATCCCAAGAATCCTTGTTTCTCAAGTTTTCAAGCAAGGGTTTACTTTGATGTTGAATTCTACTTGCAACATTCCTATTGGCCACAATCATTGATTTAATTATGTCACATGGATCATACTGCCAGTGATAGATAGCATCAAAGTCAAAAAAATTCAAAAGATTATGTGCCACACTAAATTATTTTCTCTTGAATGTGAACCCTCCACATGAAAAAGGTAAAGAAGGAAATAAGGTCTTCTTTTGTTGACTGAGAAAGTGTAGTTCATCAACACTCTGCACCTACCTTACATATTCCAATGCAAAAACCCTTTATGTCACATGTATTGGAAGTTTTTATGGCTATACTTCTAATCCATAAAATCTTAGCACAATATATTCTTCCATTAAGTACCAATCAGCCAATTGTATTTCTTTTCCTAGTTGCATGCAGTTTCTACATGACATAGGAAATCTAGGCATTGAAGTATTTATAATTGCTTGATGCAATGGAGCCAAAAAGTAGTCTACAAAATGACTATAGTTCCTTCAAGAATCATGCATCCTTATCTCAGTGGTCCATTCATATACTGGAGCCATTTTCTTTTCTTCTGCATTACTATAGGGTTGAACCTGAAGCTTGTTGATCTGAAACTTTCCTCTAAATTTGAATAGAAAAAGATAGCACAAGTAGGTTGTGAACCTAAATATCTTGGTGGAACCTTTTTTAATCATTAAAAACTATTTATGAATGGATTCTACAATGTGCTGAATATAATTATATTTGACATGTTGAACACCATAATGGATATTAAATACCATTTCAAGGAGGCTTGCACCCACTTCCAAATCGCTATCCAGACTGAGGAAAAATTCTAGCATGGAAATTGTATCATGAAACCATGGTTAATAATATCCAAATTATAAGGAGGTTTATGGTCACCTTTCAATTTGTTTCTATCCTGAACTATTTTATTTAAGAAATTATTTTTCTACCTTTCTTCCACTGCTTCATAATCACTAGCAAGATTTTCTAGGTCAATGTGGTAATTTCCAAATTCTTTGGTTGTAAACACTTTTCCAAGTTCTTCTGAATTAATGGATAACAATTCTACTTGGCTATCTTTATTAACAATTTCTCTTTTCTTATCATCATAATTTTTGACATAGACCATGATAAATTTTGGGCAAGGGAAAACTTCATGTAACATCATGCGCCCTAATCCAGTTACCCATGGTGCATTGATACTATCAACTTGTGTTTACTTTGCAGCCTTATTCTGAGATGAAAATCTAAGTTCTGAGGTATGCCTACCATAGATTTCAGGATCATAAATATCATGGTACCCATCAATGAAACCTGGGGTTTTAAGCAATTCTACATAATGTATTTTTTTATTGGACATTGCTCTAGTGGTACTGGTGGTAGACATGCTTATACAATGTGAAGTTGTGAAATTTGAATTCCCTGATACCTATTAGTCCTCCTTAATTTTTCTTAATTCTTAAGTCTCTAAACCCAAACTTCAAAGTTTGATAAAATAATATTTTAAGAAATGCCAAACGATGAAAGATAGCTGCATGAATTTTTCACTTACCCGGATTCTGAGTCCTGACTCTTGAAGAGATTAATGCTGACAGTCATGGAAACTGGAATGAATTTTTTGGAAGTAGAACTGTGGAATCCAAAACAGGGTGGTGCACTACAATGAGCAATATGAAGAGTGAAGACTGAAATTTCTTGAAATTGGAACATTAAAGTGAATCAAATGTCTTAAGTCTACATGTTGCAAATTCTAAATTGTTGATCTTTCTAAATCTAATGCTTATAGGGTGATTTTGGAGGCTTAAGTTTGCAAGCCTATCACTTTGTGCATTTCATTCTAGAATGCAACTACAACCATACATCAAATGTTCATCCAACGGTTGAAACTTGAGTAATTTATGATATTAACTTAAAAAATAAACATGATACATGTGTTTTAAAGTTGTTTTAAAATTTTTTGCACCAGGATTGGTATCAAGGCTAAGGGTTCGGTAACTTAACATTGCAAAGGTGAAAGGACTTAGAAAATCTCCTCGTGTGTTGACCCTCTCACTTAAAAGTTAAAAAAAAAATCACTTGACAATTGTCACTTAGCAGTACAAAGTGCTTTAAATGTTTTTTTTTTTAAATTGGAACATTAAAGTTGCAAATTTTTAACCATTGATCTTTCTAAATCTAACGGTTATAGGGTGATTTTGGAGGTTTAAGTTCACAAGCCTATCACTTTGTGCATTTCATTCCAGAATGCAAATACAACTGTACATCAAATGATCATCCAACGGTTGAAACTTGACTAATTTATGATATTAACTTAAAAAAATAAACATGACACATGGACACATGTGTTTTAAAGTTTTAAAGTTGTATAATTATAATCGTGATTCATGTACAATTAAAATATTTAATTTGATTGATGTCTGGCTACACGTAAACTGTAACTCAAGCTGATAAGTTGTCAAAATCACTAGTGCTACTCATACGATATGAAATCATTACAAATCTTGTTTCATTAAATATATGAGTTTTCCAAGAAATTTCTTTGGATGTTCATATCACATATGGCATTAATCACTGCCACTGCTAGCACTAGTAGTATGACAACCAAACTATCTTCAAAAATATTTAGAATTTCAATTAAATGAAATGTACAACATCGATGCATTGAAAAGAGAAAATGATTGATGAGTGATGAGCCTTGATCTCACCATATGGCCACATCTAACAGTTCTAGTGTTATTCTGGAGGTTTCAATTCACAAGTCTAGTGCTTTAGAGATTTACTTTTGAAATGCACCTACAGTCATCCATCAAAAATTCATCGAACGATCATAGATTATATTAATCTGCACTGACATCTGACTTCAAAAATAATAAATATGTTGACAGTTGTTCGCATTCCAGACTCTTTATGAAGGAATTTGAATGTATAAAAAATATGTCCCGAAATTTGATATTTTCGCCAACCACATTGATTTTTATGGGCATATATGTTTATTTTTCCACTGAAATTTTTTATTAGTTTGAGATTATGTTTAGTTTGCTAATGATTTTTTTTTTTTTGCTTTCAAAAAAGGTTTTATCCGCCAAAAAAAAATTATGTTTTGAAAATAGAGTTAATTCACCAACAGAAGAAAAAAAATTCGTTGGAAAAAAGGTTGTAATCGCCAATGAAAAATATTTTATTAGTTTAAAAAAAATTGCATTTCACCACGATTTTCCACAGACTTCTAGCGATTGTAAAAGATTCGCCAATTGGGATTATTTTTTTCCCGAAAAATTAAAAAAATTGCCAATAAAATTAATATTTTTATTGGGAATAACACAAGATTCGCCAGGATTTTACACCTTAGCCGGGGGGGGGGGGGGTTTCTTAAAGTTTTCCTTGATTCATAGAAGTAGCAAGTCTTAGACTTTCAACCCACGTCCAATGATTGAGAATACCAATGATGTTGCAAATCTTGTAGATCCAATCTACTCCATTTGAATCAAGAAATAGTTCTTGAAAAGTGAAAATTTATGCCATGATATGTAATGGAAGTATTATAGTACAATTATTGATTCAAAATTTTAGGAGAACGATACAATTGTGTTGAGACATAATCCCTATATGGGGTACTTGAGTAAGATCAGAGTAAAAATATCCATAATAATGAATATATGAAAGACCCTAGAACACTTGGAGATTAGAGAAGTATTGTAAAATGTAACTTCAAATTTTAATTTACATTTGAATGTAGAAGTATAAGTGTATATATGTTGAAGTCTAAGTATAAAATTATACATGATCCTCACTATAGTTGGCTACTTTAGTAATAGGCTTTAAAAGTTTAAACCTTGAGTAACTGAGTGGGAGGTGAGTAAACACATAGTTGATCTATAAGAGTATACGTATCATTGAATGGGCCTACTTGATATGAAGTATTAGGGACAAGAACATCCCACATTCTCTGAAGATGGTGTAGGCTATCTGCAACACATGAATGCAAGAGACAATGCCATGTCCCAATCTTTCATGTGCAATATGAAGCTTTGTGTATAATTAGTGCAACATCTTGGGACACAATATGGCAATTCAACACAGCTTCTAGAGCCATTTCATGACACATCAGCTGTTAGCGTAGGAAGCAACCAAAATTTTAACTATCGATAGATGAAGTAATTCATGACACAACTACCTCAATTGAGGATCAATTACAAGCCTTGGTGCACCATCAGGATTCAAAAAATGCCTCAAATAAATTTTGATACTTGTTCCCACAAGCACTTCAAGTCATGCCTGTGGTGATGTGGGCCTTTCCCACATCACCATAGGCATGACTTGAAGTGCTTGTTTTAGAGTGGATATCATGTGAGATATCAATACATATGCTTTTAATTTTGTATAGGAATTTGCAAAAGCTTCTAATCGTCTATGATTGATTAATTACTATAGTTTTCTAACCAAGCATAGCAATGATCCCTAGAGAATGCGGCTTGTGAATAAACATTAATACTTGGAGAAATTTTTTGATGATTCAAATATGGAAGTACCATTCTCAAGGTGGCATCATAGAAATATGTCATAGGATGCTTGGTCTATTCAAAGAGTCAATGATGTAAAACATGGAAATTGAATAATGGAAAAAATACAAGGTTCAAAAAATACTGCTATGAACTATCTCTGTAAGTGTTTTTTCTCCCATGTGAGCTTGTTTTGTTTTTCAAGTATTCATTTTTTAAATATTGGAGTTTTTAGATGTCAGTTCTTCCTTGCATTGTTATTTGAATAGCTGAATTCTCAGTATGTACATTAATAGAGTTTGAGCATGACTAGTTTGAATAAGAGGAACTTGAACATATCAGTTGAATTTAATTTTCTAAAGAATTGATATCTGTGATGTTTTTAATGCATTCAATGAAGTAATCATGTAGAATATTTTCTTGCAGACCTTCTAGACTATGTCTTTAACCATCCTAAAATAAGTGAAGATTCTCATCCACTCTCCCACAAGCACTTCAATTCATGCCTACGGTGAGTTAGGAAAGCCCCACATCACCACAAGCATGACTTGAAGTGCTTGCGGGGGAGTGGGTATCCATGATATTTCATTTCTTTGAGGCATTTTTTGAAACAATTCATTTGCCTTGTCTATGCTTCCACATTTTAATGTATGTCTAGCAGGTCACTTGTAACTACAACATATGACAAAAAAATCCCTAATGTTATGCTTTGATGGATGTCCCTTCATTATTACTGGATAGTTGATGTAGTGCACATTATTATAGTGCAAGCCTAATTTTCAAATTGTTTCATTTAGCATCACCAATATTCTCCACAATAACATTGTCACTATTAAAATGATGGAAATGGTTCACATCTCTCAAAATGATTTCTCTTGCAATAATCTTGGAGATAAATTTAGATGTAGTGTGAAAATCAGAACATACTTGAAGGTTCCTAACAACTCTAATAGTTGTAACAGGGGCCATGTTTAACAAACCAGATGCAATTGCTAACTTTTCACTATGGTTGTAGATAAATGATTCTTTTTTCTTCTATTCCACAACATTAAGTAAAGTATTGAATCTGAAAATACACTGAGCTACCTTCATTTTCCACACTGATTTCTCCAATTGTGCATAGCTCTATCATGTTTGTGGATGTGGTCTATCTCCTACAATTTTTTAATTGATTTATCTTTCTAGTGTTTTGGACTTACTTTTGTAAACTTGCAATATACAATGCACTTTTATTCTTTCTGAATTGAGACTAATAGTCTTTTTTGTTGGTTGTATTGAGGCATAGATTCATTCTTTGTGGAAAAGGAAACACCTTTTTGCTCATATCAAATGGCATGTTGCATATATAGGAGGAAATATTCTAGTTGGGCTATTGTTGAGTACATTGAAGGAGAGAGCTTCATATATGGGACACAATCAACACTCTCCTTCTTGGATTCTACACGTTACAACTTTCTCCAAGAATATTTCCCATGTTGTAGAAGTTTTAAGAAATGAAAGGGGCATGCATTTCCATCATTGCAAAAGTTTTTTGGAGAAGTTTCTTTCTTGTAGTCATTTTTGTGCAATATTGTAACTCAAATTTTCATTCTTGTGACTGAAAATAAAATTTGTAGTACTACTCTATTTCTAAATTGTAACTAAAATATTGTAACTCAAATTTTTAGTCTTGTGACTAAAAGTAAAAAGTTGTAATACTCTATTTATTTTATTAATAATGTTCAATGGTTTTTCCTTCTTAATGACTGTCTTATAGTGTGCAATTGATGATTGATGTGTATTTCTATGTTTTATGTTTAAATCCTCAAATATCACTCAATTAAAATGACTAAATATACTACTAATTGATTGCAATTAATAATTAAATTGACTAAATATACTACCAATTGACAGAAATCAGTGAACAACGAATAAATATGACTAAATATATGACCAGTGAAATAAAAATGACCAAATATACTATCAATTGATAGAAATCAGTGAACAATGAATAAATATGACTAAATATACTACCAAATTGATCAAAATTATGATTAAAATTAATGACTAAATACACTTCCAATGGACAAAAATCATTGAATAAAAATGACTAAATAAGTGACTAGATTACAACAATCAATGACTAAATCAACAACTAAATATACTACCAAATCGATCAATCAAAAAAACCAATAAATGATTATAAATATTTTAGTCATCAATCTGGTTGCATTATAAATGATTGGCAATAAACTACTAATGGTCATGCGACCAAGTTCAGTCATTTATAAGAAATTTTTAGTAGTTTTTTCAATAGTTTATTGCTCTTTCTATACTAGTGAGCCTTGAGTGAACCTAGTGCATCAATACTTGACATTACTGAGGCTTGGGATAACCAATATTACCTTTGATTTAGGGAGCTTTGATGAATCTTTCAAGAAAGGTAGGTTCTCTCATTCTTTGAGTGAGAATTTATTTGTTTGTTGGTGTGTGTGCACAAAATCCATGTCAAAAATAAATAACAAAGAAAATTGAATTTTTGAAATGGATTTAAGAGGAAATAATATAACCTTGACCATTCCATAATCGCAGATGGGGGAGGTTTCAAGGCTAGAGAAAACTAATATAAAAAAGTTATTGGAAAATCAAGAAGAGACCCCAAATTGTATTGAAGAAGAATCAGAGTTTGAAGAATTATTAATAGAATAAAAGTCTTTAAAAAAATGAATTGGGATCATATACCCTAAATACATAAGCTATATGGTTGTTAAGTCATTGGGAAAATAAAAATAAGGTAAAGGAAAGAAATCAAATAAGAAAAAGAGAAGAGATTGAAGAGCATTTCTAGTTTTAAGATATCCAAGGGAGTTAAAGCCTTCCTTGGAGGAAAATGAATATCTCTTGATGGAATTCCAAGGGATTAAACACCCCTAACAAGAGATGCTTAATCAAGCATCATTTAAAAAAAATCAACAAACATAATATTGCTCCAAGAAACTAAATTAAATAAGAGAAGATTCTTTTTGAAGTACTGAAGAACTTAGTCGTGCCTTTTCCATGAAGCCATTGGATCAACTAGTGGTATCACAATATTATGGAAGTAAAATTAATGTCACAATAAGCTTAACTAAATCATATGATAATAGGATGGAATATTGGGTTACATATTTTAACTCTAGCATGGATTTCACTCTATTTAATGTCTAGGGTCCCATTAAAATTGAGAAGAAAGAGACGTGGAGAGTGTTTAGCAACAAATAAAGATAACTGGGTGATAAAAACTATATTATGGGGGATGACTACAATGTAATCATGTATTTATCTACGAAAAGTGGAGGACTCAAAAAATTCAATAGGATGTACAAGACTTTAGAGATTTTGTGGAAGAGATCAAGGCCATAGATTGTGAAACATTGAGTAGAATTTATACATGGACAAATCATAAAACAAGATTTACAAACATTACGAGAAGACTTGGTAGATTTTTAATATCAACTAAATGGATGGAGGAAGGTATATGGAAACATCGATCCTTCTAATCTTATTTTCTAATCATTTCCCAATTCTAATGGAGATAAAATAAGATTTAAACCTGAAACATAAAAATGTGAGAATCCTAAGATAATTACTCATAACCTAGGGTAAATATTTCACATTTGTATGGTTTCATTGGGATATAGATCAAAAAGGTGTATAGATTGAATATCAACCTCAATGGTGAGCCAATTAGACCTGGATCTATATCCTTTAGGGGGATGGAAATAGTTGTTATTGATTACCCTAATTAAACTATATGACCTAATGTAGTAAATATAATTATTTGACAACTAATAAATATAAATAATCAAGTTTTGATAGATCTAGAAGGTGTACAATAATATGTACCTGTCCAAAAAAATGGGTTCTGATAGGCCTATAAGGATTGGGTCACCATATGGTCGTTCAATCCTTGTAAGGTTTTTCTACTCAACTTTCAAGGTCCTCTGATGTTGGATCTGAGCTTCTATTTTATACTTGTCCCATAGTTGGAATGTCATAAATAAATCTTGTAGGTAAGTTTTTGTGTCGTGACAAGAATGATGACAAAAGATGCAACAATACAAAATGGTTCTTCAAGCTCTCTTCAAACCACTTTAGAATTGCAACCTGCACATTCACAAATGGGAAAATTGTTGTACCCTTAGGGATTTACCTCAGTCAAATTCCTTGAATAGTGTTCCCACTTCCACAATGTCAATGTCAATGTTAAAACCTTAATGGAAAGGAAGGAAATGATGAATGGAAAAGTGTTACAATTCACCACCCTTTAGTGGCTTCCTTGAAAGAATGAATGTAAGGAAACTTATGGCCATCTAATGACGATTTCTATATAACCCAAGAAAGAAATTTATGCAAATAAGTACTCAGAATTTGTATGCAAGAGAATAAACAACATACCCATCAAAGATGACACAAGATATACCATAGGAAAATCCTCAAGAGGGAAAAACCCATCCTCCAAAAGCATCCATACTCCATCATATTAATCAGAAATAAAGAAATACAAGAGTTATAATGAACACCTTTGAAGCATCAAGCCTCTCAATGCATCCTCATGTGTTCAAGCATGAATCCACACATTCCATGTGATGCTTCACATATGTAATCCTCATAAAGACTCAATAATGACAACCAACCCACTCATCCCAACCCAAACCAATAAACATGTGTTTTCTTTTATAGACACAAGCTCACACAAAATACAACTAATGGTAAGGTAAAACCATGTGAATACAAAACCACTAACCCCTTATCTAATATTGGGTACCAAGAATTCAATTTATTTAATATTTCCCAAATATTAAATTATTATCACATGTTTCTCACACATTAAATAATAATAAAATGTTACAATACAACATTAAGTGGTCCCCAAATAATTACCTAGTGTGATTAACCACACCACTAAGGTGCATCACAACTAAATAATAATTTAATTACAACATTATAATAAATCATTTTATGCAGTGGTGTACAACACCATATCCCAACATTCTCCCACTTATTTTATGCATTGTATGAGGGAGAAATACATGAAATACATCTTCATAGCCATACATGAAATAACATAAACCTCCTCGATTCTCTCGTGCTCCATCAATATACCTCCAATAAGAACAAAGTGACCACCATCTCAAGCAAGAACTCCTCTCATCCTCCAACATGCCACCTATGGAAAAAAACAACATGCCAAGGTGAAGATGCACCAATCCAAGAACACAAGCATCTAATCTAAGTGATAACAAAGGCTCCCAAAAATTTGCTATCATGAAGAAAAAACCCACATGATTAGAAATAGCATCAACAACACATGCTAATACATCCAGACATCCATAATTCCAAGGTATAAATACATCATAAACTCATGCCAAGAACATATTCAACCCATAAACCACAATCAAGCTCCTTGTATCAAACCCATCAATGAAGAACATACATATCCAAGAACTCCCACTACATAGGTAATATCAAAGCATACCAAGTCTACCAATCAACACATGCAACCCAAATAGCTACATAATCTCTCATAACATATTGTCAGCATCCTCCCAAAAACATGAACATCCAGGAAGGAACCACGAAGAGAGAAAACCTATAAACCATAATGTCCTCCTACCAACACCTTAAAAGTGTACTACTGTGTCAAGTATGATCTCCTAAAAACTACAAATGAAAATCCTCAAAAGCATCCATGACACTCAATCTCATATACCAAGTATAACATATGATTCAATGTAACAATACCAACATGGATGTAAGCCTCCATAATCAAGAAGATCAAACTCAAAGTAACCATCCCCAAAACTAGAAATCAACCCATAAACCATCTCCTAAACAATCCTCATCAATTAATGATATCATAAACTCAAATGCACAAGTATATAACCATGCCATAGCATCCCTCAAATGAGTCCTCTTGAACTAACTATCGATAGCTCAAGATCCATATCTATGAGAGATAAAGCATATAAACTCATACTATTCAATCACCATGAATCTACTAAATACCATGAGAAATTAAAGCACAAAACATAACACATATGAAAGATATAATGGGAAAATACCTCTCAAATGATAGACTACCGAGTAGATCAAGGGTGGGGAGTGAGAATGCTTCTCCAGGATAACCAAACCATCATGACACTCCAAGATAAATCTCCTCTATTGGTCCATAATGAACTCATGTACATATCCAAATGAAAGCTCCTCGGTCTTCCTACTAAAACCTCCAAAGAGTAACTATCTCAAGAAAATTTCTCTAATCATAAGAGAACCCCAACCATCACCTACATCTCCAAATATCCATAAGTACCTGTAACCAATCAATACATTCCTAACTCCAAATGCAACATAGCACCATTATGAAGTAATCAAACAAATTATCAATGTAATAAATACAAAAAGAACCACACACAATCAATGTCAAAGCTCCAATCATGAATTAGGAACATAAAAATGACAACATGGTCTAACCATCTCCTCCTAGGAGATCACATGCACCAAAACATACATCCTAATCTTAAGAGAACAAGTAACATGTCAAATTCTAAACACGTATCAAGAGTAAACCATCACATAATATAAAAACACTCTAAACCAAGAAAACATATCTCTAATCACGTGAAGATAACCATAACCAATGATGCATCCACATTATTTCCAATAACTCTCACTGAACCATGATACAATCTACATATGGCATCATTACAACCATCTCCTCCATGAATATCATCCAAATCTACACACACTCAACTACAATGTTAGTAACATACAGTTAAACCAAGATCTCCAAGGCCACCAAATACATACAACCACCATCAAAACATCACAAACTAAACCAATCCAATACTGCCAAGTCATCACTATCAAAATATCCCACTAAAAGTGTATAACCAATTAATGTAACAAGCTATCATGACATTATGATCACACAACATGCTATAAGTCCCATGAACTGAATAATCAAGTACTCTAACCATCCATCCTCACACCCAAGGCAACATACCAATGCACAAATGACCACAGAAAAGGCTAACTAATGAAATCTGCAACAACAATGATTCAAACCTAGTGGATATAGACTATCCACATCAGAGTCATCCCACTATAACTGAATGGATGATCAATCCATACAACTTCATAACTCATAGATTCAACCACTAAAACATGCAAACTCATCATTGCATTAGTAACCTGCAAACTAAGATATCAAAGAAGATAATTTTGTAGACATCAAGACTTAAATACAAAATCAACAATAGATCTGATTACTAACCATGTCCACAAATGAGTAACCATGTAGTCAAGGAACCAAATAAGCATCAAGAAAATAAGGGAAATCTCCAAATCACCAAACCGTAACACGCCCAAACAACCACATACATGATCATGTCGTGCTAATGAATCAAATGTACCTACATACTCATGACACCATAACCATAGCCATTGTTGTATTTTCACTCAAATATCACCCATACGAGACTCCAAGTCTTCACTTGTGTCTGAAAAAATAAAAGAAAACCTGTGTACCTATCACCATCAAAGTCCAACTCTGAAAAACACCTGTAAACCTATACTAGGAAGCACCAAATTGATAATCAACTGTACCATCATAAATATCATAAAAAAATGTACTCCCTCAAGGTTTTTCCTCTTGACTCATCTGGATGCTTACACAATCACACCTTGAATCTCAAGCACCTACAAGTGATCAAATAAGTATTATGTTCCCTACATCAAAATTGATAAAAAAAAAAACTAAACCACTGTGTATTACACCACAAATTCTCTCCAATGCCTCTTCGAAATCAAAAATCCAATTTTATATGCAAAATTTATGCTCAAAAATGTCCAACCAAGAACATCTAACTTTCAAGCCCCAAAAACTGATGAAAGAATTTATTTTAGGAAAACAAACCTATACCACTATGTAGTTCTTGGAACCAACTTTCCAATGTGTACAAGAAGTCAAAAAATTGACTCTCTGGGTGAAAGTTATGTAAGTTTGAAAAAAAAATTGATTTGACCATACAAACAAGTTTTGGTGGACCCCACTCCAAAGCAAATATTAAAATTTTAAAACCTTTTTCAAAATGGAAGATTTTTATTTCTTATATTTAATATTTTTTAAATGAGACTTTATGGAAGGGTATAGTTAAGTCTTTAAGTAAAAGTCTTTTAATTTTAAAATGACAAGGCACTTTGACAAAATTCCATGATTGCAAGATATGCAGAATGTGGAAGCATAGATAAGGCACATGAACTGTTTGACATAATGCCTCAAAAAAATATGTTCTCATGGAAGGTGGATTTGGGGTTTAGATGATCTTCCATGACTTCTAAAGATAATGGAAATTTTAGAAGTGATCTAAATTCAAGCATATGACTATTTCACATTTATGGAATCCATTGGGAAAGATAAAAAATATTTCCAATCTCTTTACCATTTTTCTTTAGTCTGGTTTTTTTTTTGTCCATTTGAGTGTTCCATTTCTAGGTGTTAAATCTAAGACTGTATTCATCTAGATAAAGGAACTTAAATCAGTGACCTTTATTATACCTTCTTGTTTGTCATTTGATATCTAAAACCAATTTGAGACTTAGTGACCCTTATTATACCTTCTTGTTTGTCATTTGAGGTTAATATTATATTAAAATATTCACATACCAAGTATATTTAATTTATGATATAATCAATCATCTCCCATAGCTATCTTAAGTCCATATATGGTGAAAATACAAACTTATAGTTTGGAGACAATGATAGTCACCTACAAGATTTTCTAGTTGCTTATTTGGTTTACCCTACCTATTTTGATAAAAAAAATTAAAACCACTAGAGGTACCTTTTTCTTTGATAGATGAGGTGTTCATTCATGCTAATGTTGTGATAATTTATTTTCCTCATTATAATTGATTTCAGTTTTTGTAAAAGTATTGTGTATAGTTTCTATATATCTAAGAAATGCTTTACTAAGTGGATTTTTGATATAGTCATGGTCAGACTTGGATCCAATGAAGGAATATTCAGCCATCTAGACTAACATCAAAATACACACACAACACAAAGATCTCATAAAACAACATATCTTATTTATTTTAGTTTACATTATTATCACCATGATTACAACTTCTCATTTTTTTGTAATGGGCGCTCCTACATGCTAGGTCATAGCCATTTTTTTACACTTATTATGACAATTCAAACATATATTACACTAAAATATAGCCTCATAATTACACACTATTCTAATTACCTTCACTATGTTGTATTAGTATTTCCCTTTGGATTATACTCCACTTCATAGTCCTTGTTCTCTATTCACAATTTTTGTCTGAGACCTTATATTCTCACCCTACTTATGTTTTACCTCTCAATTTCTTCCCTTACCTCTTCACATACCTTTCTTTGATCCAAAAATCAATATATATATAGCATCCATAGTTTTTTCTAATGATCTATGTTGGCCACAAGATGGAACAAATTTTAATACCACATGTAACATGTCGTCAACTATATATTTAAGTGGTTAAATGGTGGATAAACATCTGCATGGTGCTCAACACTCATTTTAAATGGTCCAATACATCCTTACAAAAAAATAAATGTTGTTGTAAACTCTAAATAACTTGCCATGCATGAAAACAATCCTAATTATTCACAATTATCCATGTGGTGGACACTCTTGTACCAATTTATCCTTCTTATCATTTAAAATTATTTTTATACATTAACATGAAACTCCAAAATAACAAATTTTACTAATCCCAAAACTTTGAAAGCCAATTTCAAGTTATAATTAAATACAATAACTTTCTTCATCACAAAATAGTATCTAAAAAATAATAGACAAACAAATAACTAAACTAAACCACTTTTCTAGAATGGTGCAAGATTACCACACTACCTAGGGATGTCCTACATCACACACTTGGAGTTTATAAAAAATGAGCATTCCATTTTCTCATAAAATCTACTCCTACCTAGGAAGGTAGGGAGATTGAAAGAGAGAGGGAGATACAGAGGGAGAGAGAGGGAAGGAGGGAGGGAGAGGTAGAGAGGGAGAGAGGGATAGAGGGAAGTATATAGGGAAGGAGAGAGAGAGGAGGTAATATAGAGAGAAGTAGAGAGGGAAGGAGGAAGACCTAGAGATATTAAGAGAGAGTGGGATAGGAGAGATAGAGAAGAAAAGAGGGAAGGTGGGAGGGAGGAAGGTAGAGAGGGAAGGAGGAAGGTGGATATATTGAGAGAAAGAGGGGTAGAGAGGAGGTAATATAGATAAAAATAGAGATATAGGTTGACTACACCACTTAATTGAAATTATTTTTTGTTTGGAAGGATAGGTTGACTTGTGGAAGGTTCAATAGAGTATCGGGCCATAATAGTAATATTTAAATCAAGGATCTATCAATACAATAGTTCATATGAATATAATTTCCTTTTTTCTACCCTCCAAATTTAGAATCTATCTAGATTCACATCAATTAAATTGAGTTGATCAAAAATCATTTGCATTGAAGATGAAAATCATGCTACATGTCGAGATATATTAGGCACATTTTAGAATTAATAATTTGTTTCTTGTAGCATAATGGTTTTTTCACTTATAGTTTCTCACAAGTGAACTTCATCAGGTGGAGGGGGTGAGAGTTTTTGTTGGGGGTTTTTCAAGGCATTTGAGGTGGGGAGTTTTAAGGTGAGCAAATTTTAGGTGAGTTTGAATATTTTATAAAAAATCTTCTAATAAAAATGAATATATATTAATATTTGGCCCTCATTTGAATGCAATGTGAACCACCTCTATTAATAATTAAAAAAAATTGTGTGTACTAACTTTATTTTGTTAAAAATGGACATGTTAATTTTATCCATGTTTAAAAATTAAATTTTAAATATAAATAAACTAACAAATATTTATCATTTTGCAATTCAAATTATTAACTTTAGAAACAAATCAGTGCATCATTTTAGGGATGTATATACATCAATTCATAAAATGGAAATGGTCTTGTTCACCTTCATATTAGGCATAAAAATATAATCATTTATCCTCTATTTCTATGGATCCTATGTGAAGAAGGAAAACCTCCTCAAAGAGTGTACATATGGGATAGATTTCATCCTTTGAACCCAAAGTAATCCTATAATATTGTTATACCTATAGTATCCTTGTCTACAATGAGGAGATTTGTAGAAATAGTTTAAGATTGGGATTAACATGAAGTTCCACCTCCTTGATGGTCATGGATGTGAACCAAAATAGTACTATTTTGATCACTAATATAAGGAAAGTTATATTTGATCATGTTTATCACTATGATTCTCACATGAAGATCAAATTAGTGACTTGATAAGGCTAGGAAACTTTAAATTTTCCTTAAATAAGGTACATGGGAGGATTTAATGGTATTTATAACCATTAGTATCATGGATCTATACTAAGTGAAGAAAATAAAAATCCTCAAATATTGTATATGGGATAGATTTCATCCTTTGAAACCAAGGTCATCCTATGATCATTTATTATACCTAGTATCATTGTCTATGATGAAAATATTTTTAATACTGGTTTAGAATTGGGAATGACATTAAGTTTCACCTTCTTGATACTAGTAGGTGTGCATCAGAGTAGTACCATTATGATTAACAATATAAGGAAGAGGTCTTTGGTAACATTTATCACAAAAAAATACACATGAAGATCAAATTAGTGACTTGATAAGGCTATAACACTTTGAAAAGTTCATCAAATAAGGTTCATGAGATGATTTAATAGAACATTTATGTCTATTAGTATCATGGACCTATCTTAGGTGAAGAAAAAAATCTTGTCAGAGAGTGTATATGATTTTTTTCTTCCATATGAAATTTTGTATGTGTTAATCAAGTTTGGATTGTTAGATTATGTCATTTTTAGTAGATTCCCTAATTTATATTATATTAGATCCCTCACCACCTCTTATTATTGACCTTATTACCTCAATGAGCTAATATTTTCTCTATAATGCAATAAGTCATATTTGAGACATCTCATAAAGATATATATATTTTTAAAATATTGTAAGTTTGGTAATAACTACGTCAATTTTGATGATTTAAACATAATTTTTTTTAAAGATATACTCTCCAGTTTTGTGTTAAAATACAAATTAATTACATCTTTGAAATATGATGAACAAATAAAATATCTTAATCAACTTATTTTAACATACTTAAAATTTAATATTATTTTAAATTTTTTAAATAATATAGCTAAAATTTTCATTTTTTATGAAGTGACAAAACCACATGTTCATAATTAAAAAAATGTAAATAGAGAAAGGGAGAATTTTTAAAAAATAATTCATTGGAAAACATAAATCATTATTTTTTATTTTAGTGGACAAAGACATGAGAAATATTATGTAGCATATACTCCATTGGAATAGAAAAAACAAACTCATACTTCTACCTATGACTCATTCATGGCAGGAATGCATTACAAAGTGGGTTTCAATAGAATGCTACAATACAAAGTGATAGTTGGTCCTAATCTACCCTCAACTACCCATGAGAGGACTGATGTTTCTCAACTTAAACATTGACTCCAAAAATTGCTTCAAAAACACCCCCTGTTCTGCACATAATTCCATCGTCTACATTGTTTTTCCTCGCCACTTTCTAAAAAACCCCTCGTCAGAATTTAGTAGTCCTTTGTTGTTCATTAATAGCTTGAAATAGTAGTTGTCGAATTTGGTAGGAGTGATTGCATCCAACGATGATAGATTATTATCTCATCCTGATTGCGAACACACGGATTTCAACTTAGAATAATAATTGTTCTCGAAAGTGAAGTCAGGCTGCTCATTTATGCTCTGAGACCATATTGACATAGGCGAGGTGTACATTGGCAAATAAAACTAATCAGGATGGAAATTTGTTTGTTGCATTGCATTGTGATGACGTCCATGTCTTCTGTCTATTATAGAAACCATTTGCAAATAGAAAGAAAGGCCAGGAAAATACCTCAACGGCGAGGTAAGATGAGAGTCCTCTTTTCCATTTGGTTTTTTTATGCAATCCAACGCGCGGGAATAGTGTTCAAATTCAAATGTTAACAACGATTATTTTTTGAATGGAAGTGGATGGGAAGGGACATCAGTAAAAAGAATGGGTCCACATCCACCTAAGCAGTCAAAGCTTAGTGTGTGATGTTTAAGCCCAGCCATCGACACAAGGGGTACAGGGTCTACGGACTCTGTACAAACCATTTTTTTTGTTTTTAAAATTTAAAAAACCCCTTTTTTAATATAAATTTCTTTTCAACGGGTTTTAACTTTGGATTTTATTTTTTCATTTTTGCAGGGTAAAATACGTTGATGGATTATTTTTAATTTTTAATTTTTTTTCCACACACATGCAAATTGTGTTGGTATGTGGTGACTAGTCATGCTATACTCTACACCCTTTAGTACTATACACTCTTCATGTATCCTCGTCGGAAAAGAAAAAAACTGGCTTTGTAAAACCTAATTTATGGAAGCTTCTAAAAGCTTGTTATAAGCGGTTGGGATGGAGAGTTGTAGCATGAAATTATTCACAATATTGTAATATTTTTTGCACTAGATAATAAAATCATTGGATGGTTGTGGTTTTGTGGATGTAGCCTAGATTGGGTGAACCACGCTAAATTCTATGTGTTGTCTTGTTTCTGCTATAATTTTTTGTGTCTTATTTCTCTTTTTTATAGATTAAATATGTATTTAACTTGTTAGATATTTTCCTTCTAACCCCAACAAATTGATGACCGTACAATCGAACATGGGTACGAGGACAAAAAAAATAATTTTTTCATAGTGAGAAAAATTGGTCAAATTTTATATCAATCTTCATCTCTTGACCACCCTGAATCCAACCATGAGGTCCATTTTGTCTTAGAATTCCATTTGCAAATTTTTTCCCACAAAACCCTTATTTGAATGCACAACCAAAAAACCCTTTTGACCCAATATTTCTCACACCTTAAATCTACAAAAACCCATCACAATAATAAACCCAAAATCTTCAAATATGCAATAAACAACATGTTGAACCCTCATATCTTGCTATGTCTTTCATTCTCTCATGCAATGCATAGATTCAAACTCAAACAAGATTTTCTCAATCTAGGGTTATACAACCACAACCATAGCTTTGATACGACTTGTAAAGAAACTTGCAACAATGTAATGAAGATTCCCATATAACCCAAAAGAAGAATTTATGCAAATAACTACTCAGAATCCATATGCAAGAGAATAGATAACATGCCCATAAAATATGACACAAGATATACCTTGGGAAAGCCCTAAAGAGGGAAAAACCCAGCCTCTAAAAGCATCCTTACTTTATCATATTAATCAACAAAGCAATACAAGAGTTACAATGAACACCTCCTCTCTATGCATCGTCATGTGTCCAAGCATGAATCCACATATCCCATGCCATGTTTCACACATGCACTCATCAGAAAGACTCAATAATGATAACCAACCCCCTTAGCCCAACCCAAACCGCTAAACAATTTTTTTCTTTTATAAACACAAGCTTGCACAAAATACAGCTAGTGGTAAGGTAAAACCATGTACCACAAAGTCATGTGAATAAAAAACCACTAACCCCTTATTTAATGTTGGGTACTAAGGCTTCAATTTATTTAATATGTATCCAATATTAAATTATTATCACATATCTCTCACACATTAAATAATAATACAATGTTATAATACAACATCAAGTGCCCCCCAAATAATTACCTAGTGTGATTAAACACACCACCAAGGTGCATCACAACTAAATAATTATTTACTTACAATATTATAATAAATAATTTTATGCAATGGTGTACAACACCATATCCCAACACTAAAGACATACACATCTCTTCAAGGGTATTGGATATTTCTTGCTTGATTTGCTTGAATGCTTGAATGATTGGAGACCTACAATGATGTTATCCTTCACATAACATGAACATGAACACACATAAAGTTGGACATGATGTTGGATCTTGAATTTCTATAATAAATATCTAATATGCTACTTTTGAATTCTCTTGACAATAATATTTTCTCTTGAATGTGTGCTATTTCCTCTTATATTTCAAATGACCAAATGACTAGGTATTTATTGGTTTTTTTCCAATTTCCCAAAAATTAGATTCCAAAAGCTGACACATCATATTTGAATTTTGGATATTAAAATACTATCAATAACATATTTGAGTTTGAGTCTTGGCTAAGGAGGGGGACTTATTCGCCCTTGGGTGAATGGGTCCTCGCCCAAACTTACAGAATACACTTGATCCAAGGTGTTTCAGTGATTGAATGCATTTGCTTAATATTAGCTCCCTTTCAAAAAATGGTTAAAATAAGGCTTTGGAATGCATAATTTGGAAAATTAGAAGCTTAATTAAGTCCAATAAATTAGGGGAGATAAAACATAATGTAAATTTCTAAAGGTATGCAATTTTCTACACTACATTTAACCCCCACTTTAATGAGAGTATGAACTTATGCTCAGACTCACACTAAAGTGGAGAAATATGTGTCAAGATGTAATATAATAACCCTTCCATAAAGTAAAAATTTCTTGATTTACACCAAACGAGTAAATAAACAACTAACAAATCCATGGTAATAAAAAAATTATTTTCTTTTATTAATAATTTCCAATCAAGTTACAAAACATATTTCGACATGAGTTCCTTTTCTTTTCATATGAACATCAAAGTATGAAAAGATAAAAATACATACATATCTCATAGAGCTTTAGAAAAAATAGTTGTAAGATGGTCCGAGATCCTTCCTTTCAAATCTTGGTTCTTTTGTCATTTATTGTGGAGGAGAAGCATCACTCAGGAACTTTTCCACCAACCATGGACTCTTAATGCAATCCCATGCACATGTATCATTCGATAGATGGCCCTTCCCTTCGATGAAGAGATTGGTAGAGTAACTGATAAAGACAACCAACTGAGCATAGTGTTGTGTCCTACATAACTAGAACCTTGAAATCCCACAATCTTGAACTAGCATATAATAATGGATCATGGTGAATTGTTAGTGTAGTCTCAATAGTCACACAATCTTTAGTCGAGTCTCATACATTGCACTACTTTTTCCAAAGTGTTATATTCAGTAAACGACTGAGATTAATCTATCACATACACTACTCAAGGTTGATTTGTCTTAAGTCTATCTTACATTGCACATAGGTATTATCCTTTAATGGATAGTTCGTCATCCCAAACTAACCTACAATAGTCTAATCTACTTGAAGTGATTCTATATAGAAAGTAAGTACATAAGATCCCTCCCATACTATATTAACTATCCTAGGAGTAACACAAGCTTTCCTAATTAAATTAAAAACTTACCTGGGTGTACCTCAAGTGACTCTTGCATTCAATCAAGCCTATTATATAATAAAAAAATATAAGCATCATTTTCCTATTATGGAGATCTTACAATCACAATATAAAAACAAATAGAAAGCTACAATTCCTCTTTTCAAAACATTCTTAAATGCTTCTATTGCACAAACAAAAAATACAATTTAGGAAAAGAAAAAAACACATTAATTCTAAGTAAATAACAAGAAGAATAGATCCCCATGCCTATTATCTCTTATTCCAATTAATGAAAATATTGTTGCCCTCTCCAAAAATAAGCAACTTGATCACAACTTCTCAAAACAACTCTCTTTCCCTCTCTTGTTGATAGCACACTTCTCTCAAACAAATTATATACCTCTTCCTCACTAAATATCACTCTTTTCTCACTCACAAAATAGATGACTATGGCTGGTAATATCTTAGGAATGATATACAAAAAGTGACATATAAATTTTGGAAAATTGTGTCTCTCACAAAATTAATGAAAGAAGGAAAATAATGATCACATAGGAGTATGAGAATGAGAGTGTATTCCAAATGAAATGGTGTGACTATTTATAGAGCAGCTAAGATTTCTAAAATCCTACATTTTAGGCATGAAGAATCACACAAGTCTCATGCAAAGTAAATCATCAATAAGGTGGCGATGGATAAATCTCAGAATCAACAAAAACTATTAATAGATCAACTTCCTCATTCACAACATTTCAAATACCATTTCAATCAGCATATGGAGAATTCAAATATTTCTCTTGCAATGACATCTACATAAAATGCAATCAGAGGTGGTGCCAAACCTCTTTACTAGACTAAGTTGGCATGATTTTCAAATGAAGTGAATTATTCAATGATATTTTTGCAACTCATAGAATGAATCAACTGGATTAAAGGTTAAGTCGACTGAACCATTTAATGTGTTGGACTAAGTCCACATATTTCTCATTTATTCTATTGACCAAGTCAAATCTTGCAAATTAAAATATATTGCTACGTTTCACATTTACATGTCTTGGGTGGTGATACACGACTCATACACAGAGTCATTTATATTTCAAAGTTGACTTCCAACTTGATGATTATCATCGAACCTTATTGCCTTGGTCTTTTAACATAAAAATTAGTCTTAATAAATTGACTTCTTATTAAATAAGAATAAGTTAAATTCTAGTTACATAATCAATATGTCTAATATATATTATTATATATATTATATATATCATATACATATATATATAAATACTTTACATATTAATATATATATGTATATATAACTAAATATATATATATATATATATATATATATATATATTCATATAATAAACATACATATACATATATATATATTACAGATAAAATAATTATTATAAACACATTCTATAGGATATGTGCATATATATATATAAAAATGTGTATGCCTCTATGTACATGCATATATATGTATACCATATCGATGCATTTGTATGAGTATGTCCATTTGCTAATGTATGCTTATATCGATAAGCCTATACATATGGATACATGTATATACTATACATTTTTATATATATTCAAATTTGATTCACTTACAACCATTTACGTTACCATCATATTGATAAATGTGTACATGTGATATATCTATACATATGTATATGTGTATTGCTAGATCTTGTTGAAATGCATCCATATACATATAAAAATACTTCCACCTACATTCCACTTACCCATATGATCGTAATAACAAAAGAAAGATCTCAAAAACTCAAACAAAAAATATTATCCACAATGCATGCAAAAGTAAACAAGATTCCTAATGCTAACATACAAGCTATGGATGGCTTACCTATAACCCACAAACTGACTCAGTTCAATCACTCTAATGTGGTGTATGTATGCTCAAATAGTTTACTTTTACCGGATACCAAACCAAGATCTTCTCCTGAGTGATACTTCCCTTTCAACTGGAGGAATGGAACACATACCTGCATCCACTAACACATGCTCATGGTAGTCAAATTTTCATAACTATGCAGTATACATAAAATCTCCAAAGTTAGAATAATTATAATTATGTAACCTTTCATTCACATAAATGTAATATTTCACCATGAACAACATCAACTGAAGTAACATCAAATGTGAAAAAAATCATATAGATAACAAGGTACAAGATCATTTTATTCATCTCTATAATTCACATTACATCCCTTTTTACCCTATGCAGGAGTAGTAAATAGTAACTATACAATTGGGGTGTAACACAAGAGGGGTTCAATTGTCAAAATGTTAGAGAGATAGGATGATTAAGGATAAAGGAGGTTTCCAAACCCCGAGGATCTAAGATCCCATGGAAAACTAACATAGGCAAAAAGGAACACTCATGTATCATATGATATGCAGAAAGACAAGATACACAAACATACAATGTCAAAATTAATGAAAAAAAAAGAAAAAAAGATGGACTAGCAAGTTTTATTATACTATATGTCCATGAAATACATTACTCACAAGGGCTACTGAAGTCTTATATTCACTAGGTGAGCCCCCAAGATAGGGTAAAATATGAGACACACTAGGTCTACAAGGTTTTCCCACAACAAGGTGGCTAAATGGGAAGCATGCACCAAGTCTACAGTTGTGTACCCATTTGACAAACCATACCAAGAGTTATACTCTATGATAAATTTGATAAGGTGCTACAAAAATGATCAAAATGCTATATCAATTCTTACACTAGGTTCAACCCATGAACAAAGTGAAGCCAAGAAAGTTTCAAACTGCTTACACCAGGTTCAATCTGTGAACAAAGTGAAGCAAAAATAGTGCCAATGTATGCCCCCACTTTAAAGAAATTACAAAACACCATGTTGTGAGAAATTAATTTAAATTAGAAAATGATAAATGTCATGCAACAAAAGATCAAAAGAGCTTATTTGGAAAATCCCTATGCCAATGATATGTTTCCAAATAAACTACATCATGATAAGGGGTTTCCCCCATAATACAATGCCATGAATAATATAGAAAGGTACACTCAGGGATCCACAGGTCTGGGGTCCATATACATCTTTGTTACAATGATATAATAGAGCTTGGAACTGACATCATGCCCCAAATACTCGTGAAACAATGAGCACAAAAGATGAATGACATATAGAGAGAGAAAAAAGAATATTTTGGGTCAACATGGAAGAGACCTAAATATCTTGATGCCTTGCATCATCCCCAAAACAAAAGTAAAATACAATAAAAATAAATGATAAAGTTTACAACATGTATAAGAATTGAGATACAAATAGAAGAATATCACGACAAAATCATTTCCTTTATATCCCTACACCAATGAAGCAACAAGGGTAATACAAAGAAAACTCACAAACATTAAGACACACCAAGCAACACAATACGAGAGATCAAATTACATGAAAGAAAACATTAATAGAAAGTAGACATAAATTAGTATGTCACATGTGAGCCAACCTAGAATAGGTTGTTTGCATCCCAATTTTGCTGATCATAAATGGAAGGTAGATAAATAGCTAAAGGGACTAAAACAAGTTCCATACTAGGAGAATCACCAAGTTCAACATGTGGTGGGTCACTCTCATCATGAGGATCATCAAGGTTTCCCCCATATAAGTTTATAGAAGTGGAAAATAATAAATTCAACTCATTATGAACTTCTTCATCAATCTTAGCAATCTCATCATCATCCAAATTGATCAAAATAACAAGTTTTATGATTATTGCATTTGAATTATCTTTTTTCACCTCTTGTTTTTGCGGTATGTCTTGTGTTGGTACAAGTTGGATTTCTTCTTGAGTTGTGTCCATAGGTATGGGTAGTATTATTTTATTATTTTCTTCCAATTGGTGAGCAATAACATGTTGTCTACGCCTATGTTGTTTAGCATTTCAAATTATTTTTGCATGATTTTCAAGTTGTGATGGTGTAGGAGTAGGTTTATCAATCATTGGTCTATTTTATTCCATTAAGGGGGGAATTGAAGGAACCACTGGGGGTTTGGAAACTGTTGTCTCTTGAGGTCTACAAACTTGTTTTATCTTTGGAGGAATAAAAGGGGCCATCTTATTGTCTCTTGGTCTTTTATAGGAAATGGGTGCAGGAAGTGTGGTGAATTTTTCTTGGTTATTTGGAAGGTCTTGTGGCTCATTCATAGGGTCATAAATGGTGGGTTGGGGAGAAGGAACAACCATGGACTCAATAATATTACTAAGAGATAATTATGTTATGCGCTTTGCCTTGAACTTTTGATAAGAGTTGAAAAATAAATATTCATGAGGCTTTATAGGTTCCATAGGTCCAAACCAAAATAAATCCAATAAAAAATTTCACAGGAAGACAAAGGATTAAGCCCATTATGGTGCACTATAAATATCTCATTCCCAATAGGAAACTTTATGCACTTATGAATAATCAATGTGACAGTATTCATGGAGCATAACCATGCGTAGCCTAGCTTTACATGGAATTGGTTCGATGTTGGGATGATATAGAATGACACATCTAATTATTTTGGTCCAAATTTTAATGGAAAAGTGATTGAACCTATTGTAGATAAAACAAAATCATTATGTGTTTTAATCCATGCTTTTTATTGTCTATAAGTATCTTAAAAAATCTCTTGCAAAAATAAGAATTCCTCAGTGATCACATTCTCTCCACATGTGGGATCAAAAATGTAGAGATGACGATTAGGTAAATGTCTAAGTGCATCATCATTAGTGAAGGTAATTTTAGGCAACAAAGTGGTTTGGTCGCTATGAGGTTGAACGTCTATGAGATCGACCATATCATGTAGGTCATCCTCATTATCACTATTACCATTATTATCATAATCAATTATCTCCTCAATCTTATCAACATTCATGGCATCATACTTAAATTCACTAGCTTTTCCAAAGTTGGTTGAATGATTTGGCATAGGATTGGTAAAGATTTTTAAATTTGATTAAGCAGGGTGAAATATTTATTCCCTTGATTATTAATACCACCCAACTGGATATGATTAGAATCAATAAGGTCTTAAACATGATGTTTAAGACACATGCATCATTTGGTGTCATGTCCACTTGTGAAATCATAGTGACAAAAGGAATTTAGATTGAAGTGTGGTGGTGGTATCCAGTGGTCTAACAGGAGACCATTGAATGAGGTTCTTATTCAAAAGTTGCAACAAAATTGAATTGAGGGAATTAGGCAAAGGAGTAAGTTGTCTATTTCTTTCTTAGAATTGGTATGGTGTTGGGCTTATTGCAGAAACCTGAGGCTCAACATGGTTTGTTTGAGATCGATTGATCTTTAAAAATATCTTTTTTGGTTTCTTTAATTATTGATAACTAGTTTGATGTACAGGCTCAAAAATTTAGTATGTTTAGATGAAGATGCCTCATACTTATTAATTGAATTTTGATAATCATGAAGTGATGTGCACAAGCTTATAAAGGACATTTTTTTAAATGATAATTTTTCTCTTAGTCCCTTTTGCAAGTTATCAGTGAATATTCTTTGGATTTTTGCATCAGGAAGAGTAAGATTAACTTGTGATAGTATCAACTAATAACAGGTTACAAAATATATAACCTTTCCATCTTGTTGTTGTTTACATCTCATTAAACTAGTTATGTTGATATTAGGACCAATTTTCACTTGGAAATGGTTGAGGAAGAAATCAAAAAGCTATTTGAATGAGTGTATTGAACTATTGGGCAATGACCGAAACCATTCCAAGGTCACATATTTTAATGACCTAGGAAAATGTTTAGCTAACAACTTATCCTCGAAAATAAAATCACTACACATGGCAGTATATGTTGTTATATGGTTGTTAGGATTGCCTTTACCATTATATTTCTCAAAGCGGGGTATCTCAATGTTTTGTGGCATTTGTGCTTTCAATATCTCCAATAATAATGGGCTCTTTGAAATTCATTATGATGGTTGCCCATTTTGAGCTTGGTTCAATATTGATATTTTTTATTGAAGGGATGCAACATTTTGTAAAATTTGGTTTATGAAAAAATTATTGGTTGTACTATTTTGGGAATGAGGTGAATATGGTGGAAGTGAATGTGTGTGTTAGGTGGAAATCTATATTAAAAATTTGTGAGAGGTGATGGATTTGGAGATATGATGTTTGAGCTCACAAAACTATAAGGATTCCCAATGGAAATACCCAAAGTTCACTAAATCTAATCCTTGATCATTATCAAGCATTTTCCTCATGTTATCTATGACAAGAACCATTGTGTTGGTGATATATTTTGTGCTCACATAATCTTGAATTTTTTCTAAGGATTTGTCTAGTTGTTTCAATTTATCTTGAGGGGAATGAGCTACCATTGTTTCAATATCAATGATGGTGGTTGATGGTAAGGTCATGGGAATTGTGGCTTGAGAGATGGAATCCAAAATGGGTTGAGTATTGACAACATTTTTATGGAGTTGGAAAAATCAAGATCCACAACGGATGTAGAACCAGTGCGGGATACCATGAGTCTAGAACTACACCTCACTAGAATATTTGCAATAGACACTAGGTTGTAAAACTCATGCAAGTTTCACAACACTAAAATTGTACCCAAGATGAACACCAAACTATGAAATAGGTACAATAAACATGCAAAAATAGGAAGCAACAAGCAGGAGCAAATTGAAAACACAAAAAAATAGGTCCTAGAATTTTTTCGTTGAGCCAAGACAAGCAAGAATAGGTTTCCCAATGGCGACTGGGTCCTAGTAAGGGGTTTTGAAAAATTAAAGTTTAACTATGACCTAAATTGCTTAAGGATCCTGATTCTACTTGAAGACAGTTGAAACAATAGCTGAATTTCCAAAATTTTCTCAATGTTTTCAAACTTAAAGCACAGTGAAAGTAAATAGAAATGTGGAAGATGATTGAACAATTTTTTTTATGCAATTTTCAGATCTAAAATATGATAATTGACTGATTTTAAGATGCAAGAACCTGAAAATAATGAATTTGAAATGCTAAATTTTGATTCTAAACAATACACCTTCTTTCACCAACTGAACTATATGCAAAAATGACTAAAAACATGCAATTATTGATTCCAAAACATAGATATGCAAGTACAGTGCAACTGAACTGATAGAAACAAAGCAGTGTGAATTTTTTTGTCGAGACACTTTTACAAGGACCAGGTAACCCTTGGGTGAATGGGCCTTTGTACAAGATTTTGAAAAATAAAAAACTGAGTGTTTAGAATAATATTTAAGATGGTTGTTCCTATCTAAAAATAGGTTGTACAAAACTATTTTTCTAGAATTTTCCAATGAAATACAAGTGCAAATATATGACAATTTTGGAACATAATGAAAAAAAAAATAATGCAGCTTTGAAATGAAAATCTAATCTAAATGACTAAAAAACACTATAATGCAAGCTCTAATGTAATATGAGTGTAATACAATATTTTTTAACTATTCCATTATATTAATATATTATAGTGGCATGACCGCTTTTGCTTTAAAAAAAAAAATTAATATGAGTAATATTTTTTACTTTTTTATGATTTTTTATGATGCAAATATGAAACCCTAAATGAGAGATGCAAAACAATACAATGATGTAAATCCTAGATCTAAGGTTTGAATGATCACCAAATCAGAAATTTTATTATGTCAAATGTCAGGTCCACCAAAATAAAACATAAAAAAGTGAGGATCCTAAGATAATTACTCATAACCTATGGTACATTTTTCACATTTGTATGGTTTCATTGGGATATAGATCAACAAGGTGTATAGATTGACTATTAACCTTAATGGTGAGCCAATCATACTTGGATCTATATCCTTTAGGGGGATGGAAATGGTTGTGATTGATTACCCTAATTACACTATATGACCTAATGCAATTGTGAACCCCAATTTGATACCTACATAAACAAAGCAAACAAACATGTTATTAGATCATATGCAAGGTAAAACAAGGATTCCCCATGAAATCCATTTACAAAACTTAAAATACGAAAAAATGAAGAATAAAATAAGAAACAGCATGTAAATCCTAATTAAGTGAGCAAACTAGAGATCCCATGGGGGAATTGGTGCCAATGAAGTGTTGCAATTGGCCCTTTCCCAACTCCTTTGTGTGATTGTTGATGATTGATCCACTTGATGATGAAGAACAATGATGTGTTCTTGAGAAAACCTGCAATAACCTATCTAAGATCTTGCTTTTGAGGATGAAGTTGAGTAGAGTAAGTTTACTCAAGATGTGGATGTTAAAATGAGAGGAAGAGTCTCTCATTTATAGATTTCAATCTTGGAAGAATGAATGAAAATAAGCAATGTGGGATCATTCAACATCCAATGGCCAAGTGCCACTTGTCAAGATGTGAATGGTTGAGGAATGAGCACATTTTGGTCAATGTGCATGATAAATGCTAAGAGATTCAAATTTGAATTTTGAATGTGACATGTGAGAGGGAAAGAGAAATGGAGTTAATTTCACTTGGCTCAATGCACAAGGACATGTAAGAGGCATTGAATGCCTTGTTGGAAGGACAGAGTCCACTTGGACTTTTTGAATTCAAATAAGGAATATTCCCTTTTTGATGCTTTGTGAGGGAAAATAGATGAATTAATAAATCAAAGTATTTGATTTATTGTGCAAGTTGCATTCTCTAGAGGATTTTAGTGATAGGGATTAACTTAGTCAAGGTTTTGATTAAATTAATGAAGAATTAGATGATGTGACAATTTAGACTTAGATTTATGAATTGATTTAAGTCAGAATTGAGAGGAAATGGTTTATTAAATAAATGATTTTGATTTATTTAACTAAAGGGGATAATGTTAGATTAAATCAAATAATGTTTAATTTATTTAATTTAATAAGAGGACTTTAGATAATTTAATCAAATAAAATGATTTATTTAATTAAACAGAGATGTAAGGTTAATTAAATTAAATTGATTAATTTAATCAGAGGAGGTGATAGACTTAATCAGATAAATAATGATTCATTAGATTAAGGGATAGAATTACAATGGAATACTGAGAGTATGATTTAGGAGGAAATGTCATTATTAATCAGGATCAAGTGTGTCGGATCGAGAATGTACATTTTCCATGTCTACATTTTGCCCCTCTTTGAAGCAATGTACTTGTTGCTTTGATTCAAAGAATAAATTGTTGCGATCAAACAAGGTCCGTATTTTCTTGAAAATCTTTAGATGCCCCACTGCTGCCTCAGCATATGGATACTGCTGGATATTGCCCCCTCGAGAGATCGGATGAAAATTTTGAATTTTTGGGTGATCTTAGCGCCATTTTGTAGACGTCAAAATCTGCAAATGGATTTAAACTAGTTCATGTTGTTAGCACAAGTTAATTTAAATCAACAAACTCAAACATCTCTATGAAATATATAGAATCATGTTAAACAATACAAATGAAAACAGTGCAAAAACATGAATCATTCCTATCCCATAGTGGATTGGTGCTATCCTTTGTGTAGAAGGCAGCCCTTTCCCAATCCTTGATAATCTTGAATGAAGATGATAGACAATGAGATGCTAAGTGATCTCAAGTTGCCTAAAATGATAGTGCTCAAACTGTAGATTGTAGATGATGAAGAGCAAGATTGATTCTCAAGTGAAGAGAATGACCTTGCATGAAAATGTGGTTGTTAAATTGAGTTGTTTTGCCTTGCATTTATAGATTCAAGGGTAGGAGATTGCGTGATTTTGATGAATGTGGGATAATTCATGGGCCAATGACAAGATGCCACTTGTCAAGGTGTGAGAGGGTGAGGAATGTGCAAGTCTTGGCCAATGTGCCAATTTTAAATTTGAATTTGAATGAAATGACATGAAAGATGCATTAAATGCCAAGTTTGACTTGTGCAAGAGACATGTGTAAGAGCATTTAATGCTTTGTTGGAAGGGACAAGTCATGTGGAGGGAAGATTCAAATTGGAAGAATATTCCATCTTGATGCCCTTTTGAAAGTAATTAAAAGAATTGATAAATCAAATAATTGATTTATTGGTGCAAGTGGGTGGGTTCGTTGAGATTTTAGATTTGACTCTAGTTGAGTCAAAAGTTGGAGAATGGTAATTATGATTAGAAGTTAATTAATTTAGATTAATTAACTTAGGGGATTTTAGGGATTTGATATTTGATTTAAATAAGTTTGATTTATCAAATCAAATAAGAAGAACTTAGGACTTAATGAAATAATTTGATTTATTTAATTAAGTCTGATGAACCTTAGGGATTTAATCAATAAAATATTTTAATTGATTAATAGAAGAAATGAATGTTAATTAGAGAGAAATGCATGATGCGTGATGTTAGTTTTGCATGTCTACATTTTTCCCCTCTTTGAAGCAATGTACTTGTTGCTTTGATTCAAAGAATAAATTGTTGTGATCAAAAGTTCAAAATTTTCCTGATTTTTCAGATGCCCCACTGCTGCCCCAGCGAAAGGATATTACTGGATACTGTCCCCTCGAGAGATCGAGCAGAAATGTATAATTTTTCGATCGAGATCGCGATAAAATGCGAGAGGAGTGGTTCTATTGATCAGAGGACGTAAGATAATTCTTTGATGTAGACAATTCTAATGATGTATAGACAGTCATCGACCATGGGTAGCCTCGTGTATATTTTGATACAACACACTGATTTTAGATAGAAATGTTAGTAAAGATAGAAGAATAATAAGAATAAGATGGATGGAAGGAGGATCCACACAAGTTCACATTATTACCAATGATGATGATTTGCATTTCTAGGAGTTGGGATTTTCAAAGGGCCAATTACTTTATGTTTGATAACACACATAGGTACAATGCATCAAGGTATAAAGGACCAGGATGGCATTGTACCTAGTGTGATGGACTTTGACTCGACAATCAGATAGGAATATTCTTGTTCACACTTAGCATATATACTTCGTTCAGAATATAGTTCAGACATTCTAAATATCTTGGGCCAAAACACAAGAAAGCAAGCTTTCCTATGTGGTCAACAAGATACCTAAAATATCTTCCCTACAAATTGAACAAAACATGCACAACTAAGTTATTTTACAAGCATATCCCACAAGCATAGCAGATAAAAAAGATAATGATTATTGCCCCATTCCTTTCTCTCTAAACCTGTTTTGTTTAGGCATCACCGAGAGGTCCTTGGAATGAGCGCAAAATAAGATAAGTCTAAAAAGACCAAGATAAAATAAACAAACAACTTGATGTTCTTCATACTGCTAGCTAAGACTAACTACTGTGGGGTACTTGATGCTTATTTCCATCGTAGGAAAGCTTCATCCTAGGACATGTAGTGATCAGGGTTTTGGTGAGACTGATTGGGTGATAAGCTATTGATACTCCAAGTTGACCAACTTGCTTGTTTACTGACTTAGACTTCCAAGACTTTGACGATTAGAGTGTTCACTTTGGAACCTGCTAAACTTGCTTCTGACTGACTCACCAAAGGGTGACAGTGACGATTGACTTTATTATGAGTGATGACAATCGCGGGTGAAAGCGAGATGAAATGGATGCACCATTTTGGGTTTTTCAAATATTTTGAGGTTGTTTTTGGTATTTTCACATTTTTCAATGTTTTTGGATTTTGTGTCTCAGGGTCCAATCAAGGATGGCCTTGCCTACGTTTAAGCTCAGAGACGACGTAGTTTAGAAAACAATTGACTTGAATGCTAATGAGATATATGGGAAAACAGATTGCCATTTTATTGCTTAAAGGACTGACTTAAGATACAGACTAGATGGGCAAACAGATTGCCAATGTGACGGATGTCTCAGGGACTGACCCTAGATGCAGACTAGATGGGCAAATGGATTGCCAATGTGACAGATGCCTAAGGGACTGACCCTAGATGCAAACTAGATGGGCAAACGGATTGCCAATGCGACAGACGCCTAAGGGACTGACCCTAGATGCAGACTAGATGGGCAAATAGATTGCCAATGCGATAGACGCCTAAAGGACTGACCTAACCATCTCGGGGGATGATCAAAGATCAACCTTGCCTACGTTCAAGCTCAGAGATGACGTGGTTCGACAAGGTGAAAGACTGACAAGACTCACTGAATTTTGAAGATTTTCCAATATTTAGACATGTTTTTAGATTTTTGAATGATTTGGATGTTTTTGATTTTTTATTTTTCAAATGTTTTGAGTTTTTTGATGAGTTTTTTGAATGTTTTTGAGTTTTTCGCATGATTTTGACGATTTGGATATGAATATGTGATGATATCAATGCCCTGTTTTGGGGTTTTGTTGAAAACCAAGCTTAATGTTGATCAATCAGATTGATGGATTGATAGTTTGACTAAGTGTGTTAAGTCAAACAAAAGTGATAATGCACTTGTAAAATCTAGGAAGTTGTGTTATCATAGAGTAAACTTGTACAAAAGAGGATGGTTTGACTAAGTGTGTTAAGTCAAACGAGGTGATTATGGATTTGATAATTTGGCTAAATGTGTTAAGCCAAACAAGATGATAATGGACTTGTAAACCCAAGGAAGTTGTGTTATCCTAAAGTAAACTCATGCACAAGATGATGGTTTGACTAAGTGTGTTAAGTCAAACAAGGTGATATTTGATTGGATTCAATTGATCAAAATTGATGAAGCTTGATTTGGAACAAAATTGTTTTGATGATTTGATGTGACGTTGACGTGCAAGTTAGATGCAACTGATATTGATTTTGGATTGATGTTCGATGAAAGATAAAGATTGATAAGGATCGTCGTCTTGTCAAAATATGACATGGGCTAGTGATGTGGATTTGGCTCACAAATGCTTGACCAATTTGATGTCACGTTTTCCAATGTTTGGATCACCACATAAGTGTGAACATATAGATCAAGATTTACTCCCAAAGTGAGATGTAAATATCTGCCCCCAGTGTCTAGCAATGTATGGAATACCATGGGTGGATTCTTAAATAGGTGTGTGGATGGATGGATATGGTAAGCATGCAAAGGATGCCAAGGATTATCTTGCGATAAGATAAGTTGTTCGAACAGAGGATGCTCATTTAGATAATGCTTCAAGGCTCAAATAACATTGAGTAGGATGGGATCAATGAAAATGACCCATGTTAAGATGACTACCATAAGTGAGTGTAAAGCGTTTACCAAACCTTTATCAAGATCTAGATAAGGTAGATAGATGGTAATGGGTTAGATAAACGGTTCATGGATGAACGGATGATATGGCTGGAATGTTGGCTTTATTATGGATGCGATAAGATACTTTCTCCTAAACTGGCGCACGTAGATGCTCGATTCTACACATGACGCCTGTTTGCCAGGTTTTCATCATGGTACCTGTCCAAAGCGCCATCGAAATAGTTTTTGCTAAAGGACGATTTTTTTCTTTACTATTTTCAATCCTTTTTCTGATTTTTTTTTTTGGATTTTTTATTTTTATTTTTTTGTTGTCGCCAAGATGCTTGTTTGCCAGGTTTTCATCAAGGTAACCATTTTTTCAGGACTTCTTCTGATTTTTTGTATTTTCTGAGAGATTTTAAGTTGATGTCGAACCACCTGGTACTGTTGATGTTGATGTTTCTGTCATAATATGCCATCAGTATCCTGTTTGAAGAAGTTTCTTTGCCAAGATACGTGCACTTGAAAGCAACTTTGGAGAAATTCATTCTTCTTTTCCGATACCGGAGTTAACTTTGTCTTTGTGCGCACATCGCGATAGAGCGCCTTCTGGATCCTTATGATGAAGGGTCATTGCCAACACATGGTTAATGTGATAATTGGATATTATGCGTGGAGGCATGGATGGAGTGTGTTTAGGAGTAAAAGATGGATTGGTTGACAGTTTGGAACCTTTGACTCTCCAAACTTGGGTAGATGAGCAATGATGGGTAGATACAGAAGTGTGCATGGAATTAGGACCAACATCCTGATACACTTTGTATGTCGCTTGAGAAGCCTTTTTTTGCTTTCGCGGACATCTTTGATGGATATTTTTCCCTTTTTTATTTTGCCCCATAGTTTCTTTGACTGATGGAGTTTGATGGGGATAATTTTTCTTTGTATTCTTTGGTATCCATATGTACTTGATTTGTCCTTCATGCTTCTTAGCTTTTTTTGCTTTGATACTATTCTGCATGCTTCGATTCAAGTCTTTGTTTTGACGTTGGTCCCAATTCATGGATGGGGTGATGGGTGGATGGAGATTCATGACATGGCAGGTTGTAGCATTGGCCTTGGTTTCACCATAAGGATCCTTCGTGCCCCCTATGATGATCTTTGCTTGAGACGAAGTTGCCCCCAGTTTTGTGGGAGTATTACTGATATGTTGAGATCCCTTGATTATTGAATAACCAAGGCCTTGATGCTTAGGATTTCCAAAAATTTGTAGTGGTTCCAAGATACCCTGTTCATGTAGGCCTAATCCTCTACCTTGATAATTCATCTGCTGAAAAAACTTATTTGCCATAGGATATGATTTACCTTGGGAACAAGGTGCTACTCCTTCTCTGCTCTGTGGCAGATCTTCAAAGGTCATAGCTCTTTCATTGATAAGATGATTTTCCCTTACAAAGGTGAGTGTTCCAAGTTTGTAAGTGATAAGATCCTCCGTATAGGGGATGACTTCTTGATTGATATCTTTGGTTTGATCTCGTGAGATATGTAATGCTTCTTCAAGAAGTGTTGATGCTTCACTGTCCATTCTTGATATTCTTTCACATGACATTTCTGATTCACAACTTTTGTAGAAACCTACTTCATGACCCATTTCTGATATGTCTTTGCATTTATCTATATCTTGATCATGTGTACAAATGTTAAGAGTAGGAGACTCTTGTTCGTTGGTAATGATTTCAAGAGTATGAGACTCTTGTTTTGAATGAAGATCATCCACATGTCCATCCAAAGAAAGCATCTCATGGGTAGATGGAGGAGTATGTCCTATGCGGATATGGTCATCATTTGCAACATCTTGTATAGATAGGAGAGTGTCCATTATATCATTATAGTAGCTTGGAGATGCAAATTATTGATCTTGAATGATTTCATAATTGCCTTCGACATGCCTTGGATCAAGTTCTTGATATGGATCAATTTCAAAGAATGGATTGCTTTCTTGGATATCTGCAGTAGGCATAGGAAGATTCTCAAATGTCATGAGGTCAAAGGATGGCCATATGTTTTGGAGAGGATCATTGCTAGACCTTGGTGAAAGATGTTGATCATGCTTTGGAGTGAATTCTTGAGATATGTCTTCTAACTCATTAGGTGATGTAGAGACGTTTTCAACATTATCATTGGTCAAAGGATCTTGATCATCATTTTGAATGATTGTGGTGGGAATCAGTTGCAAGCTTTGTTGAGCGGGTAATGCTTGTGTTTGCTGCTGAGGCAACAACGCTTGTTGTTCGTCATGTTGTTTTTGTGCCAATAAAGCTTGTTGTTGGTCTCGCTGTTGTTGTGCCAAAAAATCTTTTTGTTGGGCTCCTTGTTGTGCTACTTTTTCTTGGATTGCTTGCAATAGTGCTCAGAATTGTGCTTGTGCTTGTGCTTGTTGGGCTACTTGAGCCACTTGTGCTTGCTGAGCAACTAGCTGTGTAGCTTGTTGGGCTTGGAGTGCCTTTTTGCGGGAAGCTTCTTGAGCGGCTTGCAACATGATGGAGAATGAATTGGTCGTGTTGTGTTTTGGTGGTGCTGGCAGTGGTGGGTTGGGGATGGTGTTGATTGTTGGGTTTGCTTGGATGGTTTCCATTTGTTGTTGCGATATTGATGGAAAAATGGGATGATTTGGTATGATTTTTTGATTTGGCATTGTAGGTTGACTTTGAATATTGTTGTGGTTGAGAATCCTATTGCCTTGATTTAGGTAACTTTGATTTTGCATGGTGTTACCTTGACTTGAATCAACATATGGAGTTGTCAACATATTTCTTCGATTTTGAACAACATTGATTTTATTTGCAATCGTATCTATCCCAAAATTCACCTAGTATGGATTTGAAATGGTCATGTTTGGTAAAGTTGCACTTGGTATGTATGGATTTTGTGGGATAATGTTGTTTGGAAAACTCATGCATTGAGCATTTGGTTGATAGATTTGCAAATTTGGACTTGGATTTAAATCTATCATTGGAAAAGGTGTTCCAAACTTTAGATTGGGCATACTCACATTCATATTGTTGAAGTTTGGAGGAGATAATGATGCCATGCATAAATGTGAGTTTCGATAATCAATTGGCATTGTGAGACTTGGATAGTTTGGTTGACTCAAATTGTTCATGATGGATGAATCAAGTTTAAATTCCATGTTCCTCTTGTGTTTTGAACTTGTTGACCTCCAAGGGGTTTAGGACCAATGATGGGATGGAGGATGAAAGGGTGACTGATATGGGTGTTTGAACTTTTAGGAACTTTGGATCAATGCTAGACTTTAGGAATTGATTCGATTTGATTTGATTGATGATAGTTTGACTAAGTGCATTAAGTCAAACAAGATGATAATGCACTTGTAAACTCTAGGAAGTTGTGTTATCCTAGAGAAAATGTGTACACAAGATGATGAATTGGCTAAGTTTACTAAGCCAATCAAAGTGAATTTGACTAGGTGTGTTAAGTCAAATGTAATGATGCTAATTTTTCATAGGTCTAGCATAAGATGTTGCAAAGTTCCAAAAGTTGTTGGTGAGATGGAATTTGATTGATGTTTGGATGGATGAGGTGTTTGATTTGATCCTAGATGAACCTAAGAGGACTTACTTACAAGACCAAGGTGATGAAGAATATGCTTTTCCCTAAAGGTAGTTCAAACCAAAAGACCAATGTTTGCATGAAAACTCAATGACCCAAAAGAGACCAAGCACATGTGTGGTTTGATTGTCTTTTATCTTGATTAGATTTGGTTCCTTTTTACCACAAACACTTTCTTGATTTATCTTTTCAAACTATGTGTCTAATGTCCCACTTTCGTTCTCATCCCACAAGGTCCATTGTGTAGAAATGGAGGAAAATAGGGCAAAATTTCTTTAAGTTTAACCTTGTTGAAAACAAATGACGATAGAATTGTGCACTTAGAAACCTCTAGGAATATGATCCCTAGGGAAAGCAAGAGTGCCTAAATTCATCAAGAGGTATTTGTTTCCCACAAGGGGTTTGAAATTTGAAGGTCTTGTGAATGTTTGTTTTCAAGTGTTTTGAGGACCAAGCAATGTATTTCTTCCAAGCACTTTTACACTCCTAGGATAATGAGGCAATATCTTGTTGGGTTACCACTTGGATAAATCCAGCTACGCATATCTTGTGCGAATGGCTAAGTGCTTGACCACACTGGCTCCCCTCCATGACACTCACTTATTCGGGTCAGCCAAGCATTAGTACCCATGAATCTTCCATGGAATACTTTCCATTTCCACAACAAGATTGCATGTATAATGTGGGGCGGCTTCAAAGGACATAACCTTTTGCACCAACAAGATAGACAAGGTTTTGGACTTTTTCTAAACAAGGGGTTCTAATTCGGGCATTCTATTCGTGGGGGATTATCCAACATCGGCGAGAGTCCATTGATATCCATCTCATCGAAATAATCCTCGTGATATTGGCCTTTGTTCCAATATCCACACTTATATCCCAGGTGGAAGTCGCTTGGCTTTAGAGTGTTCCCGGTTGGGTCGTTCCCTTGGGTGATTACTTTTTTCCACAAGGCAGGCCCTCTAAGTTAACAAAAGCGAGCTAACATATCCCGTCGTTCACACAACCCTTGTTGAAAAACAAAGGGGAGAACCTCCGCAATATATCGTGCTCACACTCACATGTTTTGTTCAATTTTAAGTGCCCAAATCGAAATGTGGAGGCAATCTTTTTGACAAGTTAATATCACCCAAATGCTTTTGATTCTCAAGATCGCTATAAAGCACGAGAGAAGCGCATATGCATTTTAATGATGTTAATTTGTGAAAAAATTTGCAAAACATAAAAGACACTTGTTCATTTTAATCTTCAAAGCAATGATGAATTCTTTTTAAAAGCACCAAATGAAGTGTGAGTTTACCTTGTTCAATTTTTTAATCCTTTAAACAAAATCTAATGTGTTGGCCTAAAGTTCTTTTTAGCCCCTTAGCAACTTTTGAAAGGAAATTTGACTTTGTTAATTTTAGAACCCAAAGTAAAACTAGTGTCCTAAAATCAAAGAGCTTATCAAATCCTTTATAGAGTGTTAAATAACACTTTAGTGTTTTAAAAACACTTTGTACAAAGCAAACATGTTGTCATAAAGAAAGATTACTTGTTCTTTTTAATCCCAAAGTAAATTTAGTGTCCTAAGAGCATGAAAGTAAACAAATCCTTGGAAAGGGATTATAATTTCTCCCAAAGTGTTAAAAAACACTTGTTAAATGATGTCATAATTTTTTATTCTTTCATTTCCATCCTCCATGATCCTTTAAAACCTGCAATACAAGTTTCAAATGTTATATAAAATCAAGACATAAGAAGATATGAGGGTTAGATAAAATATTAAGCATATAAACCTTAAAACTTAGACCAAGTTTCATGGTGTTTTGACATTAGATGAAAGTTTGAAAATTTTAACTCTATAAAAGTTGAGAAAAACCTACACCATTGGATAGCTTATGAAACTCTACCCCATTTCAAAAAAAAAATCTTCAAAAAAGACTAAAAAATGACCAAGAAACGGCCATTTTAAAAATGGTTGAAAAATCAAAAAATCATATGCGGCGCCCTTTGGGAGCGGCGTTGTTTGCAAGTGTGGTGCTATATAGAACTGCGAGGTGCTCTTTGGAACAGGTGCGGTGCTATCTGGCATCGCGCAGTTCTCTGAGTGCGGCACTCTGTGGAAACAGTGAGCGCAAGTGCAACGGAGTTAGCGGGTGCGGTGGAGTTTGGATAAGCACCGCACTTGCAAATGCAGTGCAATATAGGGCCGCGGACCTGTAACCTACAAAAAAATGGAAAAACAACGGATTTTTTTTTTAAAACATGATTCTAACTCGAGATTTTCCCTCCCTCTAGCGCCAAAATGTGAACCCCAATTTGATACCTACATAAACAAAGCAAACAAACATGTTATTAGATCATATGCAAGGTAAAACAAGGATTCCCCATGAAATCCATTTACAAAACTTAAAATACGAAAAAATGAAGAATAAAATACGAAACAGCATGTAAATCCTAATTAAGTGAGCAAACTAGAGATCCCATGGGGGAATTGGTGCCAATGAAGTGTTGCAATTGGCCCTTTCCCAACTCCTTTGTGTGATTGTTGATGATTGATCCACTTGATGATGAAGAACAATGATGTGTTCTTGAGAAAACCTGCAATAACCTATCTAAGATCTTGCTTTTGAGGATGAAGTTGAGTAGAGTAAGTTTATTCAAGATGTGGATGTTAAAATGAGAGGAAGAGTCTCTCATTTATAGATTTCAATCTTGGAAGAATGAATGAAAATAAGCAATGTGGGATCATTCAACATCCAATGGCCAAGTACCACTTGTCAAGATGTGAATGGTTGAGGAATGAGCACATTTTGGTCAATGTGCATGATAAATGCTAAGAGATTCAAATTTGAATTTTGAATGTGACATGTGAGAGGGAAAGAGAAATGGAGTTAATGTCACTTGGCTCAATGCACAAGGACATGTAAGAGGCATTGAATGCCTTGTTGGAAGGACCGAGTCCACTTGGACTTTTTAAATTCAAATAAGGAATATTCCCTTTTTGATGCTTTGTGAGGGAAAATAGATGAATTAATAAATCAAAGTATTTGATTTATTGTGCAAGTTGCATTCTCTAGAGGATTTTAGTGATAGGGATTAACTTAATCAAAGTTTTGATTAAATTAATGAAGAATTAGATGATGTGACAATTTAGGCTTAGATTTATGAATTGATTTAAGTCAGAATTGAGAGGAAATGGTTTATTAAATAAATGATTTTGATTTATTTAACTAAAGGGGATAATGTTAGATTAAATCAAATAATGTTTAATTTATTTAATTTAATAAGAGGACTTTAGAGAATTTAATCAAATAAAATGATTTATTTAATTAAACAGAGATGTAAAGTTAATTAAATTAAATTGATTAATTTAATCAGAGGAGGTGATAGACTTAATCAGATAAATAATGATTCATTAGATTAAGGGATAGAATTACGATGAAATATTGAGAGTATGATTTAGGAGGAAATATCATTATTAATCAGGATCAAGTGTGTCGGATTGAGAATGTACATTTTCCATGTCTACAACAATAAATGAAATTATCCAAAAACTGATAAACATAAATTGTCAAATTTCAACATATTTGGAAGCTACAGATTACTGTGTACCTACCCCAAAAAATTGGTTCTAATAGGCCTACAAGGACGAGGTCGCCATATGGCCGCTAAGTCCTTGTAAGGTTTTTCTGCTCAACTTTTGGGGTCCTTTGATGTTGGATCCGAGCTTTTATTTATTCTTGTCCCACAGTTGGAATGTCATAAATAAATTGTGTAGGTGAGTTTTTGTGTCTTGGAAAGAATGATGACAACAAATGCAACAATGAAAAATGGGTCTTCAATCTCTCTTCAAACCACTTTAGACCTGCAACCCGCACATTCACAAAGGGGGAAAATGTTATGTCATATAGGGGTTTAACTTAGTCAAACCCTATGAATATTGTTCCCACTTCCATAATGGAAATGTAAATGATAAAACCTTAATGGAAATGAAGAAAATGATGAATAAACAAGTTTTGCAAATCACCACCCTTTAATGGCTTCTTTAAAGGATTGAAGACATACATATCTCTTCAAGGGTATTGGATCTTGCTTCCTTGATTTTCTTGAATTCTTGAATGATTAAATCATTGGAGACCTACAAAAATGTTACCCTTCACATAACATTAACATGAACATACATGAACTTTGACATGATATTGGATCTTGAATTTCTATAGTAAAGCTCTAATATGTTACTCTTGAATTCTCTTGACAATAATATTTTCTTTTGAATGTGTATTATTTCCTCTTACTTTCTAATTGATCAAATGACTAGGTATTCATAGGTATTTATCCAATTTCCCAAAAAATAGATTCCAAAATTTGACGCTTCATATTTGAATTTGGGTCTTGGGCTAAGGATAGAGACCCATTCGACCTTGGGAAAATGGGTCTTCGCCCAAACTTCCAAGACACACTTGATCCAAGGTTTTCTAATGATGCATTTTCTTAATATTGGTTCCCTTTCATAAAACAACAAAAATAAGGCTTTGGAATACATAATTTGGAAAATTGGAAGCTTAATTAAGTCCAATAAATTAGGGGGGAAAAAACATAATGTGAAATTGTAAAGGTATACATTTTTCTACACTACAAAACCAACAAAAACTTACTTCAAGTTTGAAAATATGTTGTGGAGATATGAGAGTCTCTTGCCATCTATAGAGGTTTTGTGGAAAGAGTGCAAAGAGGCACTCCTAGTTATGCATTTATGAAAAAGCTCTAGTTTATGAAATCAAATCTTAAACAATGTAACAAGGAGGCTTTCCAGAACATATTCTAGGAGAAGGAAAAATTAGAGAAGTAGTTAGAAGATCTGAATAATAAAGTAATAAAGCATGGTATGTTTCAAGATGACTTCCAAAAAGAGCAACAACTTAAGACTTACCATAAAGAGATATTGGCAAGAGAAGAAGTCTATTGGTGAGAGAAACCCAAGGAAACATGGTTAAAACTAAGGGATACAAAATCCAAGTACTTTCATGCCACATCTAAAGCATGAAAGGCTTTTGATAGAATCAATGAAATAAATAATGAGAATGGTAGCATTGACAGAGGTGAAAATTCAATAGAGTTGGTAGCAATTGCCTTCTTGCAAAAAATGCTAGGGGTGGAACAAAATTTAGGCTTATGTAACAATGAAGCAATACTATATTTTATTCAAAAATGTGTTACAGAGGCAAAGAACTGCATGTTAAATGAACTAAGAGGGGGATGAATCAGTTGTCATAGAATTAAACCTTTAATATAATTAGCAAAAAAAATCCTTAACACTACTTAAATGATTAAACATTAAGTAATAGTGCATTGAAAACTATCACACAAACACAACAACACCATATTTACATGGAAAACCCAATGATTAAAAAACCACTGTGAGGATTAACTCACACTATAGATAATATCAAAACTTATTACAAGACGCTCACTACCTGAGAAACAAGGCTCATTGCCAAAACAAGGACTCATTGTCCAAAATAAGACTCACTGTCTAACAAGACTAACAACCCAAAGGGCTCACTACCACAAATATACAAAGAAGATACAAGAGATATGTTACAGAGAGAAGACAATCCCAATGCAATAGAGAAATCCACCACAACTACTCATAGGCATGCATGAAAGATAGAGTGCACCTTCTGCTCACTACATATGGAAACTCATCATTTAGGCTTCACATTGATCCACCACACTCACATCACACACACTTATAGAATAGCATCAATATTGCTTCTATCTAAACCTTTTCTTTTTTCTTATCTCTCTTCTTTGCTCTTATGTGTATTCACCACTAACTCATCTTGTATTTATACCATCTACAACTTTGAAACATATCCAAAGTTGGCCATCCAATATTGAATTAAAATTAGGTTGGTTCCAAAACATCCTAAGGTGGACATAGAATGAGGGTGACCCAAACACACACTTCATAAGGACCAAAATAGATCCAACATGCTTCACTAACTTTGAAAGTTGTATTCAACACAAGGTCATCCAAACTAGTGTAAAACACATAAACAATTAAGTAAAAACTTTCCAAATACCAAAATTATCTTCAATACAATCAAAACAACTTGTCTTTAGAACTGCAAGTCATAAGACTTCATCAAAGAGAAATACAAACCAACGACATTTCTCTAGGACCTCAACCAAAAACATAGAAAACCATAGTTCACAACTAGTGAATACAAATTGCATTGAACCATGAATCAAAAGCTAAAAATTTGGATATATAATCTTCCAACAATCATGATCAACATATCTGAACCACACAAATGTAGGAGCAAAAACTAAAGCAAAACCTAAACACTTGCAATCTTCCTTCAATACAATTTTCTCAATATCCTTGACTTATACAGCCAACAAAAACCAGTTGATAACCAATTGACTATTTGACATCAATGAAAACACTTTCATTCCTTCCAACATTCCTTCCATTCTTGCAACAATCTCCCCCTTTTTCATTGATGGCAACACATAATGTGAAAAACCATCAAAGACAATATACTAGCTTTGAATACTCTTCTCAAGATTTTTCTTCCTATTTCTCCCCCTTAGTAGATAATCAAATAATCTATTTTCATTCTTCCTTTTCTCTCTTTTTTTTCACATTCTTCCTTTTCTCTCCCCTTTGACATCAATGGCAAAGACAAAAGATATTTATATTGATATCTCCACTGTCAACATAAAACTCACAATGACAACACATGATACTACCTTCTCCCCCTGAGAGGTAGCCACCAAACATTAGTCCAAAAGAAAGATAGATCCATAGATCCACTAGATTGATGCATCTCCATGTACATCTATATCAATAAAGGAGAGGAAATGACCCATAAATTCTCCTAGAGATACTCAAAAGTATCTTTAGGAAGATCCTTCGTAAATATATCAGCAATCTGATCCTTCATCGAAACATACTCAAGCTTTACTTCATTCTCTACAACCTTTTCTCTTAAGAAATGATACCTAATAGATATATGATTTGTCCTTGAGTGCATCAAAAGACTCTTTGAAATGTTAATTGCACTTGTATTATCAAAAAAGAGAGAAATGGGATCATCATACACCATTGTGATATCTTTCAATGTCTATTTCATCCATAGAACTTGTGTATAGCAATATGCATCAACAGTATACTCAACTTCAGCAGTCTACAAGGAAACCAAATCTTTCTTTTTACTCAACCATGCAACCAATTTGCATCTAAGAAATAATGCACCACCACTTGTATTATTTTTTTCATATACACATCCATCCCAATCTGCATATGTATAAGAACTTAGTGTAAAATTAGTATCTCTAGGATACCATAACCCATAATACAAAGTGCCATTCAAATATCTAAAAAATTCTTTCAACAGTAGCAACATGTGTTTCCTTAGGGTCTTCTTGAAATCTAGCCACAAGATAAACAACATGCATAATATTCGGTCTAGTAGCACTCAAATATGGTAGTCCACTAGTCATAGATCTATACTTGCTCTAATCAACCTTAGGCGAATCATCAGCTTTACCTAGTTTGCAACCATTCACCATAGGAGTACATTATGGTTTGGAAACATCCATCTGAAACTTCTTCAACATCTCTTTCACATACTTAGACTGTGAAATAAAAATTCCTTTCTTTGTTTGATTAATTTGCAGCCCAAGGAATAAATTCATCTCTCCAAATATAGACATTTCAAATTATTTCTACATCTCTTCCACAAACTTCTTGCACATATTTTCATTTCCTCCAAAGATAATTTCATCGACATATACAACCACAATCAATATTTTATCATTTTCAATCTTAAAATACAAATTACTATTTGTCGTACCTTTGTTGAAACCTTGTTAAATCAAATATTTGTCTAACCTCACATACCAAACTCTAGGATTTTTCTTCATTCCATATAAATATTTCTTCAATCTGTACACCATATCGAGTTGACCCAACAACTGAAATCCTTCTAATTGTTCCATGTAGACTTCCTCTTCTAGCTCACCATTTAAAAATGCTGACTTGAAATCCATCTGATAGACCTTGAAATATTTATGAGAAGAAAATGCTAATAACATGCTTATAGCTTCCATTCTTGCTATTGGGGTAAAGGTCTCCCAAAAATATATGCCTTCTACTTGTAAGTAGCCTTAACACACAAGCCTCACTTTGTTTCTAACCATTTCTCCATTCTCATTCAACTTATTTATGAACACCCACTTTGATCCAATAATATTTTTGTCAGTTGATCTTGGGACCAGTTCCCAAGTTTAATTATTTTCAATCTTCATAAATTTTTATTTCATAGCTTTCATCCATTTTTCATCTTTACATGCCTCACTTATAGTTTTTGGTTCAATATCAGAAAGTAAACATAGGTTTACTTCAACATCATCTCTACTTCTAGTTAATACACCTTTTTTCTTATCACCAATAATATGGTTTTCTGAATGATTCTTCTATACATACCTAGGTGTCTTAGGGGACACCACCGAAGCTTCCTCTTCTCTTTCATTATGTTTATCCTGATTTTCTTGCTCATCCTTTTCATGTCCTTCCACAATCTCTTCTATTCTCACACAATCAGGTTCATCAAAAACATAAATATCAATGTCAATACAATTCTTCATTGTTTAATCAACCTTGACATTAGAAATTTCTACAATCTTCCTTGGTCTTTTATTGAAACATCTGTATGATTTTATTTTAGTAGAATATCCAAGAAAAATTTCTTCATCACTTCTTGCATCAAACTTTCCCAAAGTCTCTTCATCTCTTTTCATATAACATTTTCTTCCAGATACCTTGAAATACTTAACGATAGAAATTATTACATGTCATAGCTCATAGGGAGTCTTTTTATTGTTTGATATTGCTTGAACTCGATTGAATACATAAATAAATTCTTTGTAGTAAACTTCTGGTAAACCGGCCTTAGTCATCATTGATCTAGCTATCTCTTAAACTGTTCTATTTTCTCCTTCAACAACTCCATTCTATTGAGGAGATCTCAGAGTAGATAAATTTATCTTTATCCCATGCACTTCATAAAACATATTAAACTCATGGGAGGTGAATTCTCCACCTCTTTCAGACCTTAAGCATTTCATCCTTAATTCACTTCATTTTCAATCATAACTTTGAATGTCTTGAATCTATCTAATGCATTTGATTTCTTTCTAAGAAATGTAATCCATGTATATCTAGAATAATCATCAATAAAAATCATAAAGTAGCTTTCACCTAGTATAATTATCACTCGTTTAGGACCATAGAGATCAGTGTGAATTAAATCTAGTAGTCTAGTAGTAGATTGTTCCTTTGATCTATAATGACTTCTCGCTTTCTTTCCAAACTGACAATTTCTTCAATAAGAATTAACAAGATTTGTAATCCTTGGTAAATCTCTCACATCCTGAGCAACACTAATCCTCACCAATTTATCAAAATTAATGTGACACATTATTTGTTACCATAACAGTTGTCATTGATCTATCATAAAGCATCATCCATTAACACCCTTCAGTTGGTAGATATTTCCTTTAAATTTCTTTCTAGCAGCAATCAATTTTCTTGATCCTTTCTAGATCTCACATCTCTCATCCTTAAACACAAAATCATATCCCTTACTGCACATTTTTCCAACACTCAAAATATTATGCCTTAAACCATTAACATAGTAGACATCATTAGTATTGCGCTTTCCATCAAAACTTACTGAACCCATCCCACAAACTTTAGCACTATTATCATCTCCAACTATAATCAAGCCTCCATCATATTTTTGAAGCTTAAAAAACTTCCTTTTTATTACCAGACATGTGATGTGAACAACCACTATCAACAAACCAATAGTTCTTCTCTTGTTTAGCATGTAGGGTAGAGATAATAGTACCTTCATTTTCCAACTCTGGAGGACTTTCTTTTACCTATTTTTTTAGAATTAGAAGAAGTAGGTTCATCCTTTATCACCAAGAAAAAGCATTCATTTTCATCAGGATCTTCATATTCTGAATCCTCATTGGATATACTAGCATTCTCATTCACATAATATGCTATGTTAATCTTCTTTCCTTTCTTTTCATTCTCATATCTTTTTTTATTCCTTTTAGCTCTTTCCGGGCACTTTGCAACATAATGACCTATTTCTCCACAACTAAATAATTTATAGGGTAACTTATCTTCATACTTTTCGAAGCCTTTCCTCATCCTTCTTACAAAGTTAGCTTCTATTTCATCAAAAAATTCTTCATCTATATCTTCATATTTTTTCTCCTTAAAAGTAGTTTTTGATTTGTATTCATTCCTTAGATTTGGCTTGCTCATCTCATGAGATGTCAAAAATCCCAACAATGGATCTTTAGTGCAGGTTTTATAATCTATACTATGTTCAATATCACACACCTCACTATAGGCATCAAGGAGAGTCATAAGAATCTTATTTACAATTTTGATTTCATCTAAAGTAGTGCCAAGTCCTCACATTCCACCCAATATCTCATCCAATCTATGTAAATAAGCTTTAACATTCTCATCTTCTGACATGTGTAGAAGCTCAAACTGTGTCTCCAAATTTTGTAACTTTTCCTCTTTGACTCTTTCATCAAATTCATTTTCCCTTTCCAAAGCATCCCAGACTTCCTTAGTTGTCTTCATATTCTAAAATTTAATCAACTTGGAATGTACCAGATTGTTCTTCAAAATGTACTTCACCTTGTTGGTCACTTCATATGATTTGATCTCATCAGTTGTGCTCGAACCATTAGCAGGAGGTGTGTAAGGATTCTTGTAAGCTTTCTCCATATCATAGCCATAATATTCTAGATATTCTTCCATTAATGTTTTCCAGATAGCATAATTACTTTTGTCGAAACTCAGATAATCATAAACCATTTTTCCATCCATCCTAGACCTTCCTCAAGTGGTTAATCTCTTCACCAAGGAACCAAGCTCTAATACAAATTGTTGAATAGGAAAAATGAGACGGGGGTGAATCAGTTGTCATAGAATTAAACCTTTAATCCAATTACCAGAACAAATCCTTAACATTGCTTAAATGATTAAACATTAAGTACGAGTGCAAAATCTGAAAACCATCACACAAACAAAACAATACCATATTTACATGGAAAACCCAATGAGGGAAAACCACGATGAGTATTAACTCACACTATAGAGAATGTCAAAATCGATTACAAGAGGCTCAATACCTGAGAAACAAGGCTCACTGCCAAAACAAGGACTCATTGTCCAGAACAAGACTCACTATCCAACAGGGATGACAAACCGAAGGGCTCACTACCACAAAGATAAAAAGAAGATACAAGATATATGTTATAGAGAGAAGACAATCTAAATGTAAAAGATAAATCCACCACAACTACTTGCAGACATGCATGAAAGATAGAGTACACCTTCTGCTCACTGTATCCAAAAACTCAAAATTTAGGCTTCACACTAATTTTCTACACTCACATCACACACACTTATAGAATACCATAAATCTTTCTTCTATCTACTCCTTTTCTTTTCACGTATCTCTCTTCTTCGCTCTTATGTGTCTTCACCACTAACTTATCTTGTATTTATACCATCTTCAACTTTGAAACATATCCAAAGTCGTCCATCCAATATTGAATTCAAATTAGGACAGTGCCAAAAAATCTTAGGGTGGAAATAGAATGAGGGCCACCCAAACACATGATTTATAAGGACCAAAATAGATCCAACATACTTCACTAACTTCGAAAGTAGTATTCCACACAAGGTTGGCCAAAACAGTGTAAAACACATAGAACAATTAAGCACAAACTTTTCAAATACCAAAATTATTTTTAATACAATCAAAACAACGTATCCCTAAAACCACAAGTCATAAGACTTCATCAAAGAGAAATATGGACCAACAACATTTCTCCTAGACCTCAACCAAAAACATTAGAAACCACAATTCACAAGTGGTGAACACAACTCATATTGAACCATGAATCAACTGCCAAAAATTTGGATATAGCATCTTCCAACAACCATGATCAACATATATGAACCACACAAACATAGGAGCAAAAACTGAAGCAAAACTTGAACACTTGCAATCTTCTTTCAATACAATTTTCTCAATATCCTTGACATATACAGTCAACAATAACTAGTTGATAACCAATTGACTAGTTGACATCAATAACAACACTTTCATTCCTTCCAACATTCCTTCCATTCTTGAAACACATCGAAAAAACAACCTGGTCTAGATGGATACCTTGAGATATTTTAAAAAAAATGTTGGCACATAATAGGGAAGGATATGTGGAGAGTGATTGAGGAACTCAAGATTAAGAAAAAGTTTGTGAAAGACCTTAGTAATATAGTTATAACCAGGCCTCATTCCAAAAAGGAAAGTCTATAGATCCTTCAAGGAGTATCGTCCAATATGAATGTGTAATACAATCTACAAAATCATTACTAAAGTGTTGGCTAACCAATGAAAAAAGGTCCTAAAACCTATTATATCAAAAGAAGAAAGCGACTTTTTTCTAGTCAGGGAAATTATTGATAGTATCATAGTTGCCAATGAAGTAGTGCATACAATGACCTCAGTTTAAATCCAATGTATGATGATCAAATTATATATCAGCAATGCATACAATAGGGTAAAATGATTTTTTTTCATAGAAGTTCTTAAAAGGTTTGGTTTTAATAAGTCTTGGGTAGAACTTGTATAACAATGCATATCAATAGTTAGATACTCAATAAATGTCAATAAATCAATGTGTGGTGTTTTTTATGTCACTAATGGGCTAAGGCAAGGAGATCCTATACACTCATTTCTATTTATCATAATGGAAAAGGCCATGGGGAGATCTTTCAAGAAAAAAAGTGAAAGCAATATGTGGAAGGAAAATAAATTAGCTCAATAGCTCAATTCAATAACATACACTCAATTTTCTAATTATATAGTCCTATTTGGAGAAGCCAGCATGAAAGAGGCAAAAGTAATAAAAGAGGAATTATAGGATTGTAAACTAAGTGCTCAGGCAAATTAGGTAATAAGGAAAAATATTCAATACTATTTTTTAATACTAAGAAGGTCATTTAGAAAACAATAGTGAATCTTCTTGGATTCACAATTGCAACAATTCTAGTCAAATACCTTGATGCACCATTAATTTTTGGTGCATGTCAATCTCAACATTGAGAGGATATCTTGGAGAATTGTAGAAACAAGGCCTTAGCATGGAAAAATAAATGGTTATCAATGACAAGAAGAATATTAATGATCAATTTTGTTCTTGCGGTCGTTCCAATACATGCAATGTCTTGCTTTCAGATAATACACAAGATTGAGTCCAATTTGGAAAGCTTCCTAAAAAAAAAATTATGGGAAGGAGAAAAATAAGATAGGAAAATCCCTCCGGTGCATTGTGATAAGACATGTTTACCAAAATTAGTAGGTGACTCGTCGGATTGAGAAAAATGAAAGCACAAAATATGGCTATAGAAGCCAAGATATCATGGAAAATTTATAGGGAATCAAGTCAATTATGGTGTAATATCTTCAAAGAAAGTACCCGGACAACATAGATTCAAAAAGAATCCTCACCATGGGAAACACAGTTGGAGGATCGAATGTTTGGAGATTCTTATGGGACAATAGGAAACTTATTACCGAACATCTGACTTGGAAAATTAACAATGGGAAATAAGCTAACTTATGGTCAAAATCCTGGAATGGCTACATGTCAATAGACAAGGTGGAGGGAATCAAGGAATACATTAATCCACTTATAGAGTTAATTGTCCATAATGTGAGAGATTGCATTAGCACAGACTCTCCTAAGTTTGACAATCAGTATGACTTGGTTGATATTTATTCATTGCCAATCACGACGAAAGCAAAAATGAGGCTAAAGAAAGAATTGGTGAATAGAAAGATCATATTAATAGAAGAAGAAGATGAAATAGTGTGGTGTGGAGATCGTCCAGTAGAGTATGCTATTAAATTGGGTTATCAAATGCAAAACAGCTTGCACGCATGCCATAATTGGTCGAGAACATTACGTCGGCATCCATCACTATTACCCAAGGTAGGATCATTTTTATGGATGACACTACAAAAGGGTATACTCATAGTTGAAAGATTAAGGGCAATTGGTATTCAAAAACCAAAAAATATACATTATATTATAAAAATTGTGAAACAGTTAATCATCTTTTGTTAGGATGTACTTATTCAATGAAATATTGGAACTGGATTCAAAGTGTACTTGGTTGGAATGGAGCAAGGCAGGAAGATCTTAAAGAATGGTTGATAAGTTGGACAAAAGGGAAGAAGGAGTCGATGTGAGAAAATTTATGGGTTTTTGCTCCAACAATGATAGTTTGGCATATATGGAAAGAAAGGAATCATACAATTTTTCAAGAAAAAAGCATGGATGAAGGGAAGTTAATACAAAAGATTGAAGAAATTTTATTTGATATCTTAAATGTAAAAAGTATGGTGAAATGAGGCACCAAATTCACAAGGTAGGATGAGGAATTACAAAAAAGGTGGGTTAACCTAAAAATACATAAAGGCTAACTTAAATAAAAATTAAAAATAAGACAAGAGACAATTTGGTGGGGCCCTACTCAAGAAAGATACAAAATTAATTTTGATGGATCAACAAAAGGCAACCTTGGACCAATAGGTGTAGGGTGCATAATAAAGGATAGTGGTGGGCAATATGTTAGGGCCTTGTCAAGAAGGATTGGAAATGCTACAAATAATGAAGATGAGATGGAGGCCTTAGCTCTAGGACTATGGTTGTGTAGAGAAAACAATATTAGGAATATAAACATCGAAGGTGATTCACTACTTTGTATACAAGCAATAACTAAGTGAGACACACCAAATTGGAAATTTAAAAGTTGGGTGTAGAAGGTATGGAATTTTTTTGAGAAAATGGGGGATTTTTTGATCTCACATGTATATAGAGAATCAAATGGAGCTACGAACTTCCTAGAAAATTTTGTAGTCAATCAAGACAAGAAAATTATCATTGAATTGGAGCCTAGGAAGTGGAGGAGAATAGAAGATTTACTGATAAAGGAGCGGTTAATAAAAAATCAAGAGAACATGCCTAGTATTAAGAAGTAATGCACAGATGAAAGAAACAATAAAATGACAAATTAATAAGGCCTAGATCAAATAAAATGCACATATATTATCAATTCAAAAGGAGGAATTCAACAGTAAACCAAAGAGCTACAAAGAACATAACATTTTGATGTTTGCATGATAGAACTCTACAATACCAAAACCCTTCACTTTACCAAAATTAGACCCCACTTGACCAAAACATACCATGTAGCATTAGATAGAAAATACTAGTGTAGGGCTACATTTTTTAACCACCATGACAAAATACCAGACCAACTATTTAATACTAGGGACTCTAGACTTGGACACATGAACAAAAACTCAAAATCAAGAACAAAGTATGTCTCTCCATTAACTATTTCATATGAGATCTAAAATTCCCCATTGACAAGAATTCCCATTGGTGTTATTCTACCAAAATAAAAATACCATTCAACTTGTTAATACGCTCATAAGAAAAGACAATTTCATTGCCAAGAAAATAGAATCTCATTAACCATTTATGAAAGGATTCTAAATCTTATACATAGAAGAAATTGTTTGAAAATTTCATCATAGTGCAACATTCAGCCAATTCAATGCAATCAAAATAATATTTTACATTCATTAATTCACTTTACTATAAACAAAAACCCATATATATTGTTGGTAATCTCCATCACAAAGAAAAACGCTGCCAATAATATGAAGACACAATAGAATTAACCAAACATCAATATTAAAGATCTTTTCATTGCAAAAGATCTTTAGAACACAAATCTTAATAAACTATATCCAATGGTGTAACTTTACATGATTATAAGTCTTTACATGAATTATGTAAGGGCAAAACCCCTTACTTTTCTAAAACTAAACCCATTTATCCAAAAACCATCATTGCACTAGATAGAGATTTCCTGTGTAGGGCTACATCTGTTAAAATATCAAACCAAATGTTTAATACTAAGGTTTATGTACTTTGACACATGAACAAAAACCTCAATTGGAAAGGAGTGGAGAGATCATGTCAAACATATTTACATTATCGGAGCTAAGCTACAACCAAAATGCCCTTAAACACATCCACCTTAAACTGTCAAAATTTCCACCTTTGAATATCCAGTAATGTAGCCAGGAAGCAGGATGAAATATCCATGTTGACATGATAACACTCCTCTGAGACTAGAAACTCCTTTCCCAAAACTAGCTTGACTACGTTGATGGTGATAAAATTATTTTCCTAAAGAACCATCTTAAGGCGTTGGTCGGTAATTTTCCCCAGAAATGCCAATTGGCTTTTTTTGCTTGTGAGACGGATTAGCATCTTCATGACCACACCACATCAAAAATTCCTCATTCTGTTAAGCTTTAGTATTTAAATCTTAAAATATAAATTAGGGATTAGATCTGTGCAAACATTAATGAGAATCTAGTGTGATTGAGATGTAGGATTGCTACGTACTAAATGCTTATTATTTTGATCCAACATTAAACGATTCCAAGTGAGGCTTTCGACTCACACACAAGTGAGAGGTCAGCTCGACAACATCTGCTCTTGCTGATTCATCATAATACTAATAACTTGAATGGAACTACATGTTAAAATGATTAGCTTTGTGCCACACAATAATCCAATCCAAAAACATGATGGAAAGTACGTGTCATTGGAAATATTAATGACACAAAATTTGAAGTTCATGTTTGTCATAGATAGGGCTTAATTTGGTAAGCATCTAACTATAAGTTTATTGACATCTCGCAAATAGGTAGTGACCTCAATTTCCTTTACTAAATTATGAAGGGTCTTCAAACTTCAATATTATGAGCATGGGCTCTATCGATAAATTATGCAGGGGTTTAAGTGTCTAAATTTGGTATATCAAAGAATGAAAATCATGACAAATCAGATTTACTAGTGAATCCCTCTTTCTAAAATAAAATGCACATAATCTAGAAGGCATAAATGAAGGATTTAATATAATGTAACAGCTAAAGTGTTGCAAGGCGTGACCCTTGGTCTCCCCTTCTTGGTAGGCATAGTCCAACGCAGTGCTTGGGCTTCGTGACATGGTTTAACCACCTCTTGTGGATTTTGATCTTGTATAAATCCAACAGCTATGTCGGGCATTAAAAAGTTTCTCTTTTGGTACAACGACAACCGCTTGTGCAACAATTGGTATCAGAGCCGAGGTCATAGGTTCAAACCCCACGCTTGCACTAGGGGGGGATTGTTGGAAGGTGTGACCCTTGGTCTCCTCTTCCTGGTAAACATAATCTAGTGTGGCGCTTGGGCTTCGTAACATGGTTTAACTGCCTCCTATGGATCTTGATCTTGTATAAATACAATGGTTGTATCGGACATTAAAAGGTCAATCTTTTGATGCAAAGACAACCGCTTGTGTAACATAAAGGTGATCTCTTTTTATCTCCAATGGTGGAGTCATTCAAAGCTTTGGAAAATGGACTTAAATTTAATTTTCATGCAATGTAAAGCTTTTGAATGGGAGCTACCCCTATGGTAGTACTTACCTTATTAAAAAAAAGCTATAATTTTGTCCCAGTAAACTAGAATATATTATTTACATAATTTACTTAATTAATATTAATATATTTTAAATGATTATGTAATTTATCTAATATATTAACATTTGAAAATTATATCTAAATTGTATCTAATATAGCTTTTCTTCCATTAAGCTAGAATATAGTATGTAGTATATGACCAAAAATTATATTCTTAATTAAAATTTAATATTCTTTTATATTAAAATAAAATTATTTTTAAAAATATTCTTAATGAATTGTTTTTTTATATGCACAATGCAACAAAAGTTGTGTGGATTATATTGAGATATAAAAATATACATCACTTCACCCCACAAAAATTTATGGGTTTGGGCCAATTTGCAAAGTTATTATCCTCTAGAAAAGATACAACAGTTACAAAAAACCAAAATTGACTGACATAGAAAAATCTATCACCACACTAGTGTCGATGATGGACATAAGACCAGCACAAAAACCTCCATCCCATCATCCCCATATTTTATTCCCCTTCATCGTAGAATCTAGTTGACTCCACTAGCTCAGCAAAGTCACGACACCACTAGATACCCTCTCTTATCCTTGGAAAATTTTGCGGGTATACAAATGGATTTTCCTAACGGAAAAGATGATGTATTGGCCATCATCACCTCCTTCAGTGGGAATTCCCATGTGCGCAAACTATATTCTTAATGAATTGTTAAAATAATATATTTATTTAATATTATTATATAAATCTAAAATATATAATTATAAAATTAATATATTAATATTTACATAATTTTAATAATTAATATATGATTATGTAAATTTTTAATATGTTTTATTTTTAATTTGTATTTTGATTTTTTAATATATGATTAAAATTACTTTTTACTTTATAAATGCAATACTCTAAAATTTAAATTATAGTGATTAATATATTATTTACATAATTTACATAATTAATATTAGTATATTTTAAATGATTATATATTTTTATTAATATATTAACATTTACAAAACATATCTAAATTGTATTTAATATGTAAGCTCTATTTCCTCTTAATAAGATAGAATATAAGATGCAGTATCCTAAATATAAGTATTGGTTATTATAAGTGTTATATTTTCTATTGTTTTCATTTAATCAAATTTAATATTTAAAGTATATGAGCAAAATTTATGTTCTTAATTGAAAATTAATATTTTTATATTAAAATAAAAAATATTATTAATAAAGAAAGTGTTCATATTGTAGAGTTAGGCTAAGCGAAAATGAGCGAGGAAGACCGAAAAAAGCAGGCGACTTGGATGGGCAAGCGTGGGGCAATGTTGAGGATAGGCATTCAAAAGGAGATTTTTTGGAAGAAAGGAGGGTGGATGAAGGATCTTATAGACCACAATGGGTGTTTGAGGGTGGTTGATGGACCCTTCTTGAGTTCAGAAGTAATAAATATTGTAAGAAGAATCACCATGATCGGGAGTTGAATCGTAGACAAAGGGGATGGGAGAGAGGACATATGCTTCTGTGGATGTATTCAGAAGGGAAATATGAATATGGAGTGAGGATGGTGGAACGATGGAAAGATGGCCAAAATCCAAATGTCAACAATCGAAGTAATGTGAGTAGGAATGGCTCAGCGGGGAATCAACGTGGGTGGTTCTGGGAAAAATGGAGACCAAGGGCAGATACCTCTGCCAATTGGCGGGATAAGATGATTGGAAGAAAAGAATGCATGAGAAGGCCATGGAAAGGGAAAGAGAAGGTGATTGTGAAGGAAGGCCCCTCACATCAATATACAAATTTGATTGGTAAGTTGCCCAACCCTAGTATATTGCAACATTTTGCTAAAGCAGATAAGATGTAGGTAAAAAATTTAGTTGATAGGCTTAAGGAAAAGGGATTTTTTCTTAAATAGGGGAAGGCTGGTGTACAATAGAGGAAATGGGCAAGTGGTTCCAAAAGAAACGGGGCAACTAGATTCAGATTAGGGCACTACCAAATGAATTTTTCCTCCAGTAGAGTTTCCATCCAAAGAAGGGAAATGGAATGCCCTTACTAGTGTTCCTCACTATCTGGGTAGTGCAAGGGTGCATTTGATTGATTGGTACCACAAATTTGACACATGGAATCATAAGATCTTGAAAGGTCTAGTGTGGGTACACCTGTACAACCTTTCGACTAAATTTTGGGATGATGACACACTAGTTGAGATCAGAGAAATTTTAGGCTCTATCATATCGGTGGAAAAAGATGTACAAGACAAATGCCTAGGAACCTACACCAGAATATGCTTAGGGTTAGTTCCCCATAAAAACCTCCCCTGAGAAGTATAAATATTTCTAGATAGTGGAGTATGGAACCAAAATGTGGAAAGGGAGGATCAAATTAAATTGTGCCTAGTATGTAAGTCCAATGATCATAGTACACTAGAGTGCAATAGAAGGTTGAATGCCAACAAAGCCAATGAATATGTTTGGGGGCATGACCATGGTAGTCTAGCAAGAATGGACTCGCCAATAAGCCCTACTTACTCATTGGATAGTGGGGGATCTAAGGACCCAATAAATTATTTAATTAGGAAGGAGAGGTAGGATAATAGTAATGAGGCTCGAGATGTTGGGATCACTAGCCTGACAACAGAAGAACTATGTGGAATAAAGTTGTTATACATGCCGGAGGAGCAATTTTCCCCGCCCAAAGAGGAAAACAGTCTTTAGGTGAAGGATAAGATGCAATGATAGCCCTTTCTAGAAGTACAGATGGTGAAAAGGAGGAAGACTTGAGGTTAGTGGTCGGGAGGAAGAGGCAAAACATGAGGTAAAGGGAACTGTGATTGAACCTAGGGATTCAAAGTCAGCAACCCTGCAAGATGAAATGGGAGAAAGTGAGTTGGAACCAGATTGTGAGGAAGAAGGGGAGGCAAAGGAAGGAGATATGTTTGAAGAAAGGATATTGGAGCAATCACATTCAAAGATAAAAAACCAAACATCAAGAAAAATGGAAAAAGAGGACCTAAAACAAATAAGGAAAAATTAGAGATTGTAGCCAATGTTGTAGGACAAATGAAACTAAGGTCGGGGAAGGATGTTATCCTTCCCCAGGTCTAATGAGGGCTATAACTTGGAATGTCAGGAGAATTAATGCCCCTAAAAAGTTGCATTTGATCAAGCGCCAAATTGACCTATCTAGGGTAGATATCTTTTTGTTGCAAGAGACTAAATTGAGCAAGGAAGAGGGTGATATGAGTGTTGAAATTTTTGTTAATGTTATCAAAATGCACTTTTGAAAAAGATATTGTTGAAAGTTTAAAGTGTTTTGAAAGAAAGTGTGGAAAGTTTGCAAGGGGAAAAGCAAAGTTCGAGTAAATTATTAAAAGAAAAGGAAGATTTTTCATGCATGGAGAGACTCAAGAGTTTCAATTAGAAATATTGAAAGAATACAAGAAGATGAGGATGCAATGATAGATATAATCCCACATTGTTGTCAAGATACGACACATTATAGAGGTAAATAGAGGATCATGGAAATTTTCTCTTTATTAGAGCCAAGTGTGGAAAGAATTATGTTGTTGTCTTGTGAAGGAAAACCCATGTTGCAGAAATTTAGGGAGGCATTTAGTATACTTGGCGTGAGACCAAAACCTAACACTCCAAATAAGACCCATATTACATGAGTTGTATATTCACTATCACAAATATCAGGTATGCATTGTATTAATGAAGATTTACACATTATTGAAGGAGTTTGTGTGAAGTTTAGATCTCTTGGGTTTGTTAAAAGTCTCTGAAATTAGTAAGGACTCTTGACTATCATAGGAAAACCCTAAAATATTTCTCTTTTAAGACCTAGCAAAACCATTGCAAAGCCCAGGGTGAGAGTGGATAGATTCAATAACATGTATTTTCAATCCATGGCATCATAAATGATAATATTTATGACATTCACCATGTTATCACAAGCAATAATATAGACTGTGTAATCATGGGGAACATGCTTATTTTTACTAGAGTGTAACATGTTCTCTTATTGGTTTTAGTTTGAATTATGTAGTATCATTCTTTTGCTTGAAGAGTTACTAGTTTCTCATGAATTTTATAACTTTGTTAGAAATGAATGTTTTGTGATTGAAGTGCATTGAACAATCTTGTTGGGATAAGTATGAGTTGTAGAGTCCTTGTTCCTATTAACAATGAGAAACACTGGTATTAAATATCAAAAGCCCTATCAAGTGTCAAGATTCTTTGCAACTTGTAGCATCAGTATTGATGGCATTCATCATGCTATCACAAGCAATGTGTGGGCCTAAGTATGAAGGGGATATATATATATAACATTTAAACAAAATGCAATATGGAGAGTCATAGTCAGGAAAAAGATAAGTGTTCAAAGGGAGCAGTATCAAGGAGCTCAGAATGATATGTTGTATGTGAAATTGGAATTAGTCAAGAACAACAATAAAGAATATATGAAGAAACGAACCTATGATGTCAAGATAATTAGAGGAAAATAGCTTTGATAGAAATCCAATAACTGTCCTACGATGATTAATACAATCCATGACAAAATGGGGCTATCATTGGCATGGACAACACAAGTGTATGTGAATATTTTGTATTCATTGCTTGAATGATCCCTTTGTAGTTGTATATACCCAAATGATTCAATGCAAAAGGACATAGAGAAAGCACAATCATCAACGATAAGAAAATATAATAGTTTATGAAGCATCAATGAAAGTTGTAAAGACTTTACATGCCCAGTCAAAGGGGTAGAACATATATGGTGTTTAAGATGATAGTGATAGAGGTGTTAAAATTGATTGACACAATATGAGATTTACTTGTATAGTGAATGATTATTTCTTAAGGATTGCAATGAAGGAGATAGTCACCAAGTAATAAATTTTTCATCAACATTTTCATGAAGAGGACAATTCACATTTCTAAGGTTTTTATGAACAAAAAGCTGAAAATTTGAGTGACAGTCCCAAATGGACCAAAAGAGAGGATAAATTTAGCAATGAATGACATAAGGATAGTCAATTTTGATGAGGTGATAGCATATAGTTATGCTCATTCCTTATAAATGGAGACATGAAAATATTTGCCATGATTCTACAATGCAAGAGAACATAGTAAAGACATAAAGAATAGTGATAGTGAGACACGAGGGTTTAGGGTTTCTAAACATAAAGAGAAATGATATAAAGGCACAGTCATTATCAAACATTTCCAAGTGATAACACAATATTTTGACAATCATGAACAATAGGCCCGCATTAATAGAGAAGACAATCACTTTTCCTTGTTATTTATAGTGGTAGATATAGGCTTTATGATGACCTTGTAAGGGATAGTCTATACTTAGAAGTGTTTTCCTTCAAAATAAGTATGATTATGATGTAGGTTTATATTCACTTGTGAGATTCATGGTATGAAAATAGTTGTAAAATTCATGGAGATAATGGCAGTGATAGCTAGAAGAGAATGTAAAGGAAAAAAGTTGTGAAGAAAGAAAGAGACAAGCCATGGCAGACCTTTTCAAAGCATAGGGCCTTAGAATTCATGCGTGGATAGTAGGGATGGTCAGTTAGTAATACACAAAGATCAATGAGAAAGATTACAATCATAAGGTGATGAAAAGGGTAGTCTATAATGATGGAGCACAAAACCATACAGATTGTCAAAGGAAGAAATGACAACTAGAATCCATGCATTTAAAGACAGTACAGTCCATGGAGGAAAGGGGGCAATATAGTCCATGGAGGAAAGGTTTTAAAGATCTACATAAAGCAACCAAGAAAGAGGGTTTTGATGATAATGTTTAAGGATAGAGCACTGGTTGTGTACAAGACACAAGATCCATCCACACATAACATGTCAAGCCAAAATAGAGAGGGAAAGAGACAGTTGCATGTTTGACTTTAAGAAAGTAGGTCATGATGTCAAGATACTATTAAAGAGACAATTCAAAGAGATGATGGCAGTTTCAAGCATGTGTTTGATTACCAAGTGGTTGATCAGATGAATAGGCAACAAGAGAAGTAGAGGGTTTTGTTTTGATCTATACTTTCATTATATATATCCTCGTAAGCTGATCTTTGGGAAGGAAATGGAAAATTCATGCAAAATAGTACCAACACCAAATACAGTTTCAGGGGACAGTGACTGTGTTAACAGTGGGCAGGGTATATAAACTCTACTAAAGTGAAGTTAAGAGACTGGTGGTCTCCTATAATGATTCAACAACTAAGCCTTTACAATTGTGATTCGGATATTGGACATCTAACCTAAATAGTTATCTCAATCATCATGAAGGTGCATTTAAATTGTCAACCCGGGGACGTAAACTTGAAATGGGTCAGCACTGTATGTGCACTAGGAATCCAAAGTAGCCACATTCATCCTACAACTTAAGAAAGGCACAATACTTAAAGTAAATTTCTTGGAAGGAAATAACATAAATTTTGAACATTAACCAATAACTAGACCAAGCTGAAATGCATAACAAAAATAAAAATTTGAGCGAAGAAATAGGAAACTACTCTGTCTACTTTGGTTGCAGGAACAGTCACAGAATGGAATTCTAGTGGCTGTAGGAACAGTCAGTGCCAGATTCTTCACTAATTAATGAGCAGAAAAATACTATCTAAGCTAAAGGATGGAATAATCACCAAGTGGGCCCACTTGGATAAGTATTCCCTAAGACTAAGGTAAACTCAGATGCACGAACTTATAACTTTATTTTACTCAGTAGAAAAACATGAGTACAATCAACATAGCTATATTGTAAAAAACTAAGAATGCAAGTACATCATTAAATTAAAATTCTTCGACTAGGAAAAGAAAGAGAGAGCTGGAAGGAACACCAGAGCCTTATTTATCTAACCACCTAGCAAGGTATTCAACTCTAACAGAACCAGAGGACACCACTTAGGGAAAACGTGGAAAAGAGAAGAAGCAACTATGCATGCACAAAATCTGTCAGGCGTGTTTTCCTTAACATGACTCTGGCACAATAGTAATTCCTACGCATTCTCAATAGCATTTAAGACCATTACAAGGCGGTTACAATCTGATTTGCATGAGGAATCTCTAGCCACCAAGAGCCTTCTCTCCATTAAATGACCACCTTGTTGACCGATATGGCACACATCCAAGTGGTGGGATCTTCCTGAATTGCAGGCCTCAAATTATCTACATGACAACGTTAGCATGCACAACAATTGCATATCCATAATCATCTTAAAGTGACATTCATTAATCACATACAAAATTAACACAAACAGTCCATATAGCATGTCAATATCATTTGAAAGTTATGAAAATAAATTCATGTCCAAGGTCTATGGTTTTAAGGAAATATTATGAAAAGATCAAATACCAAGCATCAAATTCTTATGTTACTACAAGAAATGGACACCAACCCTGTCAATAATTAGACCATAAACTAGACTCATCATTTCCCTTCCAACCTAATGTCTTGTTGGTTCTCCAATAGAGGAAGAGTTGTGCTTTTGTTTGGTCAATGCCCTGAATTTGGCAACTACAAGTTGTCCCACATTGGTTACTGTCGTGTCTGAATTAGGATCACAATAGAACCCTTGTTGTTTGTCCAACCTGCTCCATCTCTGTCTCTCATCATCTATGTCATACTTGTAATATATGAGTTTGGCATATGCCATAGTAGGATAGGTGGCTAGAAAATTAGTTGAAGCTATAATTGTCCTTTTGTTCTTCCAATCTGCATATATCTTTCAGCCCTCTTAAGTGTTGCAGCATAGTTATGCATGGAGTGGGGCTCAACATGCTTCAAATCATTAGTTAGGTTGTTCCATCTCTGTGACAAATATGCCATCACAGATTCTCATGTGGTTCTTGCCATCTCCTCATATGCTTTATACACTACCTTTCTCTCTGGAAGGATCTTGCCGCTATAGCTTGGCCGATATAGAATTTTGTGCCAATTATTAAAAATATCTCCTGGATGTCTAGATTCAGCCCTAATGGGTAGGGGAATATTGGATTCAACTTTCCTGTAAGTCCCATACTGCTTTCCCCAACTTACTTTGTTTTGTATCCAGGACATGAATGCCCTTAATTGGACATCCCCAACATATAATAGTGGATTTCAATCATTGTCTTTGGTCACAGCATAATTATGTAAATAAAATTCACACAACAAAATTTTCATCTCTGGGGGAGCAATCCAAAAATCATTGAAAAATTTAGTGGGGGTCTCAATGGAAGGGTTCAAACCTACGACAATTCTTGCAAACCTGAAAGAAAGATGCTTCTCCTTTAAATACAGAGCATATACCCTTAGAGGAGCTCTGCATTCCAATATCTATGGCACTAAATTTGTCATGTCATCCACCTTATTTAAAACAACAATTTTTTTATTCTTGTCTTCAATCTCCTCATCTTTCTATTCAATTTCCTTCTTTAACCTGCATTTTTCTTCTTTCTGTTCTTCTTCTCTTCTTTGTAATTCTTTCAACAAGTTTATAATTATCGTGTTCATCAAAAAATCAGAGAGCTTGTGTACTCCTACTATTATTTTACCTGCCACTTGTGCTTGCTCTTAGTAGAGTACCAGTTGCAGGGCTTTTGTTTGCTCAACTAATTCCGGTTGCAGGGGCTCCAATCCTTGTTCTCTCATTTCAATCTACAAGGCCTCTTATTCTTGTTCTTGCTCATGTTGTAGGAACTCTTGCTGTAGGATTTCTTGACTTTCCTCACACACCTGGTTTTCAACTTGCTCTGCAATATTTGCAAGATCAGCCAATGATAAATGTGTTGCTTCCTCGATCACATTCTTTTCTTCAACATTTATCTGCTCCATTGGAGCTTCTATATCCTCCTGTGGCAACTTTTCAATTTTAGAGATTCCCTCGAGAGATACCCCAATGGCTGGCCTAGTTGACTTTGATTTCATAGGAGGGTTTCTTCGTCTTTCCTTTGCTACAGGAAGAATATTTCATCCTTCCATTTCTTGGAGCTTGGCACTTCTTTTTCTACCATTTTTTTTAAGCTTTTCCTTCCTTTAGTTCCACCTTCTTCTTTTGTGCCCTATTTTTCATTAAGGTTCCAACAGGGACATCATCAAAATCAGGAGAGGAACTCTCTTTATCAGAATGCTCTACCTCAGAAGAACTAATCACATTAGTTTGTGTGGCTTCAAGAGGGTTTCCACTAAGGCTTGCATCAAAAGTTGAGACACCAGAAGTGGCCCCAACATTGCTTCTTCTCCTCCCAACCCTACAAGGTTGATGCAAAACCCTAGGTCGCAAATGCTCTGGTCTAATTTGATCAATTCTCAAAAATTCTTCCCAAGAAATATTGGACACATCATGAAAAGACTTTTCAACTAATAATTTGATTAGACAATGGTGGGAATCGTAATTGTCCCTACCTTTCTGGGTCTCGTCCACCATGATTGAAAGAAGATGGTATAGAAAATTGGGCACATTCATTGTCCTTCCTTGCCTCATGTGGTTTAGGAGTTTAAAATGCACATAATGTAAATTTGACTGGCGACCTTCACAAGCGATATACTTGACAACATAGACTGCTACCTACTTCCATAGCTCAGGCAGAGAAGTCATCTTTGCTCCTTGTTTTCCTATGCTCAACGAAGGGTCATTAGGTTCCATAAATTTGGCCCTAGTTGACCTATCGTCTTTGGAAGCAAGGTAATTTTCACCGTCGACAAGTAACCCTGTAATTTCTGCAATTTTTTCCTCTGTAGCTATGACTTCCATCCCTTTTATGGTGGCCCTTCCTTCAGACAATGTCTGGGCGAATTATAATACAACACCTTCATCGAATCCATCCAGCTTTAAGAAACAGTCTAGCTATCCACAGTTTCTAAACTTTTCTAGGAAAGGTGCATCCTATAGTAACATGTCGTGAACCATGGGTTCATTTCAAATCAACCCACCTCCCATTGTCTACAATCAAACAATTACTCTGCAAATATTTTCTTCCTACAATTCTTGTCTGGAAACCAAACTTCTTCCTGTAACTCTGCTAAATTCTAATGTTGGTGTCGTTTGAATTTTACCTTTTGGCTTAGGATTGTGATAGGAGAAATTAAAGCAATAAAGGAGTAATAAATGCAAGTTGTGATTAAGGAAAATGGCAACGGAGGATTTGCATTTCGCACATACGAGCCATCATCTAAGAATTCACATTGGCTCAATAACTTACATTTTGCTGACATGAACTAGTATGAACAAACATGCGAACATGACATTGACGCATTCCCCCCAACCTAAATTTGCACATGTGTCCTCACATGTGAGGTGAAATGATGATTTGATAGGGGTAGGAAATAATGGCATGCTATAGCGAACGTCCATATTAATTCACGACAATTAAATAAATGGACTAGAAGACAATTAAGATATAACAATTAATGCACACGTACCTGAATTCATGGAAGATTTATTGCAAAGATCATGGAGAAAGTACCAGTCATTTCCAAGAAATTAGTTGAGCAATTAATGAAAGCGGAGCAGAATGAGGTGGAGTGAAATGAAGCGAAGTGAAATGATGGTGGCGAGATGGAAGAGAGAGAAAGGTGGAATGAATGGACGAATGGGTGAAGAAGTGGATTCCCACAAAGTGGGAATCTTTATTATGACAAGTTACATACATTCACCAACCAGAATAAGGGACGCTAGGTCCACTTCCTTTGGTTGCAGGAAGTTTGGGTGTTGCATGTTGAGTGAATTGTTACAGAAAATCCTCCTTAGAAGTTGGCTTGTGATACAATCGTAGGTGATGACCATTCACTAACGGCTTAAACCTAACATGGTCAATGGTAGTAAGCTAAATAGATCCATTGGAAAATACTTCATCCACCTCATAAGGTTTGAGCCACCTTGTCTATAATTTTCTTGCATTATCCTGATATCTTGAGACATAGAGCAACGCCCAATCTCCAAGTTGAAATTTCTTATCCTTGATAAATTTATCATGCCACCTTATTCGTTGATTCTACACTACCTTTGTGTTATGCAAGGTTGCCTTCCTCATCTCATCCAAAGCATTCAGCTGCATGATTCTATCTCTTTGTGCCTCAGAGATATCCATCCCCGATTCTACTGTAGTTCTAAGAGTCTTATGCCCAAATTCAATGGGCATCATGGCATAATTTCCATATAAAAACTCAAATGGAGTGAATCCTGTAGCTATTTTCCAAGTGGTTCTGTAAGCCCAAACAACTTTTGGTAGCCTACTTGCCCAATTCTTTTTATGGATAGCCACTATTTTGGTCAGAATGGCCTCAATTTCTCTATTGGTCACCTCAACTTGGCTATTGGATTAGGGGTAATAAGGAGTAGACTTCATGTACCTAATACTATACTCACTGACCAGTGTTGTAACAAGGGTTGAAGTGAATTGAGTCCCTTGATCAGTCACTATCTCTCTTGGAACCTCATACCGTGTGAAAATTTCCTCATACAAAAATTTTGCAACCTTAGTATCGTTTGCATGCTTCATGGCCTTAACTTCTACCCATTTAGTTACATAATCAGTGCATACTAAAATATAAGATTTACCTTTTGATGGAGGATCAATGGATCCTACAAAATCCACTCCCAACTTATCAAATGGACTAATTACTACCTGGGGCAAAGTGGCATCTCATCAGATTTTGTTGGTCGGCCCGTCCTTTGGCATTTGTCATACTTCCTTGTATATCGTCATGCATCCTTGTCGAGCGTTGGCCAGTAATATCATGTGTTCAAAATCTTCATTGTTGTCCTCTTGGCTACAAAATTTCCTCCACAGGGTTTATTGTGACATGCATGCAAAATATCAAATGTCTCATCTTCCCTCACACATATCCTCATGACCTAGTTAGGTCCAGTGTAGAACAAACATCCAACAATCCATGAGAAAGGAAAATATTTTTCAATGAGCACTCTCCTCTCTTTTGGAGAGAAGTGAGGAGGGACTCACCCTGTGACCAAAAAATTAGCTATGTCAGAATACCAGGGTGTCTGCACACTGATAGAAAATAAGTGCTCATTAGGGAAAGAATCATATATGACTTAGTTGTCCTCTGACGTGGTTAGTCTTGAAAGAAAATTTGCAACAACATTGGATTTCCCTCGTTTATCCACAATGGTATCAAACTCCTGCATCAGTAATAACCATCTTGCTAGCCTTTTTGAAATCATAGGTTTATTCATGAGGTATCTAATGGTTGCATGATCGGTGTGCACAAATATTTGGTAGCTTGTTATGTAATGTCTAAATTTGTTTAAAGCATAGATCACTGCTAACATTTTTTTTTGTCACTATATATTTGAATTCATCTCCTTGTAGATTTTTGTTGACAAAGTAAATGGTGTTTTCAATAGCTCATTTTTTCTATCCTAGGACTGCTCCTATAGAATAGTCTGATGCATCTATATGGATTTGAAAAGGAATCTCCCAATTACATCCCTTGAGTGCAGGAGCATGAGTTAAATGCCTTGTCATAGCCTTCTGTCCATTGGAACTCAGCATCTTTAGTTAGGAGATTATACAATGGTGCCACCAATTTGTTGAAGTCTTTGATGAACCTCTTGTAATAATGTGCATGTCCTAAGAAACTCCTGACATATTTTTATTTTGTAGGGATAGGTAGATTGGTAATTACTTCATCTTCATCCTGAAGCTTCAGGAAGGGACTTCTGTGTAACATCATAAGCCGTGCCACAAAATTAACTCCATCGACCTCTTCACCAACATGTGGCCATACTGGATTATCCTTATCATGGGATGGCTAAGAGGGAGGATAGAGAATAAGCTTTTTGGTGCTCTTTCCATCAGAAATGGTCATGTCTCCTATTTGAAATCCAATATAAGCATTTGTTGTTGCTAACCATGGTCTTCTAAGAATAATGAGCTACTCACCTAGCGTGGCTTTAGGAGAAAGAATCATAAAATTTGTTGGGTATTCCCAAGAGTCTAGAGTTACCACTAGATCTTCCACTATACCATCAGGCTTAACAATAGAACTATCAGCAAGCTACATGACAGTAGGAGTAGGTCTCATGCTTACAATATTTAGTTCCTATAGGATGTCCTTGGTCATTACATTTATCGTTGCTCCCAAATAAATCAGAGCATTCTTTATTTGCATCCCATTTATAACAACTCCTACCATAGGAGGTCATTGTACTTGGGAACAATCACTTTCCCAAGCATGATGTCAACAAGTTGTCCTACCACATGAACTATAGTGGGGTCTTTCTTCTTCTTGCCTGGCTTCTTAAGACATGCTTCTTTGATTGTTTTTCCATATATGGGAACATCTTTTATGGTGTGAAACAGAGGTATCTGGACACATATATGTTGGCAAGAGACACTTCTAATATCATTTGGTGTTGTCATGGATGGCAACTCTAGTCTGTGATTAGATACACACATCATCATTTGACCATACCGATAGACAAATTGAAGATAGTCAAGGAAGAACAGAGCATCCGACAGTTTTGTGTTCATCAATTCTTATGAAGATTTTTTGTTATCATTTTGAGCTGCATATCTCAGAGAATATTTTTTGGTATATGATCTCTACTGCTATTGAATCATAGTGGCTCATATCGAACCATGTGCATGTTTGAAAATCCGATTAGTTAATTTCTTGTTCATTAGTGCATGAAGGTTGACCCGATTGATATAACATTTCGCAGATGTTTGGAAAGTACTTGCTTAAGTATTTTTGTGTTCAACAATGTTCATTTAGGTTCTTACTATGTTGGAGCCAACTTTGGGTGATGCGCATCAAGAATTAAAGATGTATTGAGTCAATAACTTGAATATATTTTTACTTTTGTTTAAGCCGACAGTTAGCGATTAAATTCTTAGTCGTGGATATATATAAGAGTTCAAATATATCATTTTGATATAGATGCGAAATGTGTATGTGCGATTTGCGAATATCAAAAGTGCAGAAGAGTGATTATGCACAGTTTCACTTGTGCATTAAATATTTTGAGATGCGAATTGGAGCATAACAGAGAAGAAGTGCATAATCAGTCAAAAGGACATAAGATCGATTATTGAGCCTAACCAAAACTATAATCAAGCATTGCTAGATGCTATTATCTCAGTTCATTTTCTCAGATGAATTTAATCTGATTATCTTTGTAAGACAATGAGTCTTCTTTGAGAAGTGAGCTCTAGGTAGTGTGCCTGAATGCAAGTGCATTCCCCTATTGTAAACTTTCTTTTGAGTATACTTAGATCATATTGTGGATTGGACATCCACCTTGGTTTTTCCCCTAACAGGGTTTCCACATAAAAATTCCTATGTTATGGTGTTGTGATTGTTTACTTTATGTTCACGCATATTTCTTTTGATTGAATGTTTTAAATGCTTGAAGGATCAAATCAGTAAAGTTAAAAATTGCAGAACACGGATTCACCCCCCCTCTCAGTGTTCCTTGATTCCAACAATTGGTATTAGAGCCCAGTTCCTCGAAAGAATTTTAAAAGCTTGCGGAAGATCAGGGAAATCAATTCAATGGATTCAAGTAGTCTTCAGCAACAACTTTTGGTGGCCCTTGATGATCTTGATCAATCAAAATCTGAAGTTCAAAAATTACAAGAAAACCTCATGGATGCTGAAAAATTCATTGAGTCTTTAAAAGATAAAATCAACAAGCCCAGGGAGAAGAGAAAGGAACTTTGTGATTAGATTAAGTAGAATGACAGTAAGAACATTGAAGATGAACAACTCATTTAAGCCCTGAAGGAAAAGATAGAAGAATGTGAAAAGCTTACCAGAGATAATATGGTTCTAAAGCATGAGATGGAATCTATTATGATGAGAATGACCAAGGAGGTTGAAGACAGAAAGAAAAATGAAGAGAAGCTTGCACAGTCCTTGAAAGAAAAATCTGAAGAATGCAACCATTTGGACAATGAACTGGAACAATCTAAAAACAATGAGGAATCACTTGAAAAACATATTGATGATTTTAGAGATGAACTTTCTACTGCAAACGAATTTAAAGAAAATTTCAAGACTAGTTCAGCCAAGCTCAATGAATTGATTAAAGGTCAAAAGATAGAAGGTGACAAGCGAGGTCTTGGATATGAGGAAGGAGAAAGTTCTGGATCTGGAAAAAGGTGATTTGGGCAAGGAAATCAGATAAACAAATCTGGAAGGTATCTGGTAAGACAACCTAATGCTTAGACATTTAATGGTTACTATTTTAGTTGCAATAATTTTGGTCATATGGCTTCTCAGTGTAGAATTAGAATGAAATTAAATGGTCAATCATTCTTCGGTCAGTGCTTTAACTGCAACAAGTATGGTCATAAGTCAAATGAATGTAGAAACATGATGAACAACTTTCATAGAGTTGTCAGATGTTATACATGCAATAGATTTGGGCATATTGATAACCAGTGCAGATCAAGAGAAAACCAGTGGAACAGCTGGTTTGGATAGAGAAATGTTGTGTGTTATAATTGCAACAAATTTGGTCACATTGCTAGATTTTGTTGGAATAGAAAAGGTCTGGTAAATCAAAAGAAAAACATGCAAAAGGATGTTAAGGGAAAAGGAAAAGTCACTACGGATGTGATCAGGCAGCAGATGTAGAAGAAATGGGTGAAGAAAATTCCCTTTGTTGAAGGAAATGTGCTAACACCAGAACTTGCTTCTGGTAATTCCTCCAAGAATTAGCTTTAGGCCTTTAGGATAGGGGGAGCTGTCAAGAAAATATCTTGACCCCCTAACCGGTAACTGACACCGGATGTGGATAAGTACAGTAAGTGCATAGATTCTCTACACATGTTGTTGGACTTATTAGAGAGAGTATTATGTAGTATTGGAGGTCCACAGAAGAACTATCTTTCATAGTGTATGAAAATAGGGTATCCGGATGAGTTAGGGTAAAAATCATTTATTGCGACAAAAAGGATTAGGTGTGTGAATGATATAAGGTCATTTTTATCTTTCATTTGACACTTTGCATTTTGAAGAAAAGAAGTTGGAGAGATCTGAAGTGAAATTTGGTGAATTAAGGAAAAATTCAAGTGTAAAGGTGATTCAACAATCAAACTCCGATCCGATGAAAAGGTATTTATCGACAAAACTTGCAAACTTGTGAATTTGTGAATATGAATACTCCATTCATAGTTGACATCAAGGAAAGACCCCGTCCCAAATTCAAATGGCATCCCTACAAATCTATCGAGACAGGCCCATTAGGAGAATTTTCATCTGTGTCGTACAGATTTTTACACATTGAATATATTATGGCATATATCCACGTGATCATTGAAGAGTTAGGAAGCTCTTAGCTATTGAATTTATATAACAATCACATTATAGGAGAAGACTTCTATGTCAAGCTAGAATTCAAAACCTTAGAAGAGAAGACATTTACACAGATTGTAAAATTTCCCATCTTTGAATAGAATGAATGGGTCCGGTACATCTTGAGTCGAGCTCATGCAAAATTCATGTGGTTATATCAGCCCTTCAAGATAAAAAAAAAGAGGCTATAAGTGTTGTTACAGGTTTAAGTTCCTTCGGTTGATTACCAATTCTGAAATTAGTGAAGAATCAAATAGTCACTGATACAACTGGTTCCAAGTATGATAGAAGAGCGATGAAAATTGATGATATTGTTGATGTAGATGTCAGATTTGCATCTATGGTTATTGGGTATAAAATCTATCATTCCAGCCGAGACAATTCTGTGTCTAGCACAACCATTTATGCAACCTATCAGATGGTAAAGGAAAATGAAAACTATGATCTATGTGAGTTGCTAAGAAGTCATCTGATGGAAAATCTTGGGAAAATCAAGAAGGATAAGAAAAATTCCTTTAAGTGTGGTAATTTTCTATTATGCTTATTCTTTTACTTCATGAATGAGGTTTCGGGATTCAAAAAGGTACATTGGCAAAAAGATAAACCGGTAGCCATTCAAAAAAGAGATCTCTTTCACATATTTGCAAACATTAAGACAAAGAATGCCACTATCGAGGGATGTTTCAAAAGTTTTCAGATTATGATGCATGCTAGAGAGCAGATCCACACATCTATTATGGAGAAGTATAAAGACACTATCTACTTTATGGTTGATATTGATCAATGTCTAATGGAAGCAGTTGATCCCAGAACAGTTTGGATCATGCCAATGGGATATGAGGTTGAGGCAAACATTTTGGAAATGTGTGTTGAACACTTGTTGAGAAAACCTTGGGACTCATCTAAAGAAATATTTGGAACCTTTTCAGAAAAGGACATACAGGTACACAATGAACTCAGGAAACCTGTGTTAGTTAGAAGAGTTAGAAAATAAGTAGAAATCTTTGCAAAAAGTATGGACATATCCGTAGAAAAGGTAAGAAAAGCCAGAAGGAAAAGAGAAGAAGCTGAAGCAGCAAAAGAGGCAGTTAAAATTGAATCTGCTAGTCCGACAACACCCTCTATCAGAACTAGATCAACAAGGACCTTTGCACCCCTATCCTTCCCTACAACAAAGACAATTCTTGTGCAAACTCAAGTGAAGACATGCGATAAGGAAGGGAAAAGAAAGAAGGATAAAAGAAAAAGAGTTTATGTGGAAGTCTCTGAAGATGAAGAAACAAAATCAGATGAAGGAGTTAAAGAATCAAGCATCAAGGTGCTAAGGTAGCAACAATTTCTAAAGAAAAATCCTCCAGTGAAGAAGTCAAGGCAAAGAAGATGGCAAAAATTGACAAACCAGGTATGTCAATAGAAGAAGTTGAAAAAGATTTGGTCAAGAATGGCAATCTTAAGCCACTTTGTAAATGGTATGAAACCTTTGATAAATTTGGTCAAAGAAATCTTGAGGAGGCAACAATAAAGCATTTGAATATTTTCAATAAAGTTCTTATTGAAATAATGCCTAGCTTACCTAAAAGCTTGTATGAGATTTTGGAAATGAGGAGAGTAAATGCTAAAATAGAAGAAGAACAAATGAGAGAAATAATTCTTACAGAATTATGTCTGGTGATATCTATGGAAGAAATGAAGGTAATCCTAAATAAAGCTAGAAAGAAATTCAAGAGCAAGACAAGGGTGAACAAGCCTATGATTGGTCTAACTAATAAAGTTGCAAAGGAAATTGAACAAATCCTGAGAAATATTTTGTTAAGTGACATAATTGATGTTGTCACTGAAGAAACACATGATAAAGATGTATCATCTGGTCTGGAAGAAGAAGAAGAAGAAGAAAAACTAGATACAGTTGGGGATACTCGGATTCCTCTTTATATGGACAATAAAAAAATACCTATGGAGATTGAGGCTCTTGAAATTGTATAGATTGAGAAGGATGAGAAAATTGAGATTCCTGAAGAGAAGCAAGAATCTGCAGCTGAGGAAACAATGGTTGAGGAAAAGAAAGTTGATATCAAGGAAGTTCTAGTGGAAGCAAGAGACATTGCAGAGGCAGTGAAGAAGTTTCTGGTAGAACAATAGGAAGAATTTGATCCTGAATTGATTGAAGGTCCTATTGACCTATCCACTTTGTCCCCAATTCATAAAATGAAGGTAGCATCATTTTCCCAAGCGAAGGCTAGAGAAGAATTGGTGAGGTCTCACATTGAGGACAATGAACTTTTAAACCTTGCATCTGGAGTTCTAGAGAAAATAATACCTACTTATGTCAACGATTCATCTAGTTCCTCCTCCAATGAACTGAAGAAGCTCATTAACTCTGTAAGTACTCATTTTGAGTTACTTGAGAAGTCATCCATGGTTAAAGTTCAAAAGGAATTTGATGCCAAAAGGTTTAGTAGATTGAAAGAAATGATAGCTAAAGATAAAACTCTATTAGCCACCTATGTGAAGAATGTTCAAAGTGCTTTATCCGAAAGTGGAAAGATCTATAAATCATGTTTTTCTTTGTCAAAATTTACCGAGGTCAATGAGAGGAAGGTTAAGGATCTTGAAAAACAATTAACTACTATTTATGAAGCTTTTGATCCTTTAGCTAGTGGTGTTGCAAAGAAAGAAGGTCGGGTAATATCTCTTCTTGACAAGATAAGGATCTTGAAGCATGAAAATGACAAAATTGTGGAAAAAGCATGTGAACTTAGAGGCCTAATTGGTTTGAAGATTGAGATAATGTCAAGTGCACTAAAGGAAGGTGAAGATGCAATGGTAGTTAGTGATCCAGCAAACTTGGAGTCTATAGAGACACAATCCTACTTAGTATGTGGTCACATAACAATTTTAGAGAGTCTCAAAAGGGTTTGGGACACAAATTTGGTCATGTTGAAGAAATATTTTGCCGATATTTTCAAGTTTATGTAAGTTAAAGAAGCATCTTTGTATATATGCAGTCTGCTCATAACAATTTTGTTAGATATTTTTTTTGGTAAGCAGATTCTTGTCTTTGTCATTGATGTCAAAGGGGGAGAGTAGTAGAGTGAAAATGTATAAAAATATCAAGGGGAGAGTTGTCTTTTGGAATTTTGAAGACGACAGTGTAATTCATGTTGGTATTGATCCAACACTTAGTCATTTTTCACTAAGTGTTGCCATAAATGCCAAAGGGCGAGATTGTTGGCAAGAGACACTGCTAATATCATTTGGTGTTGTCATTGATGGCAACTCTAATCTGTGATTAGATATACACATCATCATTTGATCATAGAGGCAGACAAATTGAAGACAGTCAAGGAAGAACAGAGCATCCGACAGTTTTGTGTTCATCGATTCTTATGAATATTTTTTGTTATCATTTTGAGTTGTGTATCTCAGAGAATGTTTTTTGGTATATGATCTCTACTGCTATTGAATCTGAGTGGCTCGTATCGATCCGTGTGCGATTTTGAAGATCCGGTTAGTTAATTTATTTTTCATCAGTGCATGAAGGCCGACCCGATTGATATAACATGTCACAAATGTTTGGAAAGTACTTGCTTAATTATTTTTGTGTTCAATAATGTTCATTTAGGTTCTTACTATGTTGGAGCTGACTTTGGGTGATGCGCATCAAGAATTAAAGATGGATTGACCTGACAACTTGAATATATTTTTACTTTTGTTTGAGCTGACAATTAGTGATTAAATTCTTAGTTGTAGATATATATAAGAGTTCAAATATATCATTTTGATATAGATGCAAAGTGTGTATGTGTGATTTGTAAATATCAGAAGTGCAGAAGAGTGATTTGTATGTGTGATTTGTAAATTTCAGAAGTGTAAAAGAGAAGAAGTGTAGAATCAGTCAGAAGGACAAACGATCGATTATTGAGCCTAATTAGAACTGTAATCAAGCATTGGTAGATGCTATTATCTCAATTCATTTTCTTAGATGGATTTAATTTGATTATATTTGTAAGACAGTGAGTCTTCTTTGAGCAATGAGCTCTAGGCAATGTGCCTGAATGCAAGTGCATTCCCCTATTGTAAACTTTCTTGTGAGTATACTTAGATCATATTGTGGATTGACCATCCACTGTGGTTTTTCCCCTAATAGGGTTTCCACTAAAAAATTCATGTGTTATGGTGTTGTGATTGTTTACTTTATATTCATGCATATTTATTTTGATTGAATTTTTTAAATCCTTGAAGGATCAAATCAGTAAAGTTAAAAATTGTAGAACACTGATTCACCCCCCCTCTTAGTGTTCCTTGATTCCAACAATATATACTTCAACTGATCTAGAATGTCAAAATTTGTTTCCTCCTTTTCTTCTTTTTGTTTCACAGTTTCCAACCTCTGGGGAAATGGTGGTTCAGGATCAATCTGCTTGGTTGTGACTAGTTCAGGATTTTTAGGTGCACTTGGCTGAACAGGGACATTCAGAGGCTCCTCCTCTTCCACAAGAAGCTCAGTGATAATAGGATTCGAAGGAGTTGGAAAAGTAGTTCTTGAATGCAAACAAATGTCACTTACACTCATAGCATATGTAGGGAATTGATGTGGATCAGAAGAGTATACTGGTTGTTGTTGCGGTTTAGTATTTGGGTTATGTGTGGGTTGGGCTGGTAGCTGAGTAGGTTTAGGTACATTTGAACTAAGATTAGCAGGAGGATGCATTATAGTAGGTTGTTGGGGCTAAGAAGGTGGTTGCATGTAATTGGTTGCCTGATTTGTCCATTGATGTCCTCCCCTCCATTGAGATGTTTGTTGCCAATTTCCTGGAGGTGGCTGCCAATTTCCTTCAAACTGCTGCCAATTCCCCTGAGATTGCTGCCACTGGGGTGGAGAGTTTTGGTGGTTGGGCCAAGCATTTTGAGGGTTACTCTAAGGATATGGTGGATATCCTCCATAATTGGATGGATATGGGGGTTTCCATTGGTTACTAGATGAATAAGAATTGAAATATGGACCAACAAAAGATAGTGGATCAGGTGGCATACACTATCTTAGAGCCCATGACCTCCTTTGTGCAACATAGTAGACTTGATCATCTACACCCTAGATTGGCTTGAACTCAAGTGCCATCTGCTTTCTTTCAACATTAGCTATCATCTTACATCTGCAATCCTTCTGCTTTTGTCTACAATGAGGGTAATATTCTGCCAACGTTGCCTCTACCCCCTCTTGTTTCTTCTTAGCCTAAAGTGAATCTAGCCAAGTAGCCAGATTGTTTATGATTTCTTGCTTGAAATCTTCTAGTAAGTGAGTAATCTCCATCCTTGAAACTCCATTGGTGGATGACTTACCCATAGAGGATCAGTAAGCTCTCCCTTCCTTTAAGGCTGCCCTAGAATAGTTCTGACATATCTTCTTGATATTCTCCCAAGGAACTTGGGTGATATATCCTCCCATCAGGTCCAGCGCATTAGTGCACCTATCATTAATTCCTCTCAATAAAAGTAGCTTCTATGATTCTTCATTGATTGTATGGTGTGGAGATTTCTACAAGAAAAATAGAAACCTTGAAATGTAATTCTCCAGGTTCTCATCTGCCTTTCATTGCTTCCTAAAAATGTCATGTCCCATCATGCATTTCCCCTACAATACTCTTTTTATTTCTCAAGGAAATTTGTCTTCAAGTCCTCCCAAGTCTCTACAGTATCTCTGGCTAGGCTCATGAACCATCTTAATGCATCTTCCTTCAAGGTGGCAGGGAATAGCTTAAGACTATGGGCATCAGTGGTATAGTCATAACTTTTGTAGAGTATATCAAACTCAAACAAAAATGTATCAGGATCTTCTCTGACAAGTCCATATAACTTAGGAAGAACTGAAGTAGAGATATTTTTGAGGTTGTCTACTTCATTTTGATGAGCAATGAGGAAAGGAAAAGTTGGTTGGTTAGCTCTGGTAGGTCTGTTTCCATTTGCATCACACATGCTTGCTTGATGAAATTCCAAAGCAATGGGATTCTCAATCTGATTTCGATCTTCAGAGGAAGCTTCAGAACTAGTCAGATCTGGAAATGTATTAGCAAAGAGGTGTGTCTCTTCTTCTTCGTCTCTAGGTAGGTTTTGATACTCAACTATCTTGAATAGATAAGGATCGTTAGGAAGGAATCTCCAATGCGAATCTCTTCTTATATGCATAAGGTATCAACTCACTATCAACCAACTCACACAAAAATTGGTAAAATAATATGGGGTCATTGCTCTTGTAATGGGGTGTATACTAAGAACAACTTCCAAAAATACTACAGTGAGAAAAACTATAAATGACTCCAAAGAACTACCTAGTTTAACACCATCCCCAACAACAACACCAAAAATGGTGGCCTCCTATAATGATTCAACAATTAAGCCTTTACAACTATGATTCATAGATTAGAAATCTAACCTGAATAACTATCTCAATCATCATGAAGGTACATTTAAATTGTCAACCCAGGGACATAAACTTGAAATGGGTCAGCACTATATGTGCACTACGAATCCAAAGTAGCCACATTCATCCTACAACTTAAGAAAGGTGCAATATTGAAAGTAAATTGCTTGAAAGGAAATAACATAAATGTTGAACATTAACCAATAACTAGACCAAGCTGAAATGCATAGTAGAAATGAAAATATGAGCGAACAAACAGGAAACTACTCTGTCTACTTTGGTTGCAAGAATAGTCACAAAATCGAATTCTAGTGGCTGCAGGAAGTGTCAGTGTCAAATTCTTAATTAATTATTGAACAAAAAAATACTAACTAAGCTAAAGGATAGAATACTCACCAAGTGGTCCCACTTGGATAAGTATTCCCTAAGACTAAGGTAAACTCAGATGCACGAACTTATAACTTCATTTTATTCAGTAGAAAAACATGAGTACAATCAACATAGTTGTATTGCATAAAAATAAGAATGTGAGTACATCATTAAATTAACATTATTTGGGGGCGGGAGGCCTAGCTTGATTGGCTAACACATCTTGTTGCAGGAAAGAGGTCACGAGGTCTAGTCTCCCCCCAAACCCATGGTACCAGAGGGTGTGTCGCGCCAGCGTCGCTAGTCAACTCCGACAGAACCGGAGGACGCCACTTAGGGAAAACAAGGAAAAGAGCAGAGGCGGCTACGCATGCACAAAATATGACATGCATTTTTTCCTTAACGTGACTCTAGCACAACAGTAACACCTACGCATGCTCAACAAAATTTAAGACCATTACAAGGCAGTTACAATCCGATTTGCATGAGGAATCTCCATCTGCCAAGAGCCTTCTCTCTATTAAATGACCACCTTGTTGACCAATATGGCACACATCTAGTTGGTGGAATCTTCCTAAATTGTGGGCCTCAAATTATCCACATGATAATGTTAGCATGCACAACAACTGCATATTCATAATCATCTTAAAGTCGCATTCATTAATCACATGCAAAATTAACACAAACAATCCATATAGCATGTCAATATCATTTGAAAGTTATGAAAATAAATTCATGTCCAAGGTCTATGGTTTTAAGGAAATATTACGAAAAGATCAACTCCCAAGCATCAAAGTTTTATGTTACTGCAGGAAATTAACAACAACCCTATCAATAATGAGACCATAAACTAGACTCATCAGGGACATTGAAGACTATTGTATGGTCACTATGTGGATAGCTTTTGGAAATTGGTAGTTATGGTCAGAGGTTATGGAATTTGAACCACCTCACTTGCAAACCTTTTACAAAAATTATGCATGAAAGTATTATTTAAGGTCCTGCCAGAGCTGTTATTTCTGAAAAAGTAGAAGAATTATATATCTAAAAGCCCTACAAACAAAACTACAAATATATAAGGAAAGTCTATAAGAGATCAAAAGGGAAACCGATTTCATTCACAAAGAGAGTGACAGACCTGAGTAAAAGGGACAATATGCATCAAACATGGGCAAAGAGATATATGGGGCAACAATTTTATGACAATCTTAGGGTCCTAAAACAAACACCGGGTGGAAAATATGACAGTGAGCATATGTAGTAGTTTTAAAAGGTTTCCAAGGGTAGTGTCATTGTTGAGAAAGGTGATAGCATGCCAAAGAGCTCAGATAGAGGTAAATGTTGGCCTATAACTTTTCCTACACCCTCAAAGAAGTTAGATAGTTTCAACATATATAACATGTGCATTTTAAGCACATTGGTGAAATTTATGGTAGTTTGGAAAGTGGACAACAATTGAGAAGATATGGTGGTCAGTTTGGGTGACTTGAAGGGCAGTTGGCCAGCATATAGGGATCTTTTAAACAATTTAAAGAGTAAGGTAAAAAGGTCAAGGTTTCTTAAACTGAAGCGTATCCTTCTCCAATGCCACTTGAAATCTCGGAAGGAGTCAAAGTAGCTAAAGTAGTTTTCCAACGCCAAAATAAAGATTGGTCCAACAACTTAGTCAAAATATCTTTTGTCATTAAGTCCATCCTATATTCTCTCCCATGTTGGGACAGATAAATAGTACGCCTTGCTTCATTTCATTTTAGTTTTTTCACTTTTATGCAGCATTGTACTCTTGGCTAAGTTTCTTTCTACTCATTTTTGATATTGTAACAAATTTTTTTAGTTTTAGACTAAAACAAAACACTTTGTAACACATTATCAAGCAAGACACACAGATTTCAGATCATGTACTGTTGTAAGAACATTTTTTATGTCATTTCAAATCAAAGGAGATATATTTGTGTAGGTTGTTGCTTGTGTCATAGTTCAAAGAGGTATTATTTTGTGAAGAACATCACACTTTCTTCCTTCCAAAATTTTGAAAAATACATACCTTTCAATGAAACAATTATACATAGATATGTCATACACTAATGTTGTTCACAACTAGTTGAAACATTGATTAGTTGTATGTCAAAACATCAGTCCAAAGTCTAAGAAAAAAATGTTTGCGGTGCATCAGCTTAGTAGTAGATTCATTTCAAGAAAATATTTCTACCTTTTTCCATCAAGTGAAGTAGTAAAAACTTTAGTTTAGGTGAGGTATCAAAGGAACCAACCTTCTATGGAGGTTCCTTTCTATCATAGGTGACCCACAAACCTAGAAAGGATTCCATGTTTCACTAATAAGCTAAGTTCTGCAACTTAGCAAGGGTGCAATATTGAGTGGTAAAAAATAGGTTAAGATGTTGGAGGAAATGGAAAGGACATTTTGTTAGTGCAGAAGGAGCTTCAGGAGGTTTAGGTATCATTTGGAATCCATTAGCATTTGCTAGGGAGGTAATTAATGAGCATGGGAATTGGCTGGTGTTGAGTTGTAAATCATTACAAAGAAATGAACAATTTTTATTTTGAATGTGTATTGGCCTATACCAATAATAGATAAGAGATCTTTGTGGCTACAAATATCCAACGAATTTACAAATTTGAATGGGGAAAGAGGTATTATAGTAGGTGACTTCAATCCTACTTTGTCCAATGAACATAAGTGTGGGGATCAACCTGACTCGCCAATGTCCAATGAGACTTCTAGGAGTTTATTGACAACAATTAGTTAAGAGACATGTATGCCAAGAATGGGGTGTAAACATGGTCAAATAAAAGAAAAGGGTTCACCAACATTGATGAGAGGCTAGATCGGTTTCTACTGTTTAGGGAATGAGAGAGGCAAAATGATATGTGGGAAGTGATGATATTGCCTTACACAAGGTCAAACCACTTTCTAGTTCAGTTGTCTCTTCAGCCTGATGTGCCACCAAAAGGAAACATGTCCGAGTTTGAAAATATGTGGCTAAGAGATGACATATTACCGGATTTGATTGCAACATGGTGGGATGAGATTAGGGTAGTGAACCACTCCTATCTATACAAGATTAGTAAGAAACTAAACTATGTGAAAAACAAGCTACAAGAATGGAATAGGCTACATTTCAAGAATATATTCTAGGAAAAAGAGAGGATAGAGCAGGATCTAGCAACACTAAATGAACACATCATTAAGAAAGGAATGGGAAATGAGGATTATGAAAAATGAAAGAGCTCTAAAAGATGAACTTTCCGAAGTCCTAAAGAGAGAGGAGTGGTTTTGGAGGCAAAAGTATAAGGAGACATGGTTAAAGGAGGGAGACAAAAACACCAAGTACTTTCACAAAACTATTGTTGTAAACATAAGTAGAAACAGAATCACATAGATCAAAAGGTAGGATGGGACAATGATGCAGTCACGGGAAGAAGTAAATAATGAAGTAGTAAGATTCTTTGAAACAATTCTAAATATAGAAGTTCTAGAGCATAGGGTTTTAAGGGACAAGATTCTCAGCTACATCCCCATCATAATCAATGTGGAACAAAATGAGGCCCTTTATCAAAAAATCAGTATGGAGGAAGTGAGATTGGCTACATTCTAGCTAAACCCGAACAAAGCTCTTGGACCAGATGGATTCTCGACAAGCTTCTTTCAAAAATGTTGGGATATAGTTGGGGAAGATATGACATTGGTTGTTGAGGAGTCGAGAAGGAAGATGATAATGTTGGGGGCACTTAATCACACATTCCTTGCTCTAATCCCCAAGAAGAAGGATCCATGGACCATGAGTGATTTTAGACAAATTGTGCTATGCAACATAGTCTACAAAGTGGTAACCAAGATCATTGTTAATAGACTTAAGATTGTACTAAATGGGGTCATCTCAGAAGAGTAGAGTGGGTTTTCCCCTAGGACGTCAATTGTTGAGGGCATCATCATTGCACATGAGACAATCCAGTCGACAAGAAAGGAAAGGGGAGCCAATATGATCCTCAAGCTAGATATTTTAAAAGCTTATGATCTAGTGGATAGGCAATTCTTGATGGAAGTATTGATGAAATTTGGCTTTGGAGAAAGCTGGATTTGTTGGGTAAGCAGTTGCATATCAATGGCCAAATTTTCAATCCTGGTCAATGGAGCGAAACATGGATTTTTCACATCAACAAGGGGACCAAGGCAGGGTGATTCTGTCTCCCCATTCCTTTTCATCATCATGGCTGAAGTCTTGGGCATGGGAATCAACTCACTAAGGAGAGAGGGGAAGTGGTTGGGGGTCTTGGTGGCTAATGGATTGGATACAATCACCCATCAACAATTTGCTAATGATACCATGTTGTTTGGTGCAACTAGTAGAAAAGAATCCAAGATAATGAAAACCTTCCTTGATGAGTATTGTTTGGCATTCAGTCAAAGCAGTAACTAGAGAAATTCAGATGTCTTCTTCCCTAATATCCAACCAAGCTTGTAGAGAGAGTTGGCAAGTATTTTGAACCTAAGGGTGGCCAACTTCTCGGGTAGGTTTTTGGGGATGCCTTTATTTGTGGGGATCAACAGGAAATGCTATTGGGAGAATCTTGTTAACATTTGCAAGAATAAGCTAGGCACCTCGAAAGGGAAGTGGCTTTCTTCGGCTAAAAGACTATTGCTAGTAAAGGTGGTTCTCTTTGCCATCCCAGTATACTCTATGGCTTGCCTAAGAATCCCAAAATTAGTTGAAGAGGATCTCAACCAAATTTTTAGGAATTTTTTTGGAGTGGGCCTGGTGAACAACAAAAATTCCCATTGGTGGTGTGGGACAAAGTATGCTCCCCACAGGAGGTGGGTGGAATGGGCATCAAGAAACTGACAATAATGAACCTTGCCATGGGAGACAATTTGGTTTGGGATCTGTATGCAAAGGGGGAGCAAAAATGGGTTAAGATTCTTAGAAGGAAGTATTTAGACTTTGGCAAGCCCACGTGAATCTTGACTACTATGGATCCACCTAGGGGATCCACAATATAGAACTATATTTTGGAGTGTAGAGACATCATTTCCAAGCATGTTACTTGGGAAATCAGAAATGGGAATAATGCCTCTTTTTGGAGTGACTCTTGGGGTGGTTTAGCACCAATTGACAATTTATCAAAATTTGAAGAATTAAAAGAAAAAACCATTTGTATTTGGGGCACCAAAGTTAGTAATTATGGCAAAGCTTCATGTTAAGATGGGGTATGGCAGTGGGAATGGAATTCAATATAGGACATTGATGCACCACAAGCTCAGAAGGTGGCACTTGTTGTTGTACTAAGGAACAAGATATTTGCTCCCTCCAATGATGATGACCTCCTTAGATGGTGTGGATCCAGCAATGAGATATACAAAGTTGCCTTCCAAAAGTGGGAGTTTTCTCATGGTTGGCAATCTAAAAGAGAATTCTTACTGAGGATAGACTTGCTACCTTTGGGATCCAAGGGCTTGGGAGGTGTGTGCTATGTAAATGCAACAATGAAATGAGTGATTCTTTTGACTTGCCCATACACGAATAAGTGTTGGAAATTCTTCACGAGAAAACTAGATCTACAAAGCCCGATTCCTTCAGATTTAGTGGAATGGTTCAACATGTGGCCACTCCCTTACAGGAATATTGTATTCGATAGTATTTGGGTGGTTACTCCTTCCTCCATCATATGAGAAATATGGAAAGAAAGGAATAGGAGGATTTTTCAAAGCAAAGAAATGGAGCATGAAAGACTTTGTGCAAAGATTGAGGGAGTGATTTTAGAGTTAGTCAATGAAGCTGCTCGAAACAAACCAAGTAAACAAAGAATATTAATGAATTGGGATGACAAGATAATAAAGTTATTTACGAGTTTGAAAACCCCCCCTCTATGTGGGTCTGGTGGTTGTGATTAAAAGCAGAAAAAAGGTCAGAAGTGAAGTGGATGGCTCCAAAGGATGGGTAGATTAAAATCAACTTTTATGGGGCCTCTAAGGCAATCATGGGTCGAGTGGAGCTGGATGTGTTGCATGTGATAAACAAGGTAAAACACTTGCTAAAAAATCCATCTATCTTGGGGATTGCACCAATAACAAAGCGGAGTTTAGAGCGGTTATGATTGGCTTACAAATGGTTTTGGAGATAGTGCTAAATGCATTCAACTTGATGGAGACTCACTCATAACAATAAATGCCATCTGGGTCAATTGTACACCAAATTGGAAGCTTAGTCATTGGCTACGACCTATAAGAGAGTCTTTTTCCAAGTTTGAATCATACAGGATCAACCACATATACTAGGAGGACAATGATGTGGCAGATGGACTGGCCAAGGTGGTCGATGGAAGGTCTTGAGATCAAGGTGGCTGCTAAATTGGCATAGCACACAATTGATGGGACAAGAGTATTAAATTGAAGGAAAATGGTGGGCACAATGACATATGAAAAGTTATGCCCCAAGTAGGAATGTCATTTTTCTGACATCGAAAAAGATGGATTACTGAATTTGGTGATTATAAGCTAGCGTGGGTGTTTATAGATGTGTGGTGGTAGCGACGACCAAATCAAACCTGGTACTTCACAGATCTGCAAGGGTGATTCAAACGTTACGATACTCGATGAAATCATCATGACTTTGTAAGGAAAGCCTCTTGAAACAAGTGTGGGTGGTCGGGGCAGAATCAAAATTTTCTTTAGCTCTCTACATTTCTTTGCTTGAGTGCAATGGGCACACCAATTTTCTTGAACACCACCAAGTAGCAACAAGCGTTCCATGGTGAAATTATAGATAAATGTTTGAAAGGAATTATGGTCTCGACTCACCCTTTGGTTCTCTAGGCGACCAAGTGAATTCTAAGGAAGGAATTCCTATTGGTGCACCGACATGTCAGGGTCAATACCGACATCACAACGTTGTTCTTGGCTATGCTGATTTACATGGGGGTATCCAAAGGCAAGAGCAAGCAGCTTTTCCAGATGGTCTTTCAACACTCGATGCTTGGTGAGATAAATGACGCCCTTGATAATGTGGATGGTAATTTTCTCATTTTGATGCCACAAAATTATTACATGACTTTGGGGAATGGGGTAGAAGTACGAAAGTTTTCAATGGTGAGGAAATGGAAGTTGAACGAACTGGAGAAGCATTGGGGAGAAATTGACTAGAGTATTTCTTTCCTCACGCGTGCAACTGGAATTCCCAGGAATCTAGAGATAGGATGGGTTTAGTAGTAAGTGGTGGTTGAAGGATTGGAGGGGAAGGTGTATGCTGATGACAACGAGGATTGGGAGCTAGGGCTCAGGGATGACTAGATTGAAAATGACTTTCGTGACATAGAGGAGAAATTCATCCACCTAGCTCACCATGAGTGCGGTGCTGACTGCCCGGTGGTTGCTGATGCACTCAAGGCTAGGTGGATGCGAGAGGTTGGAGATGATGGTGAGTAAACTCTAGATTAGTGTGTCAACGACGAGACGACTGTGTGGTTATGTCTGTATTGCCATGGGTTGTTGGTATCAAATTTTGACTCTTTTGTATATGTGCTTGTGAAAATGTTGTGTGTATTTTCTCATACTTGCACCAATTTTTTTTCTATGTGGTGCTTGTCTAATGGTCAGATCACAGTCAGGCCGAGGACAACAAATGTAAATGCTTGCATTATAGTTGTCTAGGGGTTGGGTGGTCAGGGTCTAGTGTAGAAAATGATGTTATCAATGCAATGGGTTGGGAATATAATTGAAAAAATCTGATGTAATCCTCTCTTTTTTATAGTTAATATAATGGGTGTTGCCTTTCAACTATTTACTGATAAAAAAAATTAATAATAAATGTCTAATAATATATTTATATAATATTATGTTATAAATCTAAAACGTACAATTATAAAATGAATATATTGACATTTACACAATTTTAATAATAAATATTATTGTGTCATATATGATTATGTAAAGTTTTTAATATGCTTAATCTTGTATTTTTTTTTAATATATTATTAATATTATTTTTTACTTTATAAAATTATATTTTAAGAACTATTTATATTTTTAACAATCTTATTAATAATACTATTTTGATTATATGGGAAAGATAGGTTTTGGGGGGACCTGAAACCCCTTACAAATAGGTTTTGAAGGGACTCGAAATGCTTTCAAATAGGACACTGCAAAGATATAAAACAAAGCCAAATAGCAACACAACAACAAAAGCCATTGAAAGATAAACTATACTACCCAGGTAGAAGCAAATAGGTTTTGAAGGGAACCTGAAACCCTTTACAACTAGGTTTTATAAGGACTTGAAACCCTAATAAATTACAAACCCTGCCTAGAACAACTAGGCAACAACAAACCAAACACTTAGACAAAACATTCTTGAGCCATCACAACCCGAATCAGTCAAGAAACAATAGGAACACCACATAAAAAACCATATTAAAGAGTCAACCAAAACTTCCATTTTGATGAAGCTCACCACCCAACTCTTCAAACCTGCCTCTCCACCTATATAGGAGAAAAAACTAAGAATATTATTTTCACTGTAGAAACAACTCTCCAACAAATGCATACTCCACCTCCATAGGAATGGCCTCCACCTCAAAAGGAGTACCAGGAGAGAAACCTTAACCCAAGAGCACAACTCCACCTCAAAAGAAGATGCCTCCACCTTGATAGAAGAAGTCTCCACCTCTAAAGGAGACTCAAAATCCAAGGAAAAGGAAAAAAGTCCTACAAAACAACGAACTTAGAATCCATGGGAAGCAAAAGTCCATTCCGAACCAACCCATACAAGAGGTTAGCCTTAAGAGCCCTTAACAAAGGGAAAGACAACAAATGAATCAACTCCTTAACCTCCTTAAAAGAGGACAACACTCCAAAGTAGAGGGAAACCAAAGCTTTCTCAAGCCAAGATAACAATTGAGACAAAAAAAACCTTTAAGAAAAGCCCAACCAACAAATTCAAACCCAAAAATAAAGCAACGAAAACACCCAACTGCTCCAAGAACACCAAGAACATGAAGGACCACAACCCAAAAATCAAGAGAAACATCAAGACAGAAGCAACAAAGACAACTTTGAGAACAACCGAAAAAGAGGCGGAAATTTTCCAAACCTAGACAACAATCCCAAGCAGCAAAATGGAGGGCATACCACCACTCCACATAAGTCTCAATAGAAGAATAAGCATCAGGTGCAACCCTCTTGAGACCCGAAAATCCCATGATGGGGAGTAGCTTAGAAGAAGCACCAAAGAAGGAAAGAAAAGATCTCAACCAATGACCCCAAAGAGCTAGAAAACAAAAAACCAACTCCCTAAAAAAACATAGAGAGAGGGTGCAAGAAACAACCCAAATAGGCAGCACAAATAGAAAGCCACCACCAACAACATGTCACAAAAGAGAAGACAAAAGAGCCCTCAACTTGTAGCAAAAAGGCCGGAAAAGAAGGCACGGTAGAAGTAAGAAGCCGGGGGAAGAAAAACTGAACCAAGACTGTCGCCCCAACCAAAACCACGACCCAAACAAAAGGCTCCCGCGCACCATGAACATGTCCATCACCGAAGGGACAAGCCACAAAAACATCTCAAGCCACACATCATCCTCGTCGTCATCAAAATCAGACCCATTGCCTCCAGAATCGCCAGAAGATTTCAAATTTGGAGCCTCGCTCCTCTTCCCGTCCGAAGACATCCCACTTTCTATTTTTGGCAAGATTATTATTAATACTGTTATTTATTTATTTAAACTATATTTATTTATTTGATCTAAATTTATATTCTTAATTGAAAATTGTAAAAAAGTTATTAAAATTGTTTTAATGATAATTGATAAAAAAATAAAAAAAATAATTAAATGTTTTATAATATATTTAGATAACATTATTTTATATACCTAAAATATATAATTATAAAATTAATATAATTTATATTAATAATAATATTATTAATAGACAAATTAAAAAATGAAACAAACATATTACATTTATTATTTGATCTTGAATTTTTAAAATTTAAAAAATTATTTAATTATGATATTGCTATCTGGATTCAACCGTGTAGTTTTCGAGTCAAACTCATTGATCCGTGATTCATGAGAGATGGGTTCACAATCTCTCATGAATCACGGATCAATGAGTTTGACTCGAAAACTACACGGTTGAATCCAGATACCATCTCTCATGAATCATGGGTCAATGAGTTTGACTCGAAAACTACCCGATTGAATCCTGATAGCAATATCATAATTTGCCACGCTGTGGAAGAAACCTCCTACTTATCAATCATTTATTTATCAATATTTTACAAATATTTATTCTCATAAACAAACTCAACTTCACCCATGTCAATCATAATTGATTTAATATGAATCAAGCTCCGACCAAAGTCAATCCTAACAATTATAATATTCTTAAATCTAATAAAATTATGATACACTCAACTTATAATAATTTGTTGATCTCAAACAATTATGTAGTCTTTAAATTGTTATCATGACTCATCTATCAACTACACAACAAATACTTGTATTACAATTGTAAAAAATAATTACTTTGCCATTGTGAGACAACAATAGATATGACTGAATTTATTATTTCAAACTATTAATTGACTTTATCTGAAAGCAGAAATGGCATGGACAATGTCTTCAATAAAAATCTCTTAATAGGGTAGACCAAACACCATATATAATGACCAATTTCTGGCTCCAGTCAGTGTAAATTGCCAAACACATTTAAACTAACGGAGCCAAGTCTGAGGGGAGAATTCCAATTTCCAACACTTCCGGATTTGTAAATGAATGGGTGAGAACTTGCAGAGAAACCTAGAGGTAATAATTCATCAACAACTTCCCCTTTGAAATTAGCTTGGAAAATGAGAAAATGGTAATCACGGCGGAGTTGAATCTCAGAATTGGAAACTGAAATACTCCAGCAAGGCAGCAGAACGATTCTGAATCTGGCAAGCCATGTATATGAGGCGTAATTCACAGAGACAGAAAAATGGCTATGGTACCACGTTTGAGGATGAAATCGGTGATGGTGATTGAGTGTGGTAAAAGTAGAATGAATAGCAACACACATTATAAGCAGACAATACCATCGACTACCCTTCTCAGTCGAACGGAATTGTATAGAGAGGGTCGATTGAAGGAGGCGCTTAACATTCTACTTAGAAAGCACAGCCCCCCTGAAGACGCCAACGCATATCTTCAACTATTGCACACCTGCATTGCCATCAATGCGCTTTCACAAGGTAGGCAAATCCATTCTTTCATCACCGACAGGGGATTTCCATTTGCTATACGAGCTTTTTTTCAAAATAAGCTTATCAGCATGTATATCAAGTGTGGTGATTTGGTGGATGCTCGTAAGGTTTTCGATGACATGACGGAACGAGATGGCGTGTCATGGAATGTGATGGTTGTGGCGTACAGAAAGCATGGCTGTGCTCACGAGGCTCTGGCACTGTTCCACCAAATGCAACGATCGGATCTCCAACCTGATCGCTTCACCTATGCCAGCGTCCTTCCAGCCTGTGCCAAACTTGGAGCTTTGGAAATGGGTATGGACATCCATCAAAGTATAATGGAAAGTGGGTTTATGTCAGATGTTGTAGTTGCTAGTGCCCTCGTTGACATGTATGTAAAATGTGGAAGCATCTGCAAGGCACGGGAATTGTTTGATACAATGCCCGAAAGAAATGTGGTTTCATGGAATGCCATGATCTCTGGATATGCCCAGAATGGTGCTCTTGAAAAGGCTTTGAGACTTTTCAAAGATATGCCTCTACCAGATGTGATCTCATGGAATGCGCTTATTACTGGATATGCACAAAGTGGACTTCTTGATGAAGCCTTAAGGCTTTTCAACGAAATGCCCGAAAGAAATGTGGTATCGTGGAATGCCATGATTGCAGGATATGCCCAAAACGGCGTTCTTGATAAGGCTTTAAAGTTTTTTAAAGAAATGCCTCAAAGGGATGCGGTCTCGTGGAATACGATGATTGCAGGATTTGTGCAAAATGGTGCTCTTGATGAAGCTATCAGACTTTTCAAAGAAATGCCTCGACGAGACGTGGTCTCATGGAACGTGATGATTGCAGGATATGCACAACATGGTATTCTCAACGAGGCTTTGATGCTTTTTAAAGAAATGCCCAGACGAAATGTGATTTCATGGAATGCCATGATTGCAGGGTATGCACAAAATGGTCTTCTTGATGAGGCTTTGCAGATTTTTCAAGAAATGCCTCAACGAGATGTGATCTCATGGAATGCAATGATTGCAGGTTATGCACAAAATGAGCTTGTTGAAGATGCCTTGGAGACTTTTAAGCAGATGCAATTGGCAGGTGTAAAACCAAATAACACAACCTTTGCCAGCATCCTCCCAGCATGTGCAAAAATGGGAGCTTTGGAACAGGGTATGAACATCCATCAAAGCATAATCGAAAGTGGATTTTTGTCAGATATTGTGGTTGAAAGTGCCCTGCTAGACATGTATGCAAAATGTGGAAGCACATACAAGGCATCCCTATTGTTTAGAAACATGCCTCAACGAGATGTGGTCTCATGGAATGCAATGATTGCAGGATACGCGCAAAATGGGCTCTCTGAAAATGCCTTGGAGATTTTCGGGCAAATGCAATTAGCAGGTGTAGAGCCAAACTGCACAACCTTTGCCAGCATCCTCCCAGCCTGTGCAAAAATGGGAGCTCTGGAAATGGGTACAGACATCCATCAAAGCATAATTGAAAGTGGATTTTCCTCAGATTGTGTACTCACAAGTGCCCTCGTACAAATGTATGCAAAATGTGGAAGAATAGACAGGGCACGCCAACTGTTTGACAAAATGCCTCAAAGAAATGTGGTCGCATGGACTGTAATGATTGCAGGATATGCACAGAATGGGTTTGTTGAAAGGGCCTTGGAGACATTTAACGAAATGCATTTGGCAGGCGTAAAGCCAACTTCCACAACCTTTGTTTGTGTTTTATTTGCATGCAGCCATGCAGGTTTAGTAAATGTGGGCTGTAAATACTTCGATGGCATGAATGATTCTTATGGTGTAATGCCCACAATGGATAATTATGTATGCATGGTTGACCTTCTTGGCCGTGCTGGCTATCTTGAAGAAACTCTGAACTTCATCGTCAAAATGCCAATTAAGCCTCCAGAGGTTGTGTGGACAACTTTGCTTGGTGCTTGTAGATCACATAAGAACATAGGGTTAGGAGTATTTACAACAACTCTCCTTTTTGAACTGGATCCAAAATATACCGCACCTTATGTTCTTCTGTCAAACACCTATGCAGAAGTGGGCAGGTGGGATGACGTTCTAAAGGCAAGGAGATTGATGAAAGACAGAGGAATAAAAAAGCTACCTGGATGTAGTTGGATTGAAGTCCATAAAATGGTACATGTTTTTTGTGCAGGAGACAGATCACACCCACAGACATTGGATATCTATGCAAAGTTGGAGAAATTGTCTTGGGAGATGAAGGAAGCAGGGTATATTCCCAATTCAAGTAATGTTTTGCATGATGTAGAGGAAGAGGATACAGAATTGTTTGTTTGTCACCACAGTGAAAAGTTGGCAATTGCATTTGGATTGTTAAACACATCCCCCAGAACAACTATTAGAATCGTCAAGAACCTTCGAGTGTGTGTTAACTGCCACACTGCAACCAAGTTTATCTCCAAGATTGCCTCACGAGAAATTGTTGTGAGAGATGGGAACCGGTTTCATTATTTCAAACAAGGACAATGTTCCTGTGGAGATTATTGGTAATGCAAACATGGGCTTGAACCATATCAAGGTGCACCATGTCAAACTTGCAATGATCTAAGGACTCGGATTTTATACAGTCTCTAACATTTCTCCCTTTCAAGGTTTTGGAGAGCTAGACCATGCTGTTGAATTCATAGAATCAGATGTATATCCTTCACTGCCTATCATACTGGTGCGTTATTTGTTTAATTCCCTAATTTTATAAATCCATTGAAGTGTCATGACGTTGACCTGCTTTTCAGGAAGCTTTTGAATGAAAACTTGGAGGAGGTAGAGCATGGGAAAAGCAAAAGGAGAGGAACATTTGAAGGAAATGGAAAGATGGTTGAGCAGCTTGTAATCTTAGACAACCGGGAGAGCATTTATTCATAGCTCTTTAGATAAATTGCTATATCTTGTGTCTATGGCAGGGCTACCATTTGGGATTCAATTACATGTATCCGATTATATATGCAAAGTTTTCATTTCCATGTGGATCTCTTTCTTGATGAATATGTAATCTTTGCATCTTGAAAAAAAAGTTGACATAGTAAGCAAGTACATGGATTATGGGGTTAAAGCTATATATTTGAAGCCCAGATAAACCGAGATATACAACATGACAGACAAAGAAACCGGTGAAACAAAGAAAGACAATTATTCTGAGAGAGCTAAATAAATCTGTATAATAGAAATAGTGTATATACGATTTAAAATAATAACAGAATAAATAGAAAGTAAAGACAATATGCAGTATTTTTATTTAGAATTTTTTTTTTTCATTTGAATAAAATTTAACCATTCTTCAATACAATAAAGAATCTCTTACTTCACCCTTAAACATGTATAAATATAAATAGACACATTAAAAACAGTTTTATACATTGCATGAATCATAAAGAAAAGATAAACATGAATGCTTTAGAACATGAACAAAATAAAACTCAAAATAGTTTTGCTCACTAGTGATCAACCCCATCCCAGCTATTAAAGATGAAATTTTTTAACACATCCAACCAAAAAAAACTGATGTTTACAAATAAACTATTAATTTCATTGTCATGATCTATTTGAAAGTATGATTTCAGTCTGGTCCACCTACTATTGGGAGCTCAACCATCCCAAGTATGAATGATCGAACACCATGTAGTGTATTACCTTTTTAGAAAAGCTAGCATTAATAGCCATGATGTCAATGGTTGTGCTAATGCTTACTGCAGCCTTTCATACTTCATTCAAAACTTCATGTAAGAAAGATGCTCCTCACCGTTGGGCAATGTGTGTTGAGCAATTAAATAACAACAGAAATAGAACAGCAATCAAGAAATAATAATACACACATAGAAGTAAACACAGACAAATTGAATTGTGTGGTTCACCAATGTATGGCTTCATCCACGATAAAAGCAGGGTGATCTCTATTTTTATTATCTCTATTACAACAGCTTGCAAAATTAAACACGTGCACATTACATTATTCAAAAATTATTTTAAACTCTCCAAAATATGAAGAGACAATAAAAAAATTTGAAGAGGCAGCAAAGGAAAGTAACAGTCCATGATTGTTGAACTTCACATTCAACAATCTTCCACTTGAAATTCAAACTACTGCTGCAAGTAAACACACTCTGAGATATCCCCATTTTTCTAGGCTTATTGTCACATCTTGACAAGGCCAAGAGAAGCTCTGCTGAACTCAAGCTTCTCCTTTGTGACTACCTTCGTAGGTGCATCTGTAGAGTTCACACTAGTATGTATCTTTCCCAACTTCAACTTGCCCTCTTCAAGGACACTCTGAATGAAATGATGTCTCAGCTCTATGTGCTTTGTTCTATTGTGTAAGGCAGCATTTTTGGTCAGATGTATAGCACTATTGTCGTCACTATACAAGGTGAAGGCTTGTTGTTTATGTAGACATGCAAAATTGCTTAATTCGTATTACACATCACTAATATTGCATTTTCATCATATTCATCCCCGATCTTGCATAATACATCATTTTCATCATTTGCATCACTAATTCTCCTTTTAACATCATTTTCACTCAATTTCCTCTAATCTCCCCTAATTGGATAATTTTAATTAATTAATTAGTCATAAATCTTTTTTTTCTCTAATGTCTCATGATTGAATAATCTTTATTATTTAATTATCTAACTTCTCATCTCACTCATTTGGAATATTCCTCTTTTAATAAAGAATATCCTAATCCTCTATAATTAAATAATCTTGAATTATTTAATTGTCCTAATTTCCCTCTCAAAGATGTATTTTCATGGAATTTTTTTTTTCAAAATATCATAAAATATCTCATTCCTCTCATTCATCCTCAACCCTCCATTTCTTGATCTAATTTTTACCCTTCATTTCAAATATCCTCAACCAATTCCCTTAAATTGAGGAGATATTTTGAGTTCAAATTGATCTCGATCCCTCATGTTCCTTGATTCACTCTCCTTCATGGGTCTCTGCGGATTAATTTCAATAGTTGATCATAATTTTGAAAATCTATAAAACATCCTTCTTTCCTCATTATCACATACCTAGATCATTTTTGAGAAACTTTGAGCACTTGAGCATAGCCTTATCATTGAGCATTTTGAGCAATTATCATTCATCTAGGTCTTCATTTCATGTTTTTGCCATCATGGGAGCTTCATGATGGAGCAATCCAACGTACCATCACCATTAAAATAGAATGCAAAGTTTGCACTTTGGTTTGTTTTCATTGTTTTGAATTGATTTTCATTGACTATATGCTGATTTCTAACCATTTATGCACCCAATTTCATTTGTAAGTGGGGTTTGATCTTCTCTTGTTTTGGGTTGTGATGATTCTAACCCTTGTTTGATTTCATTTCCACATTCCACTTCTCCCACTTCAGAGTTTACAACCCCATTCACCGAATAAATGTTGCAACCATAACATTTCCTTAGCGCCTTTAGTGAGAGCAATGTATTTTGCTGCAATTGTAGAGAGTGCTATCACTTGTTGCAATCTAGAAACCCATATGATCGATGCCCCTATAAATGTGAAAACATAACCAGTGGTAGGTCACCTTTTTGTCCAAGTCACCATCCATATCAAAATCAACAAAACCTTGCAACTGAGCCTCTTTTCCTCTAAATGTCAAAACATAATGTGTAGTGCCCTTTGAATATCTCAAAATCCACTCCATTGCTTGCTAGTGAATCTTACTAGGATTACTCATATACCTCTTGACCACTCCCACTACATGAGCAATCTCAGGTCTTGTGCAAACCATTGCATACATAAGACTCCCAATAGTAGAGGAGTAAGGTATTACTTTCATATATTATTTTTCTTCTTATGTCTTAGGACATATTTTGAAGGATAACTTGAAATGATCAGCTAAAGGAGTGCAAATTGGCTTGACATCCTTCATGTGAAACTTGTCCAAAACATTGTCAACATATTTTTCTTGTGACAATTTCAATTCACGTTTCTGTCTATCTCTTATAATCATCATTGGGTGAACCCACAAAAGTGGTTTACAATTGGAGTGAGGAAGGAAAAGTTGAAAAAAATGGCCCCATGCCAAAAAAATTCATTTTGGAGGTTTGAACAAACCTAAAGAGGGTTCGAATGAACTAGGGCTCAAGCGAACCCATTCAATTAACTTCCCACCATTCCCACAAAAAAACTCAAAGGAAGCCCTTTTTGAAAGGGGGTTCAAATGAACCAGGGTTCGAATGAACCTTGGTTTGAGCGAACCCCCCATTTCCCTCCTTCTCCCCCTCAAGTGGTAAAAAATTCCATAATTTTGCACTTCGAAGCTCGGGTTGAGGATGAAAATGGAGGAGACATCTTCACAAACCAACTAGATGATGGTAGTCCTGGAATGAGTTATCTAACGAATATAATTTTAATATGTTTTGGTTTTATTATGTATTTGTTTTTTTAGTTTTATTAAACATAGGTTTTTCACTGAAAATCAAGCTTTTTGTTCTACACATGTGGAAAAATAGTAGATTATCAAAATAGAATTTTGAAAAATATGTTCAAGTTGGGTATTGATGTCCTTGATCCATTAAAAAAAATTGAATTTCGATACATACAAAAAAAGTTATGTTGTATGCAGTCCGCCTATGTCTGAATTGTAATTGACTTCGAAACTTGATTAAAGAAAAAATATTTAATAAAACACTATGAAACCAAATGAATTGGTTAGATATCGTAGTGACGAATCTAAATTCGAAAAAATTAAAATTTTATCCTTCATACGAAAAAAGTTGTTGTATACGGTGAGCAGGTCACTCCTTAAAAATGTTGTTTTTTTAAAACAACTAGTTTTTGAAGGAGATGGAAAAAGAAGTGCAGTCTAATTCCAAAAAAAAAGGAAAAATATATATTTAGAATCTATAGATAAAGCATCACAAATCACTAGTTTTCATCATCTTCAGATTCCTCATGGTTTAGCCGCTATAGGAGCCCGAAAGTGAAGATTTAGTTAAAAAAAATAGTGCAGTGTCTAGTTTGCCCAAAAATTATAAACCAGTATTGTGGGATCATCCCATTCCAACACATAGATCAAATTCATCATTCTCCAAAACCTTGTAATAAACATATAGATCAAATTCACACCTAGAGAATTTTTGCTTAGCCATGAAGGAATTGAACTTGAGATATCATTGTCACAAAGCTTGTTTCAATCCATACAAGCTTTGTTTCAATCTACAAACTAGATTCTTATGTTTGTCTTTCAAAAAAAATTGGTTACATTGCACATATAACTCTTCTTCTAGATCAACATGTAGAAATGCAGTCTTGACACCAAGCTACTCCAATTCAAGATCGTAAACAACAACTAATCCCAACATTTCCCAAATAGTAATCATTTTTACCACAGGTGAAATTTTTTATGTGAAATCAACACCCTTTTGTTGGTCATATCATTTGGCCACTAATTTGGCCCTGTATTGTTTCTTACCATTGTCTTCTTCTTTCAACTTGTATACCCATCTATTTTTTAAAGCTTTCTTGTTAGGTGGAAGAGGCAGTAAATCCCATGTGTGATTTTCCATCAAAGATCCCATTTCATCTCTCATAGCCTCCATCCATTGTTTGTTGTTTTTATCTTCACATGCTTCTTCAAACATAGTAAGTTCATATTCATTGGACAACATTTTTTTTGAATAAAAGATTAATTATATTTTGTTGGAGGCCTATGCTTCCTAGTGGACCTCCAAACTTGAGGAAGCAATTCCTCATGAGTATCCATGGGATGATCTTGCTCTTCATTATCATGGAAATTTGGGGGCTGAATTTGTGGTTGAACTTGTGGTTAATTTACAATCTCCTTTTGTTTGAACAAATTGCTCCCACTTGTGATGTCTTCTAATGGAACATATTCTTTTGCAGGCATCTCCTATTCTGAGAAATTTAGCATCAATTTTTTTTAAAAAATTACATCTTTGTTGCAAGAGACTATTTTCAAAATAGTATCCCATTGCCTATAGCCATATTTCTCATCTCCATATGCAACGAAAATACATCTCTTTGATTTGACATCAAGCTTCGTTATTTCTTCTTGTGGGATATGATTGAAGGCCTCACACTTGAACACCCACAGATGACTATATTAAATTCTCCTTCTCAATCACTTCTTGAAAATTTCAAAATTAACTAGGAGGATGGACTTTGATTAATTAAATATACTGCTATGTTGACAAGCTCTGCCCAAAATTGTTTTCCCAAACCAACATTTGAGATCATGCTCCATGTTGTTTCTGGAATGGTCATGTGCATCCTCTCAGTTGCACTATTCTCTTGTGGTGTAATATAAATAAGTTTAATTATTTTAATACCATTATCTGCATAAAACTTATCAAATTTAATGGAACAAAACTCACCACCATTATCAATTTTTAAACACTTAATTTTGTTGCCTGTATGTTTTTGTACAAGTGCTTTAAATTTTTTGAACATGCTAAACACTTCAAATTTTCTTTTTAACATGTAAATGCAAACCTTCCTAGTGCAATCATCTAGAAAATTAACAGTAATTAGACCCACCAATTGATGTTATCTTTGTGGGGCCAAAGACATCTGAGTGCACTAACTCCAATAGTTATCTTCTTGTTATGTTCCTTGGTAGAGAAGTTGATTCTCTTTTGTTTTTCATAAATCAAATGATTTCAAACCTAGAAGTTGATCCCTTTTGTGCAAAATTTCAAGGCCCTTTTTTCTCAAATGACCAAGCCTCTTGTGCCAAAGCTCCATGTCATTATTTGCAACTACCATCACATCTCTGACTTTGGCATGACTCTCTAGCACATACAAAGTGCTTGATTTGTTGTCTCTAACAATTACCAGGGCTCACTTTGTCACTTTTTAGATGCTTGGCTCAAAAGTGATGCTACAACCTTGAACATCTAGTTGTACCACATAAATCAAGTCCCCTTTGAGTTGAGGGACATGTCTCACATCCTATAGTAGCCAACTATTTCCATTTTTTAATTTCAATAAAATATCTCCTTTGTTGACAATGTCACAAGGTTCATTGTCACCAAGATAAACCTTACCAAAGTTACCTTCTTGACAGTTTTTATAAACATCTTGACACAATTTGGGATGAAAAGAATCTCTAGAATCCAACACCCACACATTTGTTTTAGCTGAACTCTAATGGACAAGACAAGAGCACTCACATTTTCTTCATATGCTACATTTGAATCATTTTCTTTTGGTTGATTTTTATCCATTTTGAAAGGCCAACAATCTCTTTTCATGTGGCCTTCCTTTCCATAATACCAGCAACTAACATTTCTTCCTCTTGACTTTGACTTCTTTCTAGACTTTAATCTTATTCTATTATAACATGCATCCCTCGTTCTTGTGATCTCCCCTTGTTGTTGGTTATCAAATCTCCTCCCGATTCTTTCTTTTGTGTACGGGGTGTAAATTCTTTCTTTTGACTTTCCTGAATATGAGCTTATTTGTCTTTACTTGAGAAAATAAATTTCTTTTTCTCCTATCTAGGGGGATTTTTAAACACACTTCTATAAAATTTGGCTATATGTCCATAATTGTTATAGTTATATCAAACATCATTTAGACTAACTAAAGGATCAAAATGATTCTTGCTTCCAAAATTATGTCTATCATTTCTAAAGTTCTGATCTCACAATCTATATATAGCTTTACATCCATACTGATTACATGAAAAATAATAAACATGAAAAGCATAATTAAACCAAGTTTTTCTTGCATGTTGGCCTTTGAATCTCATCTTGGGATTGTGCACTTTGATGAATCCATCATCCATTCTTCTGTGATTTTCAGTATTCTTATCCTCTATGGATCCTTCAGACTTCTTGGGAGTGGCTGCATTGTTTTTATAGACATCATCTTTGAAATTCCTATCTTCCTCATATCTTAACCTAATAAACTTGTTGAAAATAGATCTTTGACTACCAATCATTTCATCAAGGAATTCAAAACTTTTTATAAGCTTGATACTTCTTTTTAACTATAGATTTATCTTCTCTAATTCCTTCCTTAAAGGGACAACTTCGGCCTCTAGTTTATGACACTCTTCTAGCTTGTTCTTCAAATCCAAACTAGTTACCTCTACAATTCTCTTTGATTCTTCCACTTGTAGCTTTAGGTCAACAAGTTTCTCAAATTCTTCAGTCCTTAACTTGCACTTCTCATTATGTTTTTTTTCATCTCTCAAGTCTTCTAAAGTAGAGACCAATTCGCCTTCCAAATCTACCTCACCTTCTTCTTCCTATTTAGAATCTTCACATTCTTTAACTTCTTTAACCATAAATATAGTTTCACCTACTTCACCAACTTCACTTGCAGAAGAGCAATCATTTGAAGAACTAATTTCTTTATCTACATAAATACTCTTCGTATTTTTACCATAGTTTCTCCTTTTATATTTGAAAATTTATTGACTCCTAGAACTATCTCCTTTTTCATTTTGATTTAATTGACATTTTGAGCCATAATGACCTATTTTACCATAGTTAAAACATTTGAAAGGAAGCTTACCTTTATATTTGCTAGTTCCCTTCTTCAATATTTTGATAAACTTTGCTTCTTCTTCATTTGAATTGGTATCAAGTTCTGAATCATCTTCAATCTTCTTGATCTTAGAAGTATTGAGTGGTGCTTCACTCTTTGATGATCCTATACTTTCATTTCTCATTTCATATGTAGTTAGAGACCCAAACAATTCATCCATAGAGAGCTTGTCTAGATCTTTAGCTTCTTCTATTGCAAAAACTTTAGAATCAAATCTTTGTGGGATAGACCTTGAAAAGCCTTCTTTACAACAACCTTATCTTCAATATTCTCACTGAGACCTTTGATTGCATTCACTACCTCATCTACCCTGAGCAAGTATGTTGCAATATTTTCTTCATCTTTCATCTTAACTCTCAAACTTTCCTCTATGGGTTTGCAATTTTGCTTGTTTCACTTTATCATCACCCTCATAGATATTGTGCAATTTCTCCCATACATGTTTGGAAAATTTACAATGCGTAACTTTTACTAATCCTACATTATTTAGACCACATCGAATAGTATTTTTAGCTTTGGCATTTTTTTCACAAGCTTTCTTATCAGCAAAGTCAGTGGGAGGAGTTGTTGGTGCTTTGTAGCCATCTACAATAGATTTCCATACATCAAATCCATGAGAAATCAAGTAAGTTTCCATTTTGATTTTTCATAAATCATAATTAGTTCCATCAAACAAAGGTGCTTTGTTTGAATAAGATCCTTCTTGCCTGGCCATATTGTTCTTGAAATCGGATCTACCTCAAGTTGTTAAACTTTCTTCAAGGAATCTTGGGCTCTGATACCAATTGTTTAAAGAACACCAATAAACTGAGAGGTGGGTGAATTAGTGTATGCAACAACATACAAGATTTAAGGACACAAAAACATCACACACAAAGAAGACACCAGATAATACATGGAAAACCCAATATGTGAAAAACCACTATGAGAATAGCTGCTAGGATCTACTATCCCAATCCAACCTCACAATAAAAGATATTACATATGTTTTGTAAGCACCAACTCACAGGTACATTGAAACCTAGGACAATGTTTTGAGGCACCAACCTCTACAACATTACAAAATTACATATGCTGATACTGGTTCTTCTTCAACCTGAGAATGCACCTTTTCATTTCATTAATCTAGACTCTCTTCCTCTACTCTTCACCTCCCTCTTTTCACTCTTACTAAGATCATCACCTTGATAGCTTTTTGTCAATCACTATATGTTATGCCACCAACCTAAAAAACCATCAATTTAGTAACATATGTGAATTTGAATAATTTGCATTTACATCTCCACTATCCACATGATATGTCAAAGTTCTATATTCAAACATAACGACCCGTACACTTAAGTCATAACTTAAGAAACATGTTACCGTCAATTGCTAGTCAACACAAAAATAGAAACATTGTGTGATGACATGACTAAAACCCTTAGGGTTTTTTTTTCTGTAAAATCCTAGCTAGACCATAGAGCATAAATAAATCATTTCTAAGCTTAAGATTTATCACCTAAACTTGCAAACCATATATCTGGAATGTGCTTGAAAAGTCCATATCAGATTTGCTATCTAATTCCTCCACAAACCTTCAGAATTTCCTGCATCAATAATATGCAATATCTGTGCAACTTTTGTAATGTTGCTTAACAACATTTGCAACTTTTTAGGACCTATACTAAGCAATTAAAAACAATCTTCCTAAGCTACTCTATTGACATCAATGACCATCATGACTACCCTTTGACATCAATGCCAACAACACATTAAATTTAGTACTGAAATTAAGAACTTGATTCATCTTATCTTCAAGGATGGTCATTATATCTTGTAGGGAAGGCATCATCTTAGCATTGGAATCATGGTGGAAAAAGGGCTCTTCTTAATTCTAGTCTTCACCTCCATCAAAAGCCCCTTCAGATTCTTAGTGGAGTCATAGTTAATGTCAAGAACATTAATTTCTTTAAATAGACTAGGACGAATCAACCTCACAATAGTCTCCTTTCTCATGGCTTGTTTAATGCATATCTCCTCAAAATTTGTGTTCACCCTAGTAGCAATACTATCAATGAAGTCCTCGGTGGACTTCTCCTCGCCCTTAAAGGTAAAGCTATTCTCACTGAAATCTTTAAAATTATTTATATGGATCTTGATAGGTTGAGTGGTATTCATCATAACAATGATCTCGTTGGACTTTCTCACAGTTGAGCCATGAGCCTTAAACCATGTTTTCAACAACTTTAAATTTTCCTCCTTTGACAAATTTTTAGATTCTTGCCAACAAGCTTCTCTTAAGCAAAAAGCTTAGCTCTAAACTTATCATCCTTATTATCCTCTTTGTTTTCAAGACAAAAGGCATCAATGTAGACTTTCTTCTTGTTCTTCATCAAGGACGGAGATGGTTTCTTAAGAGAATAGAGGCCAACGAGCACACCCATCCCAATTGGAGTAGAAGTATCCAAGCCTTTAACACAACCTTGAGTAAGCTTTAGGAACACAATCTTAGGGCTTTTCAAAAGGGGTTTTTCTCATTAGAAGTTTTTACTTTCTCTTTCTTAGGATTCTTTTCATTTTTGAGATTGTCACCCTCTAGAGGATAGTGTTCTTCAATAAACATTGGGTTGATAAGGGAGTTAAAGGTGGCATTAAGGGGATCTCCAAATCCATCTTTACCAAGATCCTCCTAAGCAAAAGCAACCTCAAAGTTACCAATGGGACTTTTTTTTGGCATGCACTCTTTTGTCTTGCATGTGAGGGTCCTTAAAAGTGGAGGATAATGACTCAATATCGAAGGTAGAGGCTTTGATAGGTTTCTAAGGACAAAAGGCAAGATGAAATTTGTACTTTAAACCTTGATGTAAAGACACTAAAACCTTGTTAAATTACACCTCAAAAATATAAATTCCCAAAGAACTAAAGAACTAAAGAAGAAAGAAAGAGAACTCATTAGTTAAACCTTGATGTAAAGACACTAAAACCTTGTTAAATTACACCTCAAGAATATAAATTTCCAGAGAGTTAAGAAGAAAGAAAGAGAACTCATAATAACATTGTGGCAAGAGTGATTCAATACAGGGAATTGATAGTGGAAAATGTACCTGAATGAGCTTTCAAGGATAAAGTACTTAACTAACAGCCAACTTATCATGTCCCAAGGGTATGGCAGAGCTTTACGTTTGAAACAATTGGAATTTGATGACCTCTGCACCTTCTTTGAGGAAGATTTTGATACTTGCCGTGTCCCTGGTTTTCGCTTGTTTTCTAGTTGTAATGCCATCTCATTTCAAACCCACGGCAGCTCCAATACTCTCCTCCGTTGAAAATTTTCAAAATCACAAATAAGAGTGATCAAGAGCACAAATTCTACGAAGGATGAACAAAAATGCTGTAAGGCATTGCAACATTAGCTCAGGTCACGAGAAAATGGAAATCCAGAATTGAAATGTGAACTCCATTAAGGCAGCGTCCGAGTTTGCCACAACATATTGGAATAACCAGTGAAAGCCAAGTAGAAGTGATGACTCCCAGAAACAAATAAATGGTTTTAAGACCACGTTTGGGGATGACAAGGGTGAACCTGTTTCATTGTGGTAAAACTAGAATGAGTAACTGCTCACAATTCCCAGGCTTTTAATTATAACCATTCTGGCATTCAACAATTGCACACCAGCATCGCCAAGAATGCGCTTTCAGAGGGTAAAGACATTCACCCTTTCATTACTGACATGGGATTTAGCTTTGTTACGCGTCCATTGTTTCAAAACAAGCTTATCAACATGTACGTCAAGAGCGGTAGTTTGATAAAGGCTCGTAAAGTGTTTGACGAAATGACAGAACGAGACGGTTTGTCATGGAACGTGATTATTGCAGCTTACAGAAGACATGGGTATCCTCACGAAGCATTGACACTGTTTCTCCAAATGCAAAGAACAGATCTCCAACCTGATCAGTTCACCTTTGCCAGCCTCCTACCAGCCTGTGCCACAATAGGAGCTTTGGAACATGGAATGGGCATCCATCAAAGCGTAATTCAAAGCGGACTTTTGTCAGATATTGTGGTTACAAATGCCCTTATAGACATGTATTCGAAGTGTGGAAGCATAAACAAGGCACGGGAACTGTTTGACAAAATGCCTCAAAGAAATGTGATCTCGTGGAATGCTACGATTGCAGGATATGTGCAAAGTGGTGTTCTTGACGAGGCTTTAAAGCTTTTCGAAGAAATGCCTGGACGAGATGAGGTCTCATGGAATGTGATGATTGCAGGATATGCACAAAATGGGCCTTTTGAAAAGGCATTGGACACTTTTAAGCAAATGGGAATGGCAGGAGTAAAGCCAAATCCCAGAACCATTACCAGTGTCCTCCCATCCTGTGCAAAAATTGGAGCTTTGGAAGAGGGTATGGAAATCCATCAAAGCATAATCAAAAGTGGATTTTTGTCGGAGGATATAGTTATGAGTGCCCTGGTAGGCATGTATGCAAAATGTGGAAGCATAGACAAGGCACGGGTATTATTTGACAAGATGCCTCACAAAAATGTGGTCTCCTGGACTGCAATGATTGCAGGATATGCACAAAATGGGCTTGTTGAAAAGGCGTTGGAGAATCTTAAGCAAATGCAATTGATAGGTGTAAATCCAAACTCCGCAACCTTTGTCAGTATCCTCCCAGCCTGCGCCAGAATGGGAGCTTTAGAACAGGGTGTGGAAATCCATCAAAGCATAATTGAAAGCGGATTTTTATCAGATGTTGCAGTTGTGAGTGCTCTTGTAGACATGTATGCAAAATGCGGAAGAATACAGAAGGCGCGTGAACTTTTTGACAAAATGTCTCAACGAGATGCAGTCTCATGGAGTGTGATGATTGCAGGTTATGCAATGCATGGATTTCACAGGGATTCTCTCAAACTCTTTGAACTAATGAAGAACTCCGGAACAGATCCTGATCATATAAGTTTCGTTAGTGTTTTATTTGCATGCAGCCATGCAGGTTTAGTGGAAGAGGGCTCTAAATACTTCAATGCCATGAGTGACGCTTATTGCATTATGCCTACAATAGATCATTTTATATGCATGGTTGACATTCTTGGCCGTGCGGGCTATCTTGAAGAAGCTCTAAAATTTATCATCAAAATGCCAGTTAAACCAGCAGTAGTTGTGTGGATGTGTTTGCTTGGCGCTTGTAAATCACGCAACAATACAAGGCTCGGACTGTTTACAGCAATGCTCCTTTTTGAGCTGGATCCTAAATATACTGCACCTTATGTTCTTCTGTCAAACATCTATGCAGAAGTGGGCAGGTGGGGTGATGTTCAACAGGTAAGGAAGTTAATGAAAGATAGAGAGATTAAAAAGATACCTGGATGTAGTTGGATTGAAGTCCATAAGGTGGTACACGTTTTTTATGTAGGCGACAGATTACACCCACAAACACAGGAGATCTATGCAGAGTTGGAGAAATTGTACTGGGAGATGAAGGCAGCAGGGTATTTTCCAGATTCAAGTTATGTATTGAATGATGTTGAGGTGGAGGAAAAGGAATCATTCCTCTGCCACCATAGCGAGAAGTTGGCTATTGCATTTGGATTGTTAAACACTTCCCCTGGAACAACCATTAGAGTTGTCAAGAACCTTCGAGTATGTGTTGACTGCCATACTGCAACCAAGTTTATCTCCAAGATTGCTGGAAGAGAAATTATTGTGAGAGATTGGAACCGGTTTCATCACTTCAGACAAGGTCAATGTTCTTGTGGAGATTATTGGTGATGCCAAGCGAAGCAAGCCTAAGCACAGGCTTGCACCATCAAGGTGCATTGTGTCAGACTTGCAGTGGCGAGGGTTATGTTTTATATTTTCTAAAGAGTGCTTTTACCAAGTGTTGAGAGAGCTAGACCATGCTGAAAAAAGTCATTATCAATTTTAAATAGAGAAGTAAAATTACAATACTTATTATAATGTATTTGACAAATTTATGCGATTCTTGGTAAAGTTGTATATTAGGTTTGGCTCTATGAACTCGCAGAAAAATTCACTATCAGTAATTTATTGCAAGAAAATTCACTGTCATTAGATTTATATTGATATTAGTAAAAATGAAATCAATTTGTATATGTAAAAGTAAAATAATTATTTATATTATATTGTAATTGAATGTATATAGTATTAAAAAATTTAAATAATGAGGTTTATAAATTGATATGAATGAGTCGGAGATTGATAGGTGATGTTTAGAGGGGAAAATAGGTCACGGCTCGCTTCCTTTTATGAGAACATCAAGTCTATGGAAAATAAAGGGAATTATATAATTTGTGATTAGGGTCAACTGAATAGTGAAAGAAGCATATTTTTTATAGTGTTATTTTTGGGCTTGTTCGAAAGGCCTAAGAGAATCTTATGCAAATGCAATTGATAGTGTTTGTGCTTGTTTTTGTTGGAGCAACTAAGATCTTAATGTAAGATAAAAAATATTATGCACAATGAATATGCAAGATAAAATAATTATCATACAAAGCAACACATAAAATGTATAAAAGAGCCTTACATATAAAGATAAAAGTGAGGAGGCAGGAAGGTAGGATTGAAAGTTTGACTACCCCTCCAAGAGAAAGATGCATATAGGATAGTAGGGACAAGTGTAGGGATGCATGTTAAGTCCACATGAGGTGTGGAAAAAATTGAGATGTCTCTCTAAGTGAACATAGGAGTAATATGAATAGGGCCAACTAAGTACTAAGTAAAAATAAACTAGGTAGGTAATAACACTTTTCACACTAATGCCCCCCTTTAATGATGTTGGGGAGAAAATTAAACACTAAAAATACGAGTTTTGGTAACAAGGTCTGATAAGGTACTCATGTACAATAAAGATCTTCCACAAATGGAGAAAAAATAGAAACCCTATGGGAAAACTGTTAGGAAATAAATGCATATTGTTTAATCCATTTACTCGGATGTGGACTGTCTATATGCACGAGATTGATTCAATGTTGATGTAGACTTTGTTAGTTGGTCTTGTCTATGATCATTTGTGTATTTGTATGTTTGCATTAGGATGAGAGGATGGAAGATTAGAGTTCCTTGATAGTTAGTTATTGGGACTTGTAGCATGTTTATCACAATGTCATGGATAGCTTGGATACATAGTTTAGTGTGAGCTTTGACAATGATATTTTATTTCTTTGGCTTGGAGATCTTGTTTGTACTTTGGTATTATTGGCATTACATTTGCATGTGTGTGAACCATGTTGATCTTCAAACTAGGATTTTTTTCTTCACGATACCATGGGTAACGTGTATCATGGTTTAGTGGAGCTTTGATAGTGATGTTTACTTGTCACCTACTGATGGATGATCTTCTACAATGTTTAGGTGTCATGGAAAAACTCTTGGATTATGATTGTTATGTAGTATGAGTGCATTGGCATCTTAAATTCTATTGTTAGGAGATGGTTATCTTCATGTGATTGGAGATGTTGATCCTTGGTTTAGAGATGTTTGGTATTGTTTCTTGGTTTATTTTGGATACGGATTTGAGTATTGGCATGATACAAGTTCTCTTGAGACCAAGATGTGTGCATTGGTGTATGTGATTTTCTAGGAGGAGATGTTAGATCATGATGTCATTATTGGGTTCCTAATTTTGTAGATGTGTGATTGGAGCTTTGGCAGTGATCTTGTTGGATCTCTTAGTATTGAGTACATTGGTCACGTGCTTGGATGCTTCATGATAGTGTGGTGTTACATTTGGAGCTTAGCATGGATTGATTAGTTGTAGGTGCTCATGGATTCTTGGAGACTTGGGTGAGGTTAGAGTTCTCTTGGGATTAAAGACATTTTCTAGAGATGGTTACTCTTTGGAGGTTTCACCAGGAAGGCCAAGGAGACTTTCACCTAGATATGGACATGAGTTCATGATGGACCTATAGAGGAGGTTGTTCTTAGAGAGAGCCATGATGACTTGGTTATTTTGGAGGAGCATACTCACTCCCCACTCTTGTTCTACTCGATAGTTTATCATTTGTGGTGTATTTTCCCGTTCTTGTTTTAGATGCACTATGTTTCATTCTTTGCCTTTTCTTGGATATGGATCTTGAGCTATGGATAGTAAGTTCTGGAGGATTCATTTGAGGGATGTTTAGAATGGTTATCTCCTTGTGAACATGATTTTTTTTATGATGTCATTTATAAGGATCATAGAAGATGTTTATTAGGTTGGTTTCTTGGATAGGGAATGGATATTTTGTGTTTGGTCTTCCTTGATTAGAGAGGCTTCATCCATGTTGATTTGACATGATATGTATGTTTTGTTTGATCTATGAAATTGAATTGTTGGGTGTTGTTGAGGCTTTTCATTTGGGGTTGTAAAGAAGATCATACTTGACACAACTTAGCACTTTAAGGTGTTGGTAGGACATGATATGATTTATAGGTTTTCTCTCTTTGTTCTATGGCTACTTCCTGGAGGTTCATGTTCATATGTTTGGGAGAATTATGGTGAAATTTTGTGAGAGAGTATGCAACTATCTGTGTTGCATGTGTGGATCATTGTGATTGTTCTTAGTACTACATATTTTGATCATTAGCCTCACCTTGGTTTGAGTGTTGATTGATAATCTTGATATTCCATGATCTATTTTCAGATTTGACATTACCCATGCAATGGGGGTTCTTGGATATGCATGTTCTTCATTGATAGGATCTATACAAGGAGCTTGTGATTGTGGTTTATGGGATGGATATATTATTGGCATGGGTTTACTTATGTTATTGATATATAGGAGGTATGGATGGTTGGATGTGTTGAACACGCCTGGATATTGAGAGGGGGGATGAATCGGTATCTATCAAAACTTGAACCCTTCAACAATGTACAAATTCAAGTTATTGACAAGATCAACAACCCATAACCAGATCAAAAACAATCAAATTAGCAACAGTGAAAGATAAGACAATGAACACACATGCACAAGATAACACCATATTTACATGGAAAACTCAATAAGGGAAAAACCACAGTGAGAGTTAACTCACAATATATGAAGCTCACCGATTACAAAAATTACAATGTTGTTTACGACTCACTACCTATGGACTTGCAGGCTAATACACACAACCTTAGGGAAAAATACAAAGGACTTGTAGTACTGAGGCGCAAACCTTAGGGCAAGATACAAATTACAAGGACTTGATGAGATTCACTATCTCAAAGCAGGATACATGAAAATTTAGATATTACATTTTTCAACATTACACTCTGTTGACAGAGGTGTTAAAGCTCATTTCCATTTTTCTTTTCACAACTCACTTCTTCAATTCATCTTCACACATCAACACACTCTCACTCATCTTGCAACTAAAATGTTCTTGCATTTATATCCTTCGCAAGATCTCAAAACATCAATTAGGTCGTCTAGAAAGAATACGAACAATTATTTCAATAAGTTGGCCACAAAAACATAATGACGTCCTATCCAAAAGATAAAGGACCAAAAAAAATCTTATTACATCTTCCAATGTGATCCCAAATAACTCATGCACACTAGCGCACATCAACCCAAGTCGGCAACAAAGAAATGTGTAGCACAAATTGGCCCAAAAACACACTTGCAGCTAAATTCGCTCAATATAGTTCTCAACAAGATAGGTCAAGACTCAAATGCATCTTAACACAACTTCTTATGCTAGCGCAGACCCCTAAGCACATGGCACAAGCAAGATATCAAGCCTTGTCAACCAAATATCCATAAATTTCCTAGAGAACCAACTCAACATAATATGTGACACCAAAAAGATCAAACAATGATGTGCAAACCACAAAGAGATGTTCCATGGACACCAAACATAAATTCCAAGCACTACTTTCACATTGTCATGCCACAAACAACCACCACAACCCAAACATAAAAAAAATACTTCATCCCAAAAACATAGAAGATATCACCAAGAAATAGAACACAAACAAACCAACTTGCGGACAACACCATTACATGAAAACTAAACTGAGACACTGCACAAGCACTAAGAGAATGTCCACCAAGCCGTAGGAGAAAAAACATCAACACAGAGAAATTTGGAGCATTTTCCTGACCAATCCAAACAACCAACAAAACTGCCAATACATTGCAAATACCAGAAACCTCCTCGGCAACACAAGTGACCTGAAAAGATAGGAGTGCAACATCCACAAAGTACAAACACTAAATCCCAAACCACAAGACTGTATCTTCAACAGTGGATGAATATAGAGCATTCTCCCAAACAGTCTTCCAAGCAACATTTTATAGCAAAACCTTTCATCAACATGTGAAGACCAAAACTTCCTTTCAATAACACATGCTTCCACAAGAAAAACAAGAAAGAGCATACAAATTATTGGAGACCATCAACGTCAGCTCTCCACCATCTTCATTACTTCTAATCCTTATCTTAATGCTTCTAATCCTTGTCTTAATATATCATCATGATATTATCTCTTCTGACAAAAACCATACTCAATACTACTTTACTTGATATCAAATATGGCATGACATCCAACCATGAACATATCAACATAGAGTATCAAAAACATACAACTGAAGGCACCAATGACAGCCCAAGCTGAGTGTAGACACATGCACCAATGTCAATCAATATCAAACAACAATCTTACAAACATGTACAATAGTCTCCCCAAGTGTTGACAACTAGTGCCAACAAACTCACCAAGTGTTGACATCATAATAGGATGTATTAGCATATTTTGTGGGTGTTATTTATAGTCATGTGGATTTTTTACCTATGATAGTAGCTTGGAGCCTTTGTTATCACTTGGATTTGATGCTTGTGTTCTTTGGATTGGTGGATTTTCACCTTGGCTTGTTCTTTTTCTTCCATAGGTGGCATGTTGGAGTATAAGATTTATTTCTTGAGATGGTGGTCACCTTAGTTTTATTGCAGATATCCTAATAGATCATGAGAGCATGCTAGATATTCATTTGGTTTCATGTATGACTGATGATTTATTTCATTGATTGACCCTTATGTAATGTATACAACATGTGGGAGAATTTTAATATTAGGTTTTTTACACCTTGCATAACATGGGATATTTTATTATGTAAATAAAATAAAATTAGTTGTGGTGCATCTTGGAGATATGTTATAATCACATTAGATATTTATTTGGGGCAACTTGCAAAGTTGTATGTAACATTGAGTTGGTTATTTTATGTGTGGGAGGCATAAATAATTAATTGTGAAAAATATTTAATATTTGTAACAAAAAATAAAATGAGGGGTCAATGGTTTTGATGCACACATTAGTTTTATTTTACCACTTGGTTGTATTTGTGTGAGCTTGAGTCTATAAAAGAAAGAACATGTTTAGTGGTTAAGGTTAGCTAGGTGAATGGGTTGTCATTGTATTGAATTTAACTTGTGAGTGCATATGTAAGCATGGCATGGGATGTGCAGATTCATAGTTGGACACATGGAGACTGCATTGGAGCAACTTGATGTTTCAAAAGTGTTCATGGAAACTGTATAAGTACATAGTGATGATTTATTGTTGAATAATACATAGAGTGTGGATACTTTTGGAGGCTAGGTTTTTTCCTCTTGAGGGTTTTCCTAAGGTATATATTGTGTTATCTTGTGACTTATCTATTTGATTCTTCCTTTATGGTTATTTTGTAAGCTTTCATGCATGATTTTCTCTCATGGGATTATGTAGGAATTGAATTGAACATTCTAGGTATTATGTATTATTTCCTAACAACCATAAGACAACCAAGACCATTTCCACTACTAGGAACTCCTTCTAGCTACCACTCAACCAAGGAAAGGCACACACAAGCTAACAAACTTTACCTCACCTTGAGGCTAATGAACACAAACCTGACCTAATTTTCATCCTCTTCTTCACATAACCTATTATGTTTACCTATCATGAGCTTGACCCAAAATTTAGCTTTTCAAACGATCTCTCAAGGAAAAACCTACAATCCAACCTTCATCCGTCGATCTACTAGGGCATGTTGGGGCATATCATCACCTAAAATTTTCATACCAGTTTGTCTTTGAAACAACACAATAGGGCACATTGGCTGAGCAAAGAAGGGCAAAATGTAGACACCTAAAAATGTCTAATGCATTTCTTCTAAATCCAACATCATTTCTCGTCATCATCACTAACCAACCCCTTCATCACTATTAATTAAATAATTGATTAAGCTAACAAATTTCCCTCTTTAATTAAATAATTTTTAAATATTTAATTATTTTTCAATTTTCCTCACCCACTTTAATTAATTAATTTTTAATTATTTAATTATTTCCAATTATTCTTCCATCCACATTAATCAAATAATTTTTTATTACTTAATTAAATCATGCATTCCTCTCATCCAACAATACTAAATAATTTTAATTAACTATTATTTCCTCTAAAATTATATAAATTATTTAATTTATTTAGTTTGAATTTTCCATTCCTCTAAAAGTTAAAAAAAATCAATATTTTATTTATTTCCTATAATATATCAATTTTTTTATTCCTCCAACTCTAAATTTAGTGATGATCTTTGAATTTAGTGAGTTGATTGAAAAGCAATCTTGGTTCACTCTCACTCATTTCGACTTCATCCCCTCATGCAGTCAGTCATCTAATTCATGCAATCACTTAACTCATCGCAACCCCTCATCTTGACACATGTCACTTGCACGTTCCTCATGATCTCTCAACATATTCTCATCCATTGATCTCATCTCACATCCTACATTATTGATCTGATATCCCTGAAATCTATAAAACACCCATAACTTAGCCATTCAATCTCTCCACGAATTTTGCATCTAAACTATATTCATTTTTACGTTTCTTCTGCCAACAAGGTTAAATGCTAAGGTATCTGAACAATCCACATACTAATCAAAGTAGCATAATTTGCATTATAGAATGAAGTAAAGCTAAACATTCTTGGTGGAGGTAAATTAGTAAGATTAGTTAGATTTCATTTTCTTTCATGTTTTGATTTGCACACACTTCATTGAGATTATGTCATTTGAATATTGAATTGGGCTTGTTATTGATCCGTTTCCTTTCTAGAATTCATTGATCTTATTTCACCTATTCACATTTTGGCACATCTAGTGGGATCCATGTCCTTGGTTTTAATATTGCATTGAGTTTCCTTGAGTTTTTAGGTCATAGGTGCATAATGACGCAATTGATCCCATAATGATGTGTTTGACAAAGAAACATCGCTTTTGAAAAAGATGATATATTTTACAACATATTGGTGCGTTTGATACTTATAGAGGCACATCTGATCTCTATTTTTTCTCTATTTGTAGGTTCATTTTCATAAAGGGGCACATCTAATAGAAGAACGATGCATTTGACTGTGTTTTGGTGCCTTTGACACACCAAATGATGCATCTAATAGGTAAAGTGGCACATATGATTTGTAAAATGATGCTTTTGATACTACTTTGTCTCATTTGATACTACTTTGGCTCATTTGATACACACAATGATTCTTTTGATTAAGTGATTTTGATTTTTTTAACCCAACATTTGCTTGAGTTTTTGGAATTGATCAATTTATGCAGATTGACAATCATTGGGAGAAGACTTGGTAAAATAATCTACTATTTTAGTTGCTTTGATTTTTTAGTAGTTGTACACTTTGTTTGGGCTCTAATTAATGAATCTTGTATGCCATGTTTGGTGAACTTCTAGTGTGTATGCTCTCCTTGTGTGTAGTGAAATCCTAGAGATCAAAAGCACTCTATGTTCACATTTTATTAAGTACACCCTGAAAAGTAGGGAAAGAGGTTCCTTAAACAATAAGCAAGTGTTTTCTTTATTTGTATCCTTCCCTAAGGTATTTCATTAGGAAAGAGTTCACATGGTGTAAAAAATTGACTTTCAACCTCAATGGTGAGTCAATCAAACCTGGATCTCAGTCCTTATGACGATAGGACATATCTGAAACCAAATCAAAATGATTTGCAATGCTCTAACTAAATGAACTATAAGACCTAGAACATGGAATGTAAATTCCTAAAATTACAGAAACTGAAATCACAATTTGCAGGCAAATCTAAGAAGGTTTAGGACACATGCACCTGTCACCAAAAGTTGGTTTTGATATTTTCTAAAGGATAGGTTTTCCCTAGGGTGAATGGGTCCTAGTTAGGGCTTCTGAAAAATACTTTTGGAAATCCTTTGATGATGGATCTTACCTTATATTTTGCACAGGTTCCACTATCAAAAAGTCAAAAATAGTCTGAATTTGAGTTTTCGTAGTTTGACAACAATGACAACTTATGCAACAATGTAAAATCTCTTTAAGATCTTCAATCCTTCGTTAACCTATAATATGCACATACAAAAACAAAGGGAAAAATATTTTATTTGAATGAGGCTTTGCCTTAGTCAAACCCCAAGTTTGGTAATTAAACCTTGATAAAATGATAATGACAATGGAGAAGGAAATGATGAATGAACACTTGCTTGTTACAACTCACCAAACCCTCTATGGCTTCCCTTAGAGGACTGAAGACAAACATATCACTACAAGTAATTTGATCTTGCGTTGCTTGATAGATTTGGACACTTGAAAATGCTTGGATGCTTTAGGATCAACAATGCTTATTAGCCTTCACAAGATGGCATGAACACACATAAGCTTGAACATGATGCTAGGATCTTGATTTGTTGCAAAAAATGATTGATAAATCTCCTCTTGGATGCTTTTGACAATTTAATATTTTCTTTTGGATATATTTGATCATGCATGTTAGATTTGAATTGATAAAAATATTATGCATTTATAAGTGTTTATCTAATTTCTCGAAAATTAGATTCCAAAAGCCAACAATTGCATATTGAATTTGAATCATTAAAAGACCACCAAAAACATATTTTAAAATGGGTCCTAGGGCCTATAAGTCCAAGACACACATGGTCCAAGGTGATTAAATTATTAATTGAATTAATTAAATATTGGTTTTCTTTCGAAAAACAGGAATAATAAGGCTTTGGAATGCATAATTTGGAAAATTAGAAGCTTAATTAAGTCCAATATTTATTTTAAGGAACCCACACATAGTGTGAAATTATAAAGGTATACAATTTCCTACTCTACACACCCAAGGAGTATTAGTAAAGTATCCTCTTCCCTTGCAGTTCGTGCAAGCATAAGAATAAAAAATGCTAGTATCTTATTTTTAATTTCAGTAAGAGAATGCTTGGGGATTTTTGTCACCCCAAGGATGACCTCAACCATGTTTATTGGCAGGGTATATAAAGGGGGGGGAGTGAAAGTTGTACCTCAAAATGTGGTAGTGTTGTTCAAGCCAAGCCACAAGACTCTCAATCCATCAAGACTTGTTTGGTAAGGAGAAGAGGGGAGACCCCCTAGTATCAAGCACTATCAAATAGGCTTGCTATTCTCAGAACCACTATGAGCCTTGTTTGTAGAGACCTAAGACCTTCGACCATTAATCTAATTGTGGTGCAAGGTATAGTATCATGCTTGAATTTAATCAACATGTATCATCCTAAGAAGAGATAGGATTTATTTGGAGGTATTAAAACCTTCAAGGGAAGGGGAAAGGTGAGCCCTTGTACCACTAGAACCCTATATATTCCCTCTTGAGAGTGGAACATGCATGCACAATTCTATGATATTTTATTGTTTGGGCTCACACTAGTGTGAAACACACTTAATGAAAAATTAGGTTATATTTCTTGGCATATTTTCTTGTGAAAACCAGTAAAATACCATTCAAAACTACTATCTTGGAGTCAGTTGATATCTTGCTTTTTTGTTTTTATCTCTTGCCAAAAAATTATCGAAAATCAATAAAATGTTTTTTCAAATTTTACCAACAATTACATAGAATTGCGCTTATAAGTCCAAAAATACACTCCTAAGCATTAAATTATGCATCTAAGACCTATTGTTGTGCTCATAAAACTATAATACTCTATTTGTGCATCTCTCAAACGTAATTGCACATTTGATTGCTATAGTGGCACATTTGATCTGCTACAATGGCGCTTTTGACTATCATGTCGCGCTTTTGATCACCTTTTGGTGCTTTTGATTATATTGTGGTGCATTTGACTATTCTAAGTTAGATTTGACAATACTTTGGAGCATATGATATGTAGAATTGTGCATTGTTGCATAAATGATTTGAGACTTAGTTAACTTGTTCTAACAACTTGAAACCATTTTTTGATAGAGTGACACATTTGATGTCTATTGTGTCACTTTTGAGCTTAAATTGGAACATTTGAAACCTTTTTGGTACATCTAATACCCACAGTTGCATATCTGAGGCTTATAACTTGATGCTTTTGACTGTGTTAAAATTTTACAAAATCTCCAAGAAATTAATTTCTAGAATTTTGATCAATCAGACCCAAGATTTGAGACTTGTAGCAAATTTGACCTATAGTCATCATCCTTTATCCAAAAGAAAACTAAAATTCACATCATTTCATATCATTCTTTTTGAACTTTTAGAGTTAGTACTCTAGCTTTGGACAAACATCATTATCATCAAAATCAAACATCTAACAATCAACAATTGAAATTACCTCGTCTAGATCTTTCATCTTTTATCACTAATTTAGCTTTTTCTTGGAAAGTTACTTATTTCAAGTACATAGTTGAGCTAGCATCAACACTTATGGGTAAAATTGTTTAGGAGTCTTGGTTGCTTCTAAGTTAGTGAACCTACTATCATCTGTTTTTCTTAGACTCATTAGTCTAGTACAAGTGAAAATCATCCTTAGAACTTATCCACACAAAGATCTAGATTTAATTTGAATTATTGAGGTTTTATCTCAAATCAATCAACAACATCAACAAACTTATCCTAGTGTAAGTGCAAAAAGTTGGGTCCACTTTTAGTGGAAGTGTCATTTTTCAGCTTTAAAATAAGTACCCATTTTAAAGTGGATACTCATTCCAAAAGGTTTAAAAATCACAATCCATATTTTTTATTTGGATATAGGCTCCAAAAAGGTAGGGTAACCCAACCTTTAGCCTTGGACCTACAAGTACAAGGTCATGGCAATGTTGAGTGAAAAAAACTATGTTAATATGGTTAACGGGTTTTTTTTTAGAATTATTTTGTGAAATTAAAACCAGTTATAGATGAGACTATGTAGATTTCAAATATGTAGTTTAAAAAAAAATTGAATTAATTTTTCTATTTTTCAATTTTTTTTTGATGAAACTGGTCCATAAACTTGAAATAACAGGTTTTCTTATTATTTTAATAAATTTTTATTTTTGACATTTTTTGAAAAACAAACTATATGTCAACAATCTTCAGACAAATATTTTCAATTTGAAATAAAATAAAATAAAATAATGATAATTTTAGGTCTACTTATGCTTGACGTACACGAGGGGCTTTCAAAACAACAATTATGACCAATAAAAAATTAACAAAAAAAATAATATTTAGAGAAAATTACAAAAAAATATCCTTAACAATCTTTAGCGTCTTATAGATCTTTTCCCAAAAGGATTCAAAAAACCATTTTATTTAGGTCAAAATATGGTTAGTGTACACATGCATGGTATGGTCCTGAAAAAGTGACTTTTAAACAACGGTTTTTAGACATGCCTATTGAAAATCAATTTGTATGATCTAGGTATTGAAATAAATTATATATTTAGGAGCTAGACTCTGAGTACTATATTTCATATTATTGTCTTTTTTTAAGATTCAATCTTTAAGTGCTTCAAATTTTTAGGTCAAATGTGATAAATTTTGAAAATCGGGAAAAACACATCCACTTTTTGGCCAAAAAGTGGACTCAATTTCTTTCACACCCCCCTAAATCATCACATCTTTTTGTCCAAATATACCAAACATGTATTTCATAGTGTCTAATTAGAAACAACATTCATATCACATCGTCCAACTTCATCTTATATTCTCATCTCACAATGTCCTCAAATTTGTATGCCTCTAACAAGGTCTCAACACAAGAAACTCATGGATTCCAATTCAAGTGGGTCAAATGTTACCACACCCATGGATGTTACACAATCTAAGTTTGGAATGCCTTCTCATTTATTTAACCATGGTGAGTACCAAGCACCACAACATCAACCTCCATAAATTCTCATAGAGGACATCACAAATGAATCTAATGAATTGACATAAGAGAAACTATTAGAGATGAAACAAGATACTTCAATAGAAAGAGAAATGGATGACCTTATTTCCATGGACCCAAACACATATGTTCTTGAACTTTCACAAAATGGTGCTAAACTACCTTCAAATTATAACATTGCCACACTTAGGGAACAAGCCCTTACACATGTCATATCATCCCATATCCCATATAATGCAAGTGTACCTATAGCTCAATCTATCAATGTATCTATGCCTCAAGCTTCAATGCCAAATACATCAAGTCAACCATCCATACCATCTCATGACACAAATTCAATACCATTTTCCAAACAATATGTAAATTCACTTTATCAAACTTCTATCATATTTAATCACATAACCACATCCATCCAAAACCCCCAAATTACTTCATCCATACCTCATTATACCAATATTCCTAATTAAATGATATATTTCCTAATTACAATTCTTTAGCTCATTGGAAATTAGAACATGAGCTAAAGTATAATTATTTGAAAATTTACCTAATTTGTAATATAACAGAACAACTCCCATGAATGATCATTATCTATAAAGAAGATATGGTCATCAAGAAAGCATTCAAGATTAAGAAAAGAAAACCGAGAAGGAGAATTATCTAAATGATTAGCCACAACTTGTCCCTTTATCACTTTTTGAGAGACAAACTTAAGATTGAAATCAATGAGAAGCATGACCCATTTAGCTAAGTACCCAAATAAATTAATTTTAGAGAATAAATTCTTAAGAGGGTCAAAATTAGTAATCACATGTTTCGACATGAAGAAAATAATGTCTTAAATTATGTATTGCAAACACTAAAGCAAGACACTACTTCTCTAATGAAGAATATCTTTTATAATCTACTAAAATACAATTGATGTAATAAACAACAAATCCTCTATCTTCTTATCATGTTGGACCAAGAGAGTGGCTAAAGCATGATATAAGGAAGAAAAAATGTAAAGTAGAAAATAATGGCCTTGCATTGTAGGAATTAGAATGAGGGGATTATCCAAATAACCCTTACTACTTTCGTAGTCCCTTTAATACACATCATTTTAATTAAGGTGAATATCCTTTTTAAGGATATGTGTGAAGGAGAGGGTCTAATCTACTAATTGTGGAATGAATTCATGAATAGCTTGAACCTTACCATGAAGGCTACAAAGTTCCAAAATAATTTTGGAGGTGGTTTCTTGCTAGCTATATTGAACTCTACTTAATGTAAGGATTGAGACCCTTTCCCAACTTATCATAATAAAAAAAATAGTGTCTATTTTATTTATGTCTACCTCAATATCATGATGTGATACATTAAACCTTAACAAAAATCCACTATCTACTCCAAAGACACAATTACTGAGATTCAATCATATTTTGTATAATTAAAACTACTCAACGATAGGACAAAGATTACATGATCATGATTGTTGTAGAATTGACTTGACCAAGATATCATCAACATAATCCTCTAGAATTTTATGGATTAAATCATGAAAGATAAGGGTCATGGTGTGTTGGTAAGTTATGTCAAAATTATTTAATCCAAATTGCATGATCACATAGCAAAATGTACCCCATGTTGTAATGTTGATTTTCTCCCAAAGTTAATTAAGTATTTGAAGAAGATTTATTTATATGATTAGTACTAGAGTTAAAATAATCTACAATATGTAATGTTATCAAAACATATATAAACAACAATGCACACTATACATGTGATAATTTATAAGAACTCTAAAAAATTAATTGACATAATAAATTGAATAAAACAACCACATGATTCAATCAAACTAAAATCATAATAATAATATTCCAATATATTTTAATATCAATGGCTTTGAATACTTATTTGAATCATATCTCTTGGAAAAGTCACTTTCACCCTAGGAAGATGCCAATGGTATTGGCTCTTGCTATGAAACATGTTGGAGTACCTATGTAAAAACATAGTTTATGCCTACTTGCACAAAAAGGTGTGTTTGGTCACACCATACCTACTCACATAAAGCCTTGGCCAAAATAATCCCAAGTTTACTTTTTTTCTTGAGTTGGACACACTTTATGTGCCCCTTCTCCAATTCTCGTAGCCTCACCAAACCACTTTTTTCTTCTTTGAGTGATCTCCATGCTCTTTCCAAGTCTCACATAAATGCTTTATATAAGCCTTAAGGGTTGGTTTCTAAACGATCACATCCTTTCACAAAAGTTTCTTTTAATTAATATTTAATAAATATAACTATTCGTCCCCTTTTAAAAGAGCTTCCATAAATATTTGTCATTAATCTCCATGTTAACCAAAGGATTATTTATCCTTTAATTTTCTATCTCCTTTTTAATGCTTTAACATCTTTATTTTTACTTTGGAGAAAAAATTTCATAACACCTCTCCTCTTGTAATTTAGTTGCTATCTATAGTAGCTTAAGTTGAGTCTACATCATAACTCACAAAAAAAACCAGTTATATAAGTGTGGATGTAACAGTAACAATATTATGGTAAATCTATTTTAGTTTAATTTCATAAATTCTAGATCCTTTCCAATCATTATTTCTAGTTTAGCGTTATTCAAAATTAGATAAAGTATCTAAACACTTTGCTAATGAATAACATGATTATAACTATAGATGCACTTTTCCATGAAGTGTATCATTATTTTAAAAATGAGTTAATTCAAGTTTATATACTAAATCTTCCACCTTGTAACTCTTGCAATTTTCTCATTCATGTAAAAATATTATCATATTATTACATATAGGATGATTAGTGAAAGATATGCATAAAATGTTTTATGAAGAACCACCTATTGATAATACCCAAAAAATTATCCCAAGATGATTATCATGCATTTTGGACTACACAAGTATCCTCTTAATTATCATGCATTTTGGACTACACAAGTATCCTCTTTTCCTATTGGCTGAGTATAATTGAATGGAAACAAGTACATGCTTACCATAAAAAGATTTTGTGTCTTTTAAAATGGTCTTTGAAATAAATTTTTGGGGGAAAAGTTTAAATCCAATAAGGATTCAAATCTAAATTGGTTTATTTCTATCTTAAATCTAATAAGGATTCAAATCTAAATTGGTTTATTTCTATCTTAAATCCAATAAGGATTCAAATCTAAATTGGTTTATTTCTATCAATAGAGTGTTTATAATTTATACATGTAATGTCAAGGACTTGGAGGTAATTGATGATATAACATTCCAAGGATCTTAATCCTATACAATAAAGAATATGTACAAGGTTATTAAATTGACCAAGTCCAATAAAAGAGTACAAATATGGCAATCTTGCTAGAAATCTTAACAATAATAGAACAATGGTAAACTATTATCACCCATGGATAATTTTTAAAACACCTTTAAATTTGTATATTACATGTTTACTCTAACATCTAGTTCTTGTTTAAATTTTTTAGAGGTTATCTCTCCCTATAATTTTTTTTTGACATGCCCCATGTTTAATACTAAGATAATTTATTTGATTTTATATCTTATTAAAGTATTATTTTATTCCACCCAATTCATTTAAACAACCTCATATTTTTCCAAAATTAGAGGTGAAGATGATCTTGGATCTTGGAGGTTATGCTCCCACAATGTAATTTATGTTAAAGAAATCTAGATGTCAATTTTAAATAGACATAACAAATATATTAAAACTACAAGATGCAACAATAATCATTAACTCTTATAATATCCACGCTACTTACTTCCTCCACTTTCCAATAAACCTAGGTGTATGTTATGTACGATGAAGAAACATTTTGCTACTAACTCCCTAAATCTAAGATAAGAGAATGTGAATCTACTTTCAAGTTTTTATTTTTAAATGGAAAAGTATAAAGTTAATTGAGAATTGGTATGGATATATGAATTTGGTCATTAGAAACACCAACTTACTAACTCTATATGGAAATTTGGAAATAAAGGATTTCATCTCCACCAGTGGAGAATATTACAATAGGTCATCGTTGACAAGAAAATCAGTGACAAATATCTAAAATAATTCAAGCTAAAAATTATGTCTCTTTTTTTAATTTTAATTTTAATTTTTTTAGCCGATAGGTTATATTATGTGTGGGCTTTAGGCCGGGAAATTGTCTCACGCTGGAAGTTTTCTTGCCGACATCTTTTGCTCGGGAATTGTCAACGTGGGGAAAGTGACTGCCAGTGGGTAAAAAATGAGGCTCGTTTGTTACCTCTAGGTTTTGCTTGTTCTTGGCGCGGCTCTATATAGACATCTCATGCGCCTTGACCCCGTTAAGCAGCTGCTTGCTGACAACATAGATATTTTGGTTTCAGGGAATCTATGTTTTGTTTCCTTTATAACCAAATCTTGTGCTTCCGACCTACGTATCGTTTACTGTGAATTCATTGAGGTACCAGCTCTGGCGTGATTGGTTTGGTTTTGTCTAATGTAAAAAATATTTTGCTTTGCTAGGGTTCTGCTTTGGTAGGGTGGCCTTCATAGGAGGACGTTTCTTCACAATCTGGAGTTATTTGGTAGGGTTTCGTTCTTCCATTTTTTTTGTATCGAAATGGTTTGGTAGGGTTTATTGAATTTTTTTGGTTTGCTGGGTTTTGTAGTCAATAGGCGCCAATTTCTATGGGAACTGTCGACAGGAGGCCGCAATTTGTGTTGAATCTCGCGTCATTCTCCAGAGAAGGTAGGGTTTCATTTTTTCCCTTTTTGTTTTTTTGAACTCTTTATATTTTTGTGTTGATTTGTTGTAGACAAGCCTTACAATAGAAAAGGTTGAATTAATTTCTGCTGACTTCCTCTAGAAAACAGTAGCCTTCGTGTGCCTTGTCTTTGCATCTGCATTTTCCATACATATCTAATAGAGCATTTCCAACTAGAACATCTGACAAAATTCCTATATCCTTCATGCTTTTATGAATACTCTGTTCCAAAGTTCTCATTTTGGCACAGGCTGGGACAACGCTAGTTGAAGATTTGTTTGTTGTGCGACTACCTCGTGAGAATACCCATGTCGACTAAGGTGTGGAGTAGGGGTTTTTAAGCATCTGTCAACTGTGTTTTCTTCTAATTCTTTTCCCCTCTCACATTTCTCTACAAACATCTATGTTTCACATTCTTCAACTAAGCCCAAACTTAAATCATTTCCCTTGCTTTACATCTTCGTTCGTATGATGGTTGTGTAAAAAGGGATGTTTTTCGTATAAATGAGTGGGTTGTTTGTATCAACAGGTGAGAACATGTATAGCGACTTCTAATTAAATTGTTCGAGTATAGCCTATATGCAATGGAAATAGCCCCCGAACAATTTGGGCAGCTTCAAACCATATTTGTCTTCTGTAAAATCCATGTCAATACTTCATAAACAAGAGAAATTCGATTATGTCTTTACCCACCCTGCAGCAACCACTAATTAAGGAACTGTATATGAAATATCAGGAGATTCCCTCTTTTTAGAGACCATTGATTAGGATATTGTATGTAATAATGTCTAGAGAACAATCAAACTGCTTCAGTTTACCTACTAATCAAAGAGCAATATCCATTCTACTGTCTTCCAAAGACAATCAACTAAGGTACTATACATAACAATGTCCCAAGAACAATGATTTTGTATTGTTTTAGCCACTAATTGAAAAGATTCATGTACTCTACTCTCCTTGAATAGACCGTTAGTGAGGATACTGAATGCAATAATATTTGGAACACAATCAACATCATTCAAATCTTGAGGTAAGTCCCATGCCCTGATATATTTCATAATATATTTTTCCTGCAAACTGTGTTCATTTTTTCCTTCACTCAATATTGTTTGGGATCTCCTTGCAGATGCATTTATGTTTAAAATTTACACATTTACATGATCTCATTTTGAATCTTTAATTCAAAGTTTGGCTCAACATCACAGTCTAGCTTAAGAAACCATCAGTAAGAATATGATAGATTATTGAATTAATACCAGAGAGCCATCTCCATTGATGTCATCCTACGGTGGCTGTTAGGGAACCAATCTTGAAGAAAATTTCAAATTTCCACAGGGCGTTCCCAAAGGAACCCCAATATCACAGCGATGGACATTTGTTTTCTTCCAGGCAGGGCCATATTAGAGGTACCATGTTCGTAGGTGAGGTTTGAGGCACTGTTGGGCCAACTTTAACCTAATAGACTACCCTTGTCCGTGGCCATTCAAGCTGAATATCAATCATTGCAAATAAGAATTTATCACTGATTATGTCATATAGGAAAAATTAAAAAGGAAGAATTAATATACAACACTAGACTCAGAGCATGATGGACAACATTGAGTTTAAGATGAACTCGTACTGGATGCATGAATTTGAATGATGGACAGTTATAGTAAAACCACAGTACAAATGTTGTAGGAGTACCAACAACAGTTCAACTGTGCTTTGTTTACTTAGGATATGCTAGTCTCACTTCCTATACACACATAACCCAACTCATAGTACAAAATTTTACCCAAATCACATATTTCGTTGATTTTCAACCATTTATAATTTGTTTGGCTTTGCTTGACAAATTTTCATTCTATACAAATGTTGATAAATAGATTGCAAAAGATAAATTTTTCTTAATGACAAATAGAAAAAGGTAAAGTTTCATTTTATGATCCATTTTAAAGCTTTTTGGTGGTTGATATTCCTCTATTCCTCTATCATCTAGATTATTTTCCATTCCCTCCACCTATTAGCGTTTGTAGCTCTATTTGCAACCCTACTATAGAACTTGTGGATTATGGTATTTTACAATTATACTTTTCTGGTTGTGATACAACAGTGGTGCACTATAGATTGTAAGAAATAGACCAGCCTACTGATGGATTTCCTACACTACAATCAAAACACCAAGAGGAAAACTGCAATGCCACATCGTCATAAAAAATATGTATACTATTTATATAGTATTATAAGACCTTCAACATTAGTTACATATCCAAGCTAAATTTATATTATTACAGTGTTGTTGATATCCTTCAACTTAGATATGTCATTACAATATACAATTACTTAGGAAATGATAGCCCTCTAATAATTTTCCACAATACTTTGAATATTCATTACAACCACGTATTTTCCTTTCCAGATGGCAAGCTCCACACATACAAATGTTCCAAATGAATTTGTTGCAGGGGAAACACAAAAGTTCAAACTCACCGCCAATGCAATCACAATGATCAACGATGGGAATTATATATCACAACCATACCTCTAAGTAATAGATATAGCCAACTTTGGCCATGGCATTGCATCAACAACCCGATACAAAATAGATCTATCTGATGGAGTTCATAAGCAAAAGGCTACTCTTCCGAAGAAATACAATACCTCCATTGCTTTGGAAGAAATCCAAAAGGGAACTATAGTTTTGCTTCTCGCATATAGTTGCCCTCTTATTTCCATGTTAAGGTGAGAGATTGTCAACAAATGATTTCTTATTAACTTCTAACATACTATTCATCCTACTTACTCCTTTTCAATATATAGGTGGATTGTCGTCTCAAAGCTAGAAATCACTTGTTCACACCACCATATCATTGGTCACCCAATGTATTTGTTAAATGAGGCACACCAGCATTTACATGCCACACACTCACTTGACGTAGCCACAAATATGCCTAAGAACGACATTGTACAAAACAAAAATCCCCTAAGAACCCTCTTTGGAATAAGATCATCCCACCACACAGAAGAAAGTGCGCCCATCATTACTCCCATCAAAAATTTGAACCCCTTTCAAACAAGATGGCTTATCAAGGGTCGTGTGACAATGAAAAGAGAAATGCACAAGTTCAACACTCAAAAGGGCCAAGGACATGTTTTCTCATTTGACATTATTGACTGTGATGGTACTGAGATACGTGTCACTTCCTTAAATGAGGTGGCAGATCTTCATTACAAGAATGTTGAAGTTGGAGTTGTCTACACAATATTTGGGGGGACCATTAAATCAACTTACAAATTATACAACAAGCTCAATAGCCAACTTGAGATTTTCCTACAGGATGATTCGAAGGTTTCAACCTCTAAAAATGATGTTGGAGTTCCAAAGCATCCATTTTCTTTCATGCCCCTTGCTAACATTTTGCACACCACCAACAATTTGCTTGTTGATATTATTGGAATTGTTGTTTGTGTTGAACCCAGCTCTACAATAAGAAGAAGAGATGGTTCAGAAGTTCTTAGAAGGGCCATTAAGCTAATTGATATGGCTTCCTATACTGCTAATGTGACTCTATGGGGTCCAACCGCTCAAAAACAAGGCGAACAACTCCAAGAGATGTACCACTCGCACACTGTTGTTGTTCTTGCAATTAAAAATGGACGCATCGCAGAATATAATGGAAAAGTGGTAAGCACTTTGGCAAGCACATAATTGTTCATTGATCCAATCATAGATGAAACAGAACAACTAAAATCATGGTACTCAGAGAATGGAGTTGCTCTTTTGTCATCGTGTACAAAAGTTGTGCATGTGCCCCTTGTAATAAGCAAAAAGACAATTGCTGATATTGAAGAACATTTTGTCAACATGAACCAACCTGCCCAATGCATCTTGAAAGCAACTGTGCAATTTATCAAATCGAATTCTTTTTGCTATCCATCTTGTCCCCTTGTCTCAGAAGGAAAACAATGTAAAAAAAGAGTTGAGCAAGCTGCAAATGAGTCATGGTATTTCTCAAAATGTAAAGTTACAGTGGCAGATTGTAATTATAGGTATGTTCTTCAAATTAAGCTAGCAGACCATACTGGAACATTGTGGGCAGTTGCTTTTGAAGATTCAGCAACCAACCTTCTTGGTATCTCTACGAAGGATTTATATATGCTACAATTCAACCTAGAAGCAGAAATCAGTGTCGCAGCCCTAATTAAACAAGTGTTTTTCAAAGATCATCTCTTCACCCTCTCATATGCAGCTGATCAAACTGGTGGTCAAAGACGCTTAAAAGCAACAGTCACCAAAATTGATAAATTGGATTTTGAAGAGGAAAATAAGCTGCTGCTACAGCAACTCTTTGACATGTCAAATACAGATGATAGTTAATATTGTATGAAGGTTACAAAGTTACTTCATAACTGTGTACAAAAGTTTTAATGGGAAAAATATACAGTATCAAGTATAGTTCACTTACATCTTACATCTTGACAAATTTGAAATCAGTTCTATTCTTGGGACCTCAATTGTCAGTGGACAAGGGGATATTCGAACGTAAGGAAAGTGTTGGAGTATGTGATACCACAAGGAAGAGTGATTACAATTAACAATAAAATTAATTGTGATGATGTGTGTAGCACATATTATGCATACCATGGAATAGTTAAGAAATTAAAATAAGATGATAAATCATTTTTTATTAATGAAAATTTATTAACTAATGAGAAGTTACCAAAGGATACATTCTATAAGCTCAAGAGAGCCCATGAGGAAATGAAGCCCCCAAAAATAAAGTCACTCCCCATTTCAAAAAATTAATTGTGATGATGTGTGTAGCACATATTATGTATAATCTTTAGGGGGTCCTAGAAATATGCAACTATTGAATCATATTTGGTTTGAATGGCTTATGAGAAAACATACATACCATGGAATAGTTAAGAAAGAAAAATAAGATGGGTTGAGTTATTGAGGGATACACACATAGAATAAGGGAACTTGTCAACACAGCAAAGAACACACATATTATTGTCACTATTTGTTAACTTTATGAACAAAATAGTTAGCTTTGAGAAGGGAAGTTGTAGATAGCTTATGAATTAACACACAAATCATATATTGTTTACAATTTGTACAGTTTTATTTCATTCAGGCAATGGACAGCTCTCATCAACCCAGAGATATTATAGAAATTTCAAGTAGTGAGAGTACCAATTCATCTTCACCAATAAATTCTCCCATAGAAAATTTGCAAGTAACATTACAATTACTTGCAAAGACTTGATACAGGAAGCGAAGAGCACTGTCAAAAATGTTCAAAGTGTGAAGGAGTGCGATGTTCAATCAATGGAAGCAGCATTAGATCAACTCCATTCAACTTGCAAGAAGTTGACTTCCTTCTACAGTTTCCTTCGTGAACTACATGTTGATGAGTACTATTCCCAAGGTGGTTTGTGCAACATTAAAACAACATTCTACAACTACTTAAGTGATGTTTAAGATACTTATCCTTTGTTCATATGTATATAAAACATGATGCACAAAATGTAAATACGTTTGCTAACAACTTATGCACACTTGCCTGTATTGTGCATTCCTACAACAAAATACCATGTACATAATACAACCTTACAGTTGCTTGCAAGCACTTGAAAATGTGTAGAAACTTTTGTTGATTTTATTTAAGACTATGTATGTTTTGCTATCAATTCAATTTTGAATTCTCAAAATTTATACAAACTTTTGTTAAGATTATATAAGAGTATGTATTTTTTCCTCTCAATTCACTTTTGAATTTGACTTCAATGGTCTTATCTATTACCATAACACTAACCTTTGATATTATTTAAGACTATGTATGTTTTGCTATTAATTCAATTTTGAATTTTGAAAATTTATACAAAATTTTCTTCATATTATTTAAGAGTATATATTTTTGGCTCCTAATCCATTTTTGAATTTGACTTCAATGCTCTTATCTATTACCATAACACTAACCATATATTTGTCTCACATTTCAGGCTCATGTTTTCAACATTTCATCTAATTAATCTACTCTACTTGCATTCATTGTTATTATAGCTTCCGCCAACAATAAGACCTACCATTTTGCTTTCTAGATGGCTAGCCCCAGCCCTTCAAATAATCCACTTGAATCTGATGAAAAGAAAACCCAAAAGGTAAAGTCTTGCAAAAGAAGCCAAGCTTACTATGCCTCCCATAAAGAAGAAATAAGTATTCGACGTTGCATGCGTCGAATGGAGCAACAATCTATCCAATCCACAGACCACTCAACCAATGTTGGACCAAGCAATACTCACATGAAATCCCATGACACAACCCAAACCATTCACCCTCAAACAACAACCCTACCAGAAATAAATAACAACTTCCTTGCAACTTCCAAAACATTTCGAAAAAGGATAGATGCCCTAGCCAATTTACAAACATGTACAATATGTAATGAGCGCTACCCTGGGATGCATATCAATTCAACATCTGATGGTGCCATTTGTACAAGATTCTTTCAAGAAAAAGGTAGACATCATTTTTTAGCATCTAATAATATAGACCCCGGACAACAACCACCTGAATTGGAAAACCTAACCCGAGTAGAAGAGATGCTAATAGCACAAGTGAGTCCATTCATTCAAGTCACCCATGCACATGGTGGCCAATACAAATATAGTGGTCATACAATCAGTTTCCCACAAGATATCAAAACAATAGCAAAATACCTTCCACATAGAATAACAAACTTGGATGTGCTAATAGTCTGTAGATTCCACACACAAGGAAACCACTATGATTGCTATGTAAGTAGAAAACGTGTGTATGCAACATTACAATATAAAATCACACATGATCTGTACTACACAGACGTCCAAATAGACACTGACTCGCTAGCACTACTCCCATCAACCAATACAAATGTTTCAAACATGCTTCATACAATAAATATTCAAAATGAATTAGCCCATGACCAAGATCCAACACCCTTACATGATATCAACCAGCTAGAAAATGAACTAACCAATTCATCATCCTTCATGGTTAGACTTCCAAATCACCATCTAGAGCTACAAATCATTAAAGAAAGCTTACAAGCCACTGATGCACCTGAAAACATCATACCATGGCCACAACTGAACTCCTCACCAATCAACGAATACAATACTAAGGGACTTTTTGATATGGCCTTTCCAACACTCTTTCCAACTGGCATTGCATTGCAGATGCAACCTCGCTATAAACAAGTTGAACTACATGAATATATACTACACTTAATGCGATTTCATGACTCTAGATTTGGCAACCACCCAAGATTTCGGTATTTTGTTTTGAATCTCATGATGCGCCATCGTAGCCAAGGACTTGCATCAGTGTTTGTGAAAAAAAATGCAGAGGACTGTATACCAACAACCATTGAAAGCCTTCGTACCCATATGCAACAATTGCCTGACAACCAATTAGCCGAACAACTAATGCACTTTGGTTCCTCTTTGAGAGGAACACGCTCATAGTGGAATAAGTGTCGAGGTGAGCTATCGAACATGATCAACCAAATTGGCCCACCCACTCTATTTTTCACATTGAGCGCAGCAGATACAAAATGGCCAAATTTACAGAAGCTTTTCTCAAATGGCAATTTAGGCATACCACAAACAAACAAAACTCGAGTGGAAAACATAGTTAATAACCCACACACAACATCCTTATATTTGCACCAAAGGTTCACCATCTTCTGTGAAGAAGTACTACAAAAGCTCTTAAATGCAACAGATTATTGGTATAGATATGAATGGCAACATCGAGGCTTTGCACATATACATGGTTTTCTTTGGCTTACTAATGCACCAAACATGGACAAGCTTGATTGGCACAACAATATACAAGTTCAACAAGCAAAAACATTCTTCGACAAATATGTTACTGCATGGAACCCCCGCACACCATCTGAAAGAAACAACACACGATATCGATCTACACAGGATGACCCTTGCCTACTAAGCACACCAAAAAGCTTCTCTAGAGATATATTTGATGACTACGAAGATTTGCTCAATCGTGTCCAAAGACACACAAAATGTACTAAAGGAACTTGCCTACGTAAAAAGGGTCAAACTCTAGCTTGTTGATACAAAGCTCCCTGGCCTAAATGTGCCACATCTAGCTTATCATGCAATGAAACAGGCAAAAAGCAATACACTCCTGCTCGTAATGACTACAGACTAAATATACACAATCAAGAAATGCTTTCAATATGGAGAGCTAATATGGATTGCCAACCTGTAGTTTCAAAAATGCATGTCCTCAATTACATTGCCAAATATGTAGCTAAGGCAGAAAGAAAGTCTGAGAGTTGTACGGACATGCTAACACGAATATGTAGACATCAACCACCAACTGACCATGCTCTAATAGCCTACAAAAAATTCATAACGGAGATTGTTACAAACCGTGACATAAGTGCCCAAGAAACTTGCCACATGCTCCAAAAATTGCCTCTAGTTGTTTGCAGCAGCTCATTTTTCACATTAAATGTTGGTCGAAAAGTCCTTCATCGAATCAGAAGAAAAATCGACACAAATACATTACCATTACACTATTTGCACTACTATATGCAACGATCTCTTAACATTGAAACAATAACACTAATTGACTTTGCTCAATCTTTCTCTTTCTCATCCTCTCGCAAAGGGTGCAAGTGGAGACGTAGGGACAAAAAAGCAATCATAAACGTCTTTCCTCTATTTCATAGTATTCCAAACAAGGATTCAGAACAATTTGAGACATTCTGCTGGACCAACCTACTTTTATACAAGCATTTCCGTGACATATGCACAGACATTGGCCTCAATAAAGATGAGATTGTTGCACATTGGAAAGAAATGAATCTCAACCAATACTCAGTTTGGCACGTTGATCGCATCATAAACACTGAAGAAAACCAAGAAGAACACAACGACAAAATTGAGACTCCAATAGATACACAAACAACAGTGCCACTGCATGAATGGGAACTCTTCTCACAAATGGGCCTTCCTAATCATGTAAATGTAGACACCCTAGAAATGCTCGGTAAACGTGATTTCGAAAATAAAAAATTGACGACTCAGAACAACTTCCAAAAGAGGTCCTCCTATGTAGAGGCCAACGAGTCATGTTAACAACAAACTTATGGATTCAAACAGGCCTTGTCAATGGTTCTCTTGGAGAATTTCAAGAAATTGTTTACACAATTGGCTCTAACCCACCAGATTTACCTTCATACGTGGTGGTGCATTTCGATGAGTACAACGGCCCACCATGGAACCAAAAGGAACCAAAATCCATACCTATCACACCCATATCTATTGGAAACCATAGGCAAATACCATTATCCATGGCATGGGCGATAACAATACATAAATCTCAAGGGCTAACACTACAAAAAACAACAATTGATATTGGAAAAATTGAAATACAAGGACTCACTTTTACAGCTATTCGTAGGGTCAAATCAATAAACGATCTTCAAATAGAACCACCATTCTCATTTGACCACTATTCCTGAATGAAAAATAACCCTTACACCATTATCAGGAAGAAAGAAGAAGCTCGGCTACAAGTTCTCTCATTATAATCACAATAGGTACACAATTCCAAATGCAACCTTCTATTCTATGAATTTCATATCATTTACCCAACAAAAGGAATACTGACATAACACAATCACTATTTTCCATGATGTGCAGGGATTATGGTGAATAGTCTGATAGAAAGGAATTTTGACAGATTTTATAGATGCAACAGCCCTGGTAGACATGTTTTGTACTGTTTGTTAGGAATAAGGTGTCTCAACCTTGGATAATTCCTATTCTTATTATTTGTTTTGTAAAATGTATTTCTTGCAAATAATGTAATTAAGTGTGAGTGTACATGTCTAGTTTGCATGTTGATGTGTCACCCACTTAATGTGTCGGCATCTTGAATTGTGTGTAAGGAGATCATGGCTGAAACGGTTATGACGGATTCCTATGACACGTAAGAGCTATGTCTGGAAGATTCAATGACAGGTGAAGACATGTGGCAACCGATAAAGTTGAGTACTGTACACTCTTCCACGATAGTGGGGTTCGGGGCATCGCCCCGAAAAAATTTCGAGTTCCTATTTTCTCGGAGAATGGTAAAACCCTAATACAGTTATCTTCGGAAGTTGCCCTAAAAGGGAAGCGCATGATATAAGCGTTTTTTAGGGTTGCGAAGATTTGTGATGTGAGTGTATTGTTGGAACGTTTTTTCATGCTGCCGCATTTTGTCTTCAAGAGTTGGAAATCTCCTGAAAGAACTTGCATTGCAAGTGTGTTGTAACCGTTGTGTTGAAGATAATACATTGTGCAGGTTTTGGAGTGCTGGGGTTTTTTACCGAAAGGTTTTCCCCAGGGTAAATCATTGTGTCATTCTTCATTTTCTGTATGTATGGTATATTGCTGCAATATCTTTGTTAAGTAGATTAACGAATCTGAAATTGTAAGGGTTTAAAACGAATTTGCACCATACTTTCCTTAAGAGATTAGTGTAGGAAGCTGTTTCCGCACCTGAGTTTCCTTACACTGTTAAGTGATAATTCACTATTTGCCAGCATCCTCCCTGCCTATGCCAAAATGGGAACATTGGAACACGGTATGGACCTCTATCAAAGCATAATGAAATGGGGACTTTTGAGATTTATGTCCACGTAACTCTTATCCTTCTCTGTTGTATGGTGCAATATATTTCTTGTCTTTATGTTATGGGTTGTGTGATTTACATTTGAATATGCTCTGTAATGAATGAATTGGTGACATTTAAGTGATTTATGTCAAATCTAATGGCTCAATTTTGAAATTCCTAGATTAAATTTATGTCAAATCTGATCAATTCCTGTCATTACTATTCTAATGTTCAATTGGTGTCATTCTGTACAGACTTTTTTTGTCTGCCATGAAGTATTCAACATATTATCTCATTCCTGAACTTGTTTTCTCCATGATTGAGTGCCTAATCCCTCCACCAGAAGGTTACAATCTTCCTATTAGGTGGCCAACAAGCAACGGTGATTGTTGCTAGAGGTAAATGCTTGCATTTGCAATGCCATTTCAAGTTACTTTTATATTTTAGTTCTAAAAGATGCTTCTACTGCAGGAATGCTCCCTATGCTTCTATTACTTTGAATATTTATTTATCAGCATGCATCTCTACCCCTGTGATTTTAGAGCATCTTGCCTATGCATTGGTTGATTGCTTGTACTCCAATTCAAGTTTGTAATCTTCCTTGCATCATTCTTTTCAAGCTCACTCATTCTTGTAATTATTATAAGAAGCATGCCATGGCTCTCTAATAATGTATTATTTAATTTAGGAAGGTTCATGGCGTTCCAACTGTGACAATTACTGTAAGCAAACCTCTGTGTATGGCGTGCAATTCTGCCAGACAAACAACAAACATGATCGTCAGCTTTCATTTGCACCTTACTCAGCATGAACATTTTGAAGACTGTCCTTCACTAGGGCGTGGAACTGGTAAATAACCTGTCTTAGCAATTTATATGCCATCTCATCATTCACAGTTAAATTTTATATGCAACCACTGTTTATAATGACATAATAGCTGACAACAACATTATATGCAAACAAATAGGCTTGCAACACATGGTCTGAGAGCTCTCACTGCCAAAATCACACACACAGGAGGCACTTAACCTTGCTCAAAATTCCTCTCTGTACGCTCTCCTCAAGTCTACATGATAGTCAATGGAGCCCTACTTGAGGCAATGCTTTGCCTGGTTTGTTCATATGACATTCTTCAAGATGCCATGAGGAAGAACTCATTGATACCTTTATAATGTTAAAGCTATATAGTGAAACAACAATGTTTTTGAATTATAAACCCCTATTATTATCATTAGCAAGTTATTGTGTTTGAAATTTGAAATGAATTCATGGCTATTTGGCAATAGATTATCATTTGGACCAGCTGTTGCTCAATTAAATCTCTAATGCTTTGCTTGCAAGCTACAACGTGTAAGATTAAATTCTTAAATGTTTTCTATTTGTATTTAAGGAACATAATTTTGATAGACCTGTTGATGTCTAAGAGTATGATGCCATGCTAACTCTAAGCTACATGCTTTATGAGAGGTTTTACACCATAAAATCGTTCCAAATGTTAAACTCGTATCATCCTCAAATTAAGAAGACATGTTATGGATTAAATTGGTGCATTAAGGTATCAAATGTTTCAATATTTAGTATTCCTTTATATGATTTATGTGGAAGTCTCAAAATTTAAAAGCTCTGCACATAATTATCATTCCTAAGACTGCAACAATCATGTAACCACACCTTCAATAATGCTCAACAAATTATCGGCATATTCCTTGTAGCTCCCCCGGCTGCAAGTGCTAGTTTTATTAATAGTTCATTAAGGACCCTCTACTTGGTGGTAGAAGTGCAACAACGACAGGTCCTAGTTGTGTTACAAACGCAAGCATAGAGATTATAAGCCCAAACTGTAATCGACAACAGAAGAGAGTTTGGGGAAGCAATGCATTTTCTAGAGTGCTAACGTAATGATATATTCTAGCATAATCAATAGACAATATGTAAAGACAAATAGGGAATGGTGGAAAATCTATGTAGGAGAATCCCATTATTTTGAGGTCCAGAAGATATGTTATTGTTCTATTAACTAGCACTTGCAGTCGGGGGAGCTGCAAGGAATATGCTGATAGTATTATATAATTTTCTGAATATTATTGATCTTATATTTGCAGATATTTTTTTTTTGGGAGACATTATCCTAACTACACCAATTCTAACACTTGGGATATTCCCTGAACTAAAATTATTATATTTACTTAGAATATCTATTTGTACACAATAAATTTTTGCTTCAATATTTACATTCCAAATTTTGGTGCTTCATGATGAATATCAGTCCTTTACTAATGAAGACAAGTATGTAACCAAAACACTATAGAAGACAATAGATAGTGGAAATTAAAAGTGGCAAACCATTCAAAAAGTAGAGTGCTTCATCAAGTATACCTAAATTGCACAGGCTAGTTTTAGTGTCCTAGGTTTTTGTCCATGCCCAAATAGTTGTCCACACACATTTATGGCTAAATTTGTACCGATAGCAGAGGGCATTGGATATGAATCACTTTTAAACTGTTCAAATTAGGGACTCCAATTCTTCCTCCTACAACCAATGTCAAAGAAACTAAATAATCAAATAAATATATTATTTACTTACAATTGAATTTGGTAAATTTTGATTTTACAATTAAGCTTTGTTATAATCAATGTTCACCAAACTCATTAAAAATTAAAATTCACCAAACTCAGTTAAAACAAAATTTAAAATTAGAGTTTATCAAACTCAATTGTAAGTTATACTAAGAAATTGGTCTTGTACCCACTAGCACAACCTTCCATCCGCCAAGAACAGCTAGTGTGGTTGAATATTGAGGATGATGACTAGTACCTAATTCAAATATTAAGTACAAATAGAAGCCTAATGTGGAGATGAAATAGATTCTTTTGTCTACAATAATCACTCTCTCTAATTTAATAGCCTTTATATTTATTGAATTCACATTGCCCTAAATCTCCTTAGGAAGGTTATCTCCAAATTGATTTAGTTCTTTTTAATAGTTCGTCAAAGGATCTTATTCTTCTTTATCAGAGTGAACTTTCCTTAAAAGAAGGAAATTGTATTATTCACATAGGGGAAATTTTTTCTTTTGAAAATTTTGAGTTTTCCAATTCTTATCTTAGAAGGTTGCCCTATAACTAGAATAAACTATTTTTGAACATATAAGTTTTTGACATGACTTCTCATCTCCCAACAAAATAAAGATAAAACTAACAAGAAAGTAGAAATTAAATGGCTACATAACAATTTGCATGTATTAACAAACTAAATAAATTAAGTGGTATTATTTGAAAAAAAATGAGCAAAAATAAATAAATTTACTACTTTCAGTTTCAATGGGTAAAAAGAGTCAAATAAAAAATATCTTTGGAAATTTAAGTTTTATATATAAAAGAATGGAACAAACCCGCCACTTCAGGATAAACAGGCAAAAAGCTTCCCGCCATGGGGACAAAAGCTAAATTCTGGTACTACTTCTCATAGAGATGTTAGGTTCATACACAATGAATATGAGAATATTCACAAAATAAATACAACAGAACAAGTTATTGCATAGGTTTTGATGACATCTCACAAGGAAACCATTCATAACTAACTTGATATTATATGAGTTCATTATAGATTTTGTCTTTGATAAAGTTACAAGGCCTGCTCATACTCAAATTAATATGAAGATTTTCTTCTGCTTGTTAAAGATGGTTGTCTCAATGGCTTGATCACCGATTTTAGCTTTTAAAACCATATAAACCGTGAGAGGATGTCATACGGATTGGTAAAATGATGGCATGCATCCCAAATCTTTATATTGAGATTGCCAGCTTAAATATTTGCTTTGCAATCATCATTACATTCTCCAATAAATTAGGTTACCAAAACTCCACTTTTTAAATTATCAGTTCTATTTCCTTTCAATTTTAACACCAAGAATGACTTAAGAAGCAAAGCTAAAATTAAATCAATAAAATAGTGTCATCTTCATTCATCTATATCCTATGTTTAGGAATCTTGAAAATATCTCCAAGCTAATCCATTATTGGTTACATTCAAACATAAACCATGTTTATAAACCTTAATAATGTTGTTCCATAGCTTCAACCAAGGGTTACCCTGAAATTAATTAATTAATTAAAAAAGAAAGAAAAAGAAAAAAACCTTAATTGCAAACCCTAATTGCAAACCACAAATGGCATCACTTGTTTAAAGAGAGATACAATAGCTAATGATTTAAATAAACCAAATCTTTTTTTAAATAATTCAGTCACTTACTGCTAGCGAAGGAAATGCACATACTCCTAGTGGGTTTAGTTCTCCAGCCTCTAACAGAAACAATTTTCAGACCTGTGTCATTTCCATGACAGACACTTCTACAATAACCCAATAGCGCATTCAAACTTGTGGGGTCTATGTATCTTGGAATGCACAGAATATTTGAATTGGGCATAAGACTTATGTGAGGGTAAATGTGGAATGAACTTGAAGGTCAGCTTATGTCTATTGTAAAACTCTTGAAGTCCATGTGACAAGCCTAAAGAGGTACCTGGTATTGCTTTACACCCCCTGAACTTTATATTTATGCAACCTTGCACTAAGCAAACACAGGCAGATATTCATGTTTTGAATCCCTTGTTTTGAACAAACAGCAGAAGCATCACAATGCTAAATTTCCAACTAATTAATTAGATGGAAGGAACGTTGGCCATAACCTAACAAAAGCTATAGGTGAAAACTCCAAAAAAATTTGGTAACTTCATATTAAATTGAGTAAATCCTAAGCGAATCTCTACCATTCTATCTATGATAAACTCAGAAGGACTTGGCACCTATCATTTTCTATGCTATTTCTTATTTCTCATATGATCATATTTGTTTTAAAAGTATCATCATATATTCTTTCTGTCTTAAATTTTTTAATAAGCTGCTACAACTTTTAATACTTAGAAAGAGAACATGGGGTGTTTCTGAACCACAAATTTTATGATGTCCACAGACAGAGGAGGATACAACATGGAATGATTATTGGCAAGTCTCCAAGCCTGTTATGGTTCAGCGTTTTCTATATTAAAAATGCTTATTGGTCTCTGAGTCATTTGGCAATGACAATATTTATCAATTGAGAGGTTATTTGAATGTGAAGGTGGTGGTTGGATTTGATTAATAGATGTTTTTTTTTTCTATAGTTTGGTATGATTTTTTAATCACCCATCTAAATCCAATAGAATCTTTGGAAAATAAGAAAGCTAAGTTATTTTCTTAAAATCTACTATTTATATATCTCTCTATGTGCTTGATCGATTTACGAGAAACATTGAATCATCGAACATCCCTTATTAAATACAACATTCTATGATGTTTCTCCCAGGTTAGCTCAGTGTTTGAACTGCACAGGCTACATCCATCATACATAAGTTACTGGAAGGAGTATTGAGGCCTCAACAAAAGGACAACCAAAACTCTAGATAAATCAGTCCTCTCACAAAAGTGTCACTAAATGGGGAGATCATATCAAGATCCATAAATGGAAAAATCTAATATTTTTAGATCTAAACTTTATTTACTGTGAAAAGATTGTTATACGAAGTTTGGTTTCGGTTTGCCTCAATCTACGAAATTTCTACTTTGGTAGGGTTTTGTAATGTTTCTAAATTCTATGTCATGATTTTACTTCTCAGAGCATCAGAGATATTAAAGGAAACCTCCTTCTAGAACTAAAAAGATGAACCCATTGCTGATGTGATTTGTAGTTGTGGACTAAATCTTATACAATAATTTAATTGATGCATAATTTCCACTTTTGTTAATCGCAAAATGTTAAAGAATGTCTATGAGTTTTAGTTTTTATGTACACATTATTATGTCTTTAACATATTGCATGCTTGTAGTTTACATGCATAGCAAACAATAATAAGCCTAGAAAACTCGAAAGAAGAACAAATTTTGAAATCTATCTGAAAAGGATTTATATTCTGGAAAATGATGTAGTGTAGACATAAAAGTAAAATTCAGAAGTGAAAAAACTATTATTAGCACTTGCACCTCTATAGGAGGTTCAAGGGAGACGCCAATAGGAAATTAAAAGCAAAACATAAATGAATTGAAACAGTACATAATTGGTTACATAAAAATATAATTGTATACACGTACATGCATTGTATAATATAAGTAGGTACATAACTTTGTTCTATGTGTTTTTTTTCAAACATTAAGATCCCTTTGAACAATTTGTATCCAATTTGCATAAATAAAAGTTACATCAAAGCATTTTTTTATCTTTTTTGAAACTCCTCTTTTAAGGTTTTAGAATGTGTATGTAGTGAAACATAATGTTGATTAGATTTATTTAAACATTTAGTATCAAGTTTGCATCAAAGCCATTTAAGGGCGTGACTATATCTTTTGTGAAGGTTCTATTTTTAAGTCCTACATTTTGTATGCAATGAAACATATTCTTGTTGGATGATAAATCTATACATTGTAAATATTTAATTATATATGTAAATTTAATAAAACAATTTTTTTAGGAGCAAATCTTGTTTTTTTTAACTTTTCTTGATCATTGATTGATTGTCCATTTTGTATATGATAAATTTGTAATTGATTAGTTTTAGTATATTTACTCTATTAAAAAAGGGAAGAATTACAATTTTATACCTTTAAAAAAATTATAATTAATTACACATATCTAAACATGTTATTTAATATAATATTAAAACATTAAATAAATAAATGTAATAAAATAATGAAAATGTCCAAATTTTTATTAAAAATGATCAAAATAGTATCTTTTAAGAAACCTAACCATATTCCCTGGTTTTCTTCTCTTTTGTGTCTTGGCTGAAACTGAGCATGGCTTAATAAATACATGTACAGATATCCTCTCAGGCCTTTGTGCCAAACTTTTGTAGAAATAAAAAAAATTAAAAAAAAGATTAAAGTAAACTAAAAGACTTTTAACTGCAATTCATAATATAAGAATATAAAACTCATTCGGCTTCACAGTTTCATCCACTGTATATAAAATGAAATAAAGGCCAGTGTATTGTTCTACAGTGCAATTAAATTGTTGTTCTCCTCTGCAACCTCTGTAAATTTGAGTATTCCTTGGCATTTATATTTTGGGGCAGTAAACTACTGAGTAAACTAATTAAATATACATAAAATTTAACCATTTGAGAACAAATAAATTCAGTAAAAATACCATAACGAAAAAACAATAGTGAAGCTAATACATCCATTATATGTATATGTCTGAAAAATTATAGGGTTGTCTGTGTAAGGCATTGGGCAAAGAATGTTTTATACATTGGACTGGAGAAATCTGTGGATGAAACTTTGATCTATACGGAAAATACAGCTAATTTTCAATTTGTACTGATGTGATTTTTGAATGAATTCAACCTATAGTTCATTATTACAGTGATCTTATTGGTAACTTGTCAACAAAATTGTTGAATGTAAGAAATATAGTTTTATTTTTAAAAAAAATAGAGAAAAAAAATCTGAAACAAAATAAAATGCCCCTCTCAGAGTGGCAGTCGTCATATAAACCAGTACTCAATCTTTTGAAATTTAGGAAAGTATTGATTTCATTGTAAATACAGATTTCTTAACTCTGTGGATGTCACAATGTAGATGCAATGTCAAGGATTTAATATATATGTAGATATTAATATTATGGCTCTAGGAAAATTAATCATCAACAATTCATCCAAAGAAAATTTACGGCAGCAATAAATTGCTGATGATGGATTTACCAGATGCCCAATATTACACATATATTCCTCTTTCTAAATCATTAAAAAAGAATGGAAAGAAAAAATAAATTAAAAAAGCAAAAAACAATATAACAAAGACCTAAGGAAAAAAAAATTTTCTAACCATTGGATTCCTCTTTGAAATGAGTAGATTTAAACAGTTGTAAATGGATGTTTTTTTATCAGAATAGTTGGTTCCACTTTTCACAGCTCCTTCAAACCTGGAAGAGAAAAAGAATAAGAACAAAAAAATAGAAGGATATAAAATAATGAGAAAAAGAAAGATTGCTCAGACATTAGGCACATTCCACTGATTTGAATGAGTCTTGGGCGGCTAAGTATAACCATGAATTCTGGTCAAAAGGGTCGGTTATTTAATCTAGCTACTCCGCCCTTTCAAGAAAAGATGTATTGTCAGCACGTTTCCTCTGCCTATAATAAATGTTCAAGCACTGCTAGAAGGGTCATGTCTGAGAAAAAGGTGTTGCAGGCGTACAAAAAAGATAGGAAATCCAGCTGTGTCTTGCTGGGCAAATTTTGGTATTAATTACTCTACACCACAGGGAAGGACAAGTTTGATGCAGAACCGTCATGGAGAAACAATGTTTTGACGACCATAGGTGGCCGTGAAATTTAAAGTTGGTAAAGTATTATTAGATACCAAATCCTATCTTACTATAAATTCTACCTAGCGTCAGTGATTTAGTCATCAACAGTAGTAAATGAGGCACGAACCATAACCATTAACCGACCACTCTTCGACAGTCTGTCACAATTTCTCACACAATGTCAGCAATTCAGGACCCAAATGAGAATCCCGACTCCTGCTCTATTTCTGAGCCCTGAGAAGCGCCCGAGTCACATGGGCCTCGCTAATTCAGCCCGCTACCCGAAATTTGTTATCAGGGATACTATAGAGCTCGACTTCATTAATGTCCGATCCGAAGCAAGCTGTATTTATATGGACTTATTCATTGCAGGTTTATTCATCTTTTTGCCTTTTTCCGCCGCTAACCCAGGCGTTCCATGGTGGTCTGGAAGAGGAGACAGAGACTTTGTCAATAGAGAAATACAGAAATCCTCCCACAGAGAAAGTAACGAAAGACCCAAAACTAGTTCTCACAATGCAATGCCACGCCGGTCCATATGCCCTGTCGCACTCCTGAACCAAAAACAGAACAATCACAGGCAGTAATATTAGCTAATAGAGAATTCGTAGGACTAATGGAGCCAAATTGAAGAAAAAGATTATAACGTAGGACGAGGAACCTTTTTATGGTAAAGGCCATATGCTTGGAGTTGAATGTGTGGTGATTATAACATTCGGCCCTGGCACAACGACACACATGAGGCTGTTAACGATGCTGATGAGAAAAATGGGCAGAGTTTGGACAAAAAATATTAGGAAAACCGACCACAATAAAAATTTGTGAAAGATGAGATTATCCGTCTCCATATTGCGGCTGCTTCAATCTGTTCGTAATAAACCAAAAATAGATCTAAAAGTATCATTTCAGAACTACTCGATTCGTGAGCCTGAGACAATGAATGCTGATCATCGGTCAATCAAATCTAATGATAACTTGCATTTACTACAAAGATAACAATCCTATCTACTAATAGCCAAAAGTTCAGCGAATTTCTGAGTGCTTGGAAGTTGCATCGGAAAATGGTTTAAAGACGATCGAAAATTTATTTGCAGGCGTGTGAGACAGGTATGCCGTTCTTTTGTGGACTGGCAAGTCCACAATAAGAAGCCTATCGGCTAACTAGTAAACATTTTTGTCGTTGCAAGTGAGAAACCCTGCCCTCACTCCTTTGCCCCAAAGTTGTACCATGAGCTTCTCGAAATGGTGGCCTTCTATATATGTGACCATGCCCTTAATGGCAACGCCGGTTGATTTGAACGGTGGTAGGTCCATTCATTTTGCAAGCATTGAGTACACTCCAACGCATCCTATCACAATCTGCCATCCATACTTCAGAGTAAGGAAGCTATATTTTGAAAAATAGAGCTTCTTGTAAAACTAAGTGAAAAGCTTTATTTTCTTGTTATGGAGAAAGTAGTTCGAGGTCAGAAAGCTCTACCTTTGTTGTGAGGGATGTTCCATCTGCAAGCTCTAGCATGGTGAAAGGAGAGAGTGTCTCTCTGTGTAGGGAAACAATTTTGGAGTTGAAAGGCGGTTGTGTGGGCTGAGGCGGTCCACTTAATATTGTCACCTAAAAGGCCACCTTTGCTTGATTTCAAAAACTTGTAAATAGGAGCTGCATTATCGCCATTGATGGAGAACAATGCCAGCTACATATCTATTTTCATGCAGCGATTAACTTTGAGGCTGCGAGCGTGAACCTGGGAATCCACTAAAAATTATTGTGGAAAGTGCCTGCAAGCAGCAAAAACAACCCTAAACAGTATACTGGCCGGAGAGGATGGAATACAGATATAGAGAAATAGTTACCGGCGTGAGACAAATTCCGGGGTGAAAGCTGCCACAAAATATAGCCTATTGGATAAAATATAGTGGACATATTAGTAGGGACTCAAATATAGTGCACATATCAGTAGGGACTCAATTAAAGCCAGAATATCACTTGGCCAACTCATCTTTTTCATCAAAGTTTGTAAGTTGTGGTATACTCAAGAGTAACATATAAAGGTTGATTACCTTCAATCAATGTAGGGAAGCACATATATATATAGAATTTTTGAAATAAAATCAAAATGAATGTCATATATAGATAATTACATGATTCGAGGGATGTATAAAATAGGTCACACCCTATAGATAATTATTGTTGTATTTTTAAGGTGGGTATGTTGATGATTGTGATTTTCTATTATAAATGAGTCGTCAATGGGTCTTTGGTCTACTGGTGAAGTTGAAAGGTTCTCAATGAGCCCACCAGGGATCAAGTCTTGCTGAGTGCAAAGGTTCCGACATCGAAATAAGGGATGAGGTTGGGATCGTGCCTCGGGCAAATTTGGCGGAATGGAGACCCCTCAGTCCTTGGCTCTTAGCCGAAGAGATTCAACTCTAGAAGGCTCGTGCTCCCGTATCGGGTAGCAAAAAAGAATTTGTGGAAAAACCTCCATCAAAATAAAAAATTAAAAAAATGAGTCATTGGTAAGAGTTAAGTTCTTAAAATATAAATTAATATCAAATGTAATGTCAATTTTCTCTCAAAGTTAATTAAGTACTTGAAGTAGATTTAAATATGGTTAATACTAGAGTTAACATAATTTGCAATATGTAATGTTATTAAAATATATACTAGCATACCTATATTTAGAAAAATCTATGTAAAAAAAAGGCACCTCGAGATACAATCATAGCTAGGGTTAGAATTCTTAAGATTAGAGTTAAAATTAATAATTATGAAATTGAAAATAATGAAGTTGTTTAAGAAGCTACTAAAAAACATAAGTATCATTTAAATATTCTTAATATTTAACATTTTATATAAATGTTATTTAATATACTATAATTTATAATTTATGTGTTTACTTTAGATTAAATGGCAAAAAATACCCATAGAAAAAAATAATCCAATTTAACATATAGCTATCATTGCAAAATTGCAAGTGCAACTATTATTTTATTTCATGAGACCACATATCTTTGAGGATTCTTGTCTAGAATTTGGTGCTACACATTAATAGGACCATTTTTTGGGGCCTTTTGTCAAATAATTAATGTGCTTTCTTTGTTTCCAACTATAACATCCAACTAAAAATCATTTTCCATTATGATGATGGATGAGCTCAAACCTTTAAGTTTGTATTCAAAAATTTATAAGGCCTATTCAACAAATCCATTTTGATCTTAACCTCCAACAATGGTGTGTTGTCTTCTAGTTCGTTTCATTTCCTAGAGGCTTCAACCAAGCAACCCTCACGTCATGTCCTTGCAATCTTTCTTTTTATTTATTGTTGTCATATCTAATAGGGAAACCCTTACGCATGCCTTTTGTTTTGCTCAATTATGAATATTCACTCATATATGCCTGCATTTATAATTTTTTATACTTTTTCGGGTGACTATAACCTATTCTAAAGTTCTTACCTTTCTTTTTTTTCTTTTCAATTGCAATCCAAATTCGCAAGAATTTTTTTGAAATCGTCCTTCATGCATTCTTGTATTTGCCATGTGTGACCACATTTCTTGAGGCATCTTGCCTAACAAGTCAGGTGTATTTTCTAAACTTTCGCTTATCACAAGCATCCATTAAGTTTAAGATGAATGTGTATACCCTGTTAATGAACCATGCAAATATGCCAACATTATTACATAATTTGATACACTTCAAATCACCACCTTATTCATAATATTGAATCATGATATGGGTGATCCCACAATAGTGGTTTACAATTTTTGGCCAAACTGGACACTGCAATTATTATTTTTAACTAAATCTTCATATTTGGGCACCTATAGTGGCTAAACCGTGAAGAATTTGAAGATGATGAAAACTAGAGTCTCATCAAATTTTGTCTTTAGATTCTAAAAATACTTTTTTCAAAATTTTTGGAATCAGATTGCACTTTTTTTTCCATCTCCCACAAAAACTGGTTTTTTTCATAAAACAACATTTTAAAAAAGTGACGCTCACCGTATACAACATAACTTTTTTTGTATAAAGGATAAAATTCTAATTTTTTCAAATTTAGATTTGTAACTACGATATCTAGCACTTTCATTTGGTCTCATAGTTTTTTATTGAATATTTTTTCCTTAATCAAGTTTTGAAGTCAAACCAATTGCAATTCAGACATAGGCGGACTGTATACAATATAACTTTTTATGTATGTATCGAAATTCAATTTTATTTTTTTAATGGATCAAGGACATCAATATTTTGATAATCTGCTATTTTTCCACATGTGCAAAATAGAGAGCTTGACTTTCGGTGAAAAACCTATGTTTAATAAAACTAAAAAAACACATACATAATAAAACCAAAACATATTAAAATTTAATTCGTTGGATAGCTCGTTCTGAGGACTACCATCTTCCAGTTGGGTTTGTGAAGTATCCTCCATTTTCATCCTCAACCCAAGCTTCGAAGGGCAGAATTCTGCTAAAATTTGGTGGAAGAGGGGGAGAAGGGCAAAAAAGGGGGGTTCGAGCGAACCCCTCTTCGCTCAAAAGGGTGAAGGGGGGTTCGTTCGAAGGGGGGTTCGCTCGAACCCCCCTTTTTTTTGAATTCCCCATAAGGGAACGTGGCATCATAGGGTTCGAGCGAACCCATCATGCAAAAGGCGGTTCGCTCGAACTAGGGGTTCAACTGAACCCCTCTTTTGGGTTCATGCGAACCCCCTAGTTCGAACGAATCCTTTCAAACATGAAATTTTCAATGCATGAGAATTTTCTCAAATTTCCTTCCTCATAAAAATTGTACACCACTATTATGGGTTTACCCATATAGCATTTAGTGATTGTCGGACCTAGTTAGTAGACTGTGAGATGCATTTTATTGTTGATGTAGTCATTATTTGGTTATTATCAGTCCATGTAGATCATGTTGATGAATATTCAAAAAATCCTAATTGTTCCCAATTAATTTGATCTCTTTGGGGTGTTCAAATAGTTACATAGCTTGTCTATGCTTATGCATTTTATGATAACGTTAACCAAAGGAGTTACAAGGGCCATGAAATTTACATTTACATCTACTAATGCATTTACTCAAAAGCTTCTGAAACCCATTCAACAAACCCAGATTGAATGTAACTTGCAATCAGTGTATTCCATATTGGCGAAGGTTGTGGAATTTAACTTTACACCTTCCAATTGTGTTTGCTAGTATTTTTTTGAAGTTTTACAATAGATTTATTTCAAAAGTATCCAACAGTTAAAAGGAATTCTTAAGTAAGCATTGGCATCTTAAATCATAATTAAAAAATGATTTTCTCCCCACCTTATCAACAACTATTACAAAATGATAAACATCCCTCAACAATTGGTTACCATCAAGAAACATGCTATTATAAGACCAATCAAACTAACTTCCACGAAACAAATTGTAGCTTTCTGAACAACTATGGAATTTAGATTCACTGAATGTGGTTGCACTTTCGTTCACCAGTTCGGTTTATCTAATGCCACAAAACACATAAACACAGCAACTAGAAATGAGAAGACTGTAACTACATACTTTGACTAAGCATTGATGACTACAAATCTATTTCGGCATAACTATGTATTATTTATTAATAATATTTATAAAAATGTCGAGAGACATCCTTCTCGAGGCGCCTATTTTTAAGTGCATAGAAACCTCAAGATGGACATCTCTCGACTTTTTTTATAAATATTATTAATAAATAATATATATGCTAGTCATAATCCTAATTAAAATCTAACCCTAATTAAATCCTAAGACTAATTAGACTGTAACCCTAATTGAACTCTAGCTCCAATTGTAACACCAACCCTACCCTTAACCATAATTGTAACCTTGATTATAATTACTAATATTGTTAAAATTTTATATAGACTTATGTCACACTACAGGATTTGACCCTAATTTCCGACAGCCTTTCGTCGGAATCTTGACGATACATTGTCAGCCGGCCGACGATTAATAGAAGTCAGCGTCGTTGCTCAAATTTCATCTACATCTAGACGGGCTGCAAAACGTCGACCTCACGACGCACGCTCGTCGGAACCGCGACGCCAACTTTGTTGATCGCGCGACGAACAGTACTCGGATGACGGGAGGCATACCTTCGCCAAACCGTCGGATTAACAACGTAAGTCCATCGCCATTACGACACAAATTCGATGTATTGGCAATATCGTTGAGAGATCAATATTGTTATAGCGATCAAAATTGCCTGAGAAGATATTTCGGGAGGACTGGATTTTTGTCTCAGCGATAACTTTTCATCGTCGAGATACACATCTTGTCTCATTGACGAATCACGAGGGAAGCATATCGGCAAGACATATACTACCGGAGTAAGTTCTGAAGGTCTACCTGAGCAGCTATATTACGCCGATAAGATTACATCGGCTGGAGTCTTGGAGACATAATTTAGATTGAAATAGCGACAGAATTTTGTCGAACGAGCGACGAAATAGGCAAGTCATTATGGTGAAACTTCGTCGGATAGATTGCAAATTCGTCGGACGTTTTTGCGGTTCGTCGTATATTCGACGAGAAAGTGCACTTTTTTTTAAAAAACGTATTCGTTGAAAGATCAAGACTATTACAGCGATCAAAATTGCCTGAGAAGATATATCGGGAGGACTGGTTTTTTGTCTCAGTGATAACTTTTCATCGGCGAGATACACATATTGTCTTACCGAGGGAATCATATCGGCAAGACATATATCATCAGAGTAAATTCTGAATGTCTACCCGAGCAGCTATATGACGTCGATAAGCTTACTTCGGCATGAGTCTTGGTGACATAATTTAGATTGAAATAGTGATAGAAGTTCGTCGAACGAGTGACGAAATAGGCAAGTCATTACGGTGAAACTTCGTCGGATACATTGCAAATTCGTCGGACGCTTTTTGAGGTTCGTCGTAAAATCGATGAGAAAGTGCACTTTTTTTTTAAAAACCTATTCGTTGAAATGTAGGCATATCGATGAAAGATGAAGACTATTACAACGATCAAAATTGCCTGAGAAGATATATTGGGAGGACTGGTTTTCTGTCTCAGCGATAACTTTTCATCGGCGAGATACACATATTGTCTCATCGAGGGAAGCATATCGGCAAGACATATATCATCGGAGTAATTTCTAAAGGTCTACCCGAGCAGCTATATGACGCCGATAAGATTACATCGGCAGGAGTCTTGGTGACATAGTTTAGATTGAAATATTGACAGAAGTTCATCGAACGAGTGACGAAATAGGCAAGCCATTATGGCGAAACTTCGTCGGATACATTGCAAATTCGTCGGACGTTTTTGCGGTTCGTCGTAAATTCGACGAGAAAGTGCATTTTTTTTTTTAAACCTATTCGTTGAAAGATCAAGACTATTACAATGATATGAGGCCTATTTGTAGTAGCAATAATGATAACTATTTTCTTGGCTATCATACAAGCCATCTCCATCAACAGAGCTTTGAAACCAAATCCACACACAACACAATGTTCATAGTGAAAAGTTCGCACTTTCTTTCATCTTTGCAGATTGGTTTGATGCTTCAAACGATGCATTTCTTATATTGAAAAGTGCATTACTTACCTTTTTGAGATTCTCTTTGTTTTGAGAGTAGTTTAATAATCTCTACTTAACAGGGCCAACCACGTGAAGGTGGAAGCTCATTTTGGCCCTCCCCCCTCCTCTCACATCACTCTCAATTCCCCATACCCGATCATATAACATTAATCATTCATTCATCCATTAATAACATATAACATTCATTCATTAACATATAACATTTTTTCATTAACATATTTAGATTCATTCATTAACATATTTCATTTTTTTAGTTTTTACATATTATCAAAAATATGGCTGTCATAATATGATTACAATCACTTTTGTTCTTTTTTTCTTTTTTGCAGCTAAAAAAAGCTGAAGTGGAGTATCGTTTTCAAAATCATATGTTCCCCCTTGAGTTGTTCTGAGCTCTGCTCATGATCTTAATGTACGCCTAGTCGTGTACTCACAACCGCGTGGACGCGGCTGCAAGGGGGGGTCTACTGCAATAGCAAAGAAATGTTAAATTGATATGTTTTATTATTATTGTTACACGTATTTCATTAATTAAAAGAACATCAGAGTGGTGCTCTTTACCTGATTGGGCCACATCATGTTCCTAATATTGTCTTATAGCCTCATGCTCAACATGTTGAACACCCTCTAAATCCTGATCTGGAGTTGAAACACGAAAGATTACATTAATTAATACACCAATTGCAATTAAAAATGTTTAAAAGAACATTAGAGTGGTCCTGCTTACCTGATGGAGCCACATCATGTTCCTGATCTTGTCTAGCCTGATCATGCTCAACATGTTGATCACGCTCTACATGCTCTAAAGTTGAAACACGAAAGGTTACATTCATTAATACACTAAATGCAATTAAAGATGTTTAATTGTATTAATCCATACTACGTTTTGTATAGCACATGAATACATCTAGTATTGGGATGCACACCATGGCCTTCATCGACAGGTTGCGCTCCACCCTCACCAGGCTGCATTCCAATGTCATGTGCAGGATTATCATTGCTTATATGTGTAAAACAAATAGGCACATTATTATGGTGGAAATTAATATTGAACAGATTGCACAAGTATTCAATTTGAAATAAACTTTATTGAGTTTATTTACTTGCGTGTTGGATGCAGTGGAAGATTGTGTTTGCCCAGTCGAGACTCTTAGTTGTTCAGTCAGGGCTCCATAGCCTTGGTCGAAGGCAATCTTTAGGTCCTCTTGTGTGGGCACTCTGTTGAAATCAAAGCCCTGCATTTTTGCATGCGATCATGAATTTTGCTTATATGATGTGATAAAACCAAAATTGTTTGCAATTTATTATTTGGATGCAATATTTTATTTATTGATACTTACAAATCGTGCGGCTACTTTCATATAACCACCAGAGCCAAGTTTGTGCTGCCCGTGTTTTTCTAGTCTTGCCTTTGTTGCCTACGATGTGTCGGGAAGCCTATGAAAAATTTGAAATACGTTAGATTATGTAAAAAGAAAGATTAATCAGTATATAATTAAATTGTTGATAGTATTACATACCTTCCTTGGCCTGGTAGTATCTTTCCTTTCTTCTTTTCAACCTTCTCCTTTCCATCCGACACCAAGTCCTTCCACTCCCTTTTCAAAATCATGGGGGGACGCTCGTACTTTCTGTTCTTCTCTAAATGTGACCTATATTGGTCCCTGACATACTTTAGATAGGTACTAGCTTTCTTAAGGACCTTGGTTCGATTGAATGTTTTATCACCGAACAACACAACTAAACAGTTAATGAGCTCATCTTTTAAATCTTGATTTTGGGCATTCCATCGTGTACGTATGGTGGGCCCAAAGAGCTCCAATGAAATATCACTTAGATGTTTATAAAAAACATCATTTCCTGCAATTATAATGTAGGAAAATATTGCCATTTTGTAAATCAATATAATAGGGCGCTATACCCACTGTTAGCACTTACTTAAAAAAAAATAATAATAATTAAAACATTTTAAAGTACCTGGGACCTTCTCTATCTTTATGGGAAGGAAATCCTCGGTCACCACAAATGTGACTGACAATGTTCCTGTACTAGTAATACGGGAAGATCCAGGAAATGCTGCTAAAACATCACCAGTAGTAGTGACCTCTGCATCCACAGGTACTGACACATGTAGTGGCATGTGTTCGCTGCCAGAGGGTGGACTACCGAATGCCTGCATGGTATGTGTTGCCGACATTTCAGACGACAATATAGGCACAGATGATGGGGTCAGATGATGTGTTGTATGCGCAGGAAGATCAGGATTGACACTTGTACCGTCCCCTACTTCCCGGGAAACACTTGCAGTACCTTGATCACGGCCAATAGCATGATCATGAGGACACAAATAATCCTGTAAAAACAACACATATTTTAGTTCATGACATAAAAGAGTACAAAATATAAAACCATGAATGAACTTATGTTATAATTAAAGATCTCATGACAGCTTACTTCCAAGTTTTGTGCTCTCTCAGACAATATTTTAACCCTTTCTCTTATCTCCTCTGTTTGAGGCACTATGAATACCAACTGAAGGATTTCTTGATTGCATTTTTTTTGGGCCTTCCTCATCATATCCACGGGGTTTGTGGAAAATGCGATGTCATCATCGCATAATAGTGACTGCACCTCCATATGGATGCTCTCCTGTACTGCTGGTGCCTTTCCCCGATTAGCCAACTGCAACAAGAATATTAAAAACATTATTAAAATTAACCCAATAAACTCATGAAAAAACATAATAATAAAACATTTTGCTCGTATCTAATTTGTACAATTACAATAATGTAAACTTGTCGGATAGAAGCGCCTGAAGATGGATCGCGATCTGTGCTCTGGGCCGGAGCCTTCCTCGTATGATCAATGTCCCGCTGTGACAAAAATTAAATATAAAAAACATTACCGAAATGAAACCAATAGACTTACGAAAAAAAACATAATAATAAAATGGTATATTGGAGTCATTAATTCGAGGTTGGGTAAAATGGTATATATATAGTACATACCACCCCCATAGTAATTGTGTTTGTATCTAAGCAATTCAAATTGTAATCGATTAGCAACTCTTCCCCTGCAGTTATTGATTTTATCGCACATATGAATACACAGTTTCCCTCTCGTGCCTCGAATATACAATTGGGTTGGTTATTTGTTGACCTAGGTCGTGTACTATTTATAAACCCTACAATATTGCCTGATGCTTTTGGCCTCTTGTCAATGTACCTAGCCACTCCTTTATTTTGATCCTTATCTTTTAGTTGTATATAATTTGCTGATAGTGCATACCTACGCATACTTTGTGTATATCGAACCAACTGCATCCAATCTTTGTAACTGTAACAGGGTCCAACATACTCCATCAACTCAGTAACTTTTTCGTAACAAACTTTTATGCCGTCCATGCAAAATAGGCCCAAACCATGTAATGACGATGGTGCTATGCGATATATCCTCTCGTTGACACAAAGATCAGTGTTTATTGGAGGAAGTTCCTTGGGTACCCATTGTTTCCGTAGATGTTTGTACCTCAAGGGTACCTCGATGTCGCCTATGCTCTCATCATCATAAGAACATGACCCCCCTTCAGTAAGAAAAAATTCCATGTGTTTACGGAATTTTCTTCTAATCTTTTGACCTCTAGTTGATCTCCCTCTTTTAGACCTACTACATGTCTCGCTTTCCTCTTCTCTTCTTGAATTTCCCTCGCTTGAGGAAGACAAATTTGACAAATACCTATTTTGTGGTGCCTACACTCATAAGGATGTTGGATGAAGTTCTTTCATGGTGATGTGATCCGAAGGTGACATTATGATTAATTTATCATTTCATCGCTAGAAATTGATAGGTTATAAGGTAATCAAATCTTGATAGATTGCAAGTTATTGTTACTACCGTCCAAATGTGTCCATCACAAATAAAATCTACTTAACATCTTTGTGCAGCGTCTTTGCAAGCATAAAGTAACTTCAAATGATAGTTTGGAGTTAGTTCTTTCTTCTTTCAGCAAGTATTGTAGCTCATTTTTGGAGCTTTCAAGAAAAAGATAGCATTGTAACTCATTTTCACAGACTTGTACTCAGCTGTATTTTTACCTTTCAATCAATAAAAGTAAGCTATTTTTCCTTCTCAATACTGGATATTATGTGATAACATGAAATTATTGATATTTCCTTGTGATGATAATGTTTATCCTTGGTTCTAGTCTAGTTTCTCATAGTTATACAAAAGTGCATGTTTGTGCAGGTCATAGTTTGTGTTCTACCAGTTCTATGTACGATTCAATTGTGAAGTCAAACATTCGAGCCTCTAGGAAGGTCATTTGTTGTTCCACTTGAGTTTTTCCATAAACTTCAAAGCCTATCTATGAAATACTTATGCAAAACATGTCAAAACTGAGTTATGTATATTGCAGGACAACCATAAAAAAGGTAGAAAGGTTTGAAGAATGCAGTCATGATAATATTATATCAACCTTATTGGGTTCTTTGAAAGAAGAAGAAAACCATGAAGTTCCAAATCAATTTCTTGTACCACAAGAGCACCATAAGAGTAAGATGAAGGATATGATCACACCAAAAGAGGAAAAAGGAAAAACCAATCTAAAGCTTTCAAGGGGATGTCCTATCAGGCATCTAACTAGGATGGAAACTAGCAATGCATCACAAGTCATTATTGCACCCAAGCATGAGGACTCTATCCTACTATCCTATCCATTTTAAGATAACATGAATGGTAAGTGGATTTGTGGATTTGTTTTCTCCATTTATGAGGCATTGCAATAGTTGGTTAAACATCTATCATTTCTTCATTTCCTCTTTGATGCTCACAAACATATGGAGCATTACAAGTTGCAAAGAAAGGGTAGCTACTTTCATGAACCAGTTAATGGTTTTATTTAGGTATTCCTTTCCTCAGTTAGTCTAGGTTAGGATAGTTTTTGTTTTAAGTGAAAAGTTTTGTTTGCACAGTTAGTTTGTTTTGAGTCATTTGGTAGGTTGAATAAGGTTGGTAGGTGTTATGTGCTAGAGCTTTTATTTTCCTTCCCTTTGGGGTGGTTTTATCTTCGTTATTTTTCTACTGGTCTGGTATTTGGGGGTTTTTTCTTTCTGGCTGTTGACTTGCTATCAGCAGTATTTAGTCACTTAAGTCGTGTTTTATCCCTTTTGGCCGTCACTTCACCAACCGCTTTTACCTATCCTTTCGGTTTTGCATTTTGACTTATACATCCCTGTGGTTTTCAACCTATTAACCTTTACAACGTAGCCTTTGAATTATTTTTTGACCCTGTGGGTTATTTCCTCGTTTGCCTAGTGGTCCCCTTTCTTTAAAGTAACTATTTCGCATGTGCAGATTTGTATTAGCCGACGGATGCAGGAACTGCGATCTTGACTGTTCATCGCACACCTCGCAAGGTTTGTGCTTGCGTCACAGAAAATGCTGCGAGGCTTGCGAGATGCTACCACTTGTTGTGTAACTTGGTGGGGCCAGTGTTTGAGTGTTGACTGATGGACGGGTGATGATTCTGACAGCTGTGTACTATCTGATGCATCTGGGTCATCCCTCGCTGACCTCGCACAATTAAAACTTCAGTTTCAATAATGCTGTGAGGTACGCGATGTGTTGACGCGTGGGCGCCGGTGTTATCGATTAACGAATGAGGTGGGACCCGTTCCATGCTGATGTGGTACCTAATGGGCAATATTCTTGCTCGCTTGCTGACTGGAAGGAGGATGTGTCATTTTCAAACTGTTGTTGACCAAATCTGGACCGTCCGTCTGGCCAACTGTATCTTTGATCAACGACGTGTTTTCAAACAAACTGGTGCTGTACTATAGCCGTTCTATCTCGCGCGAGCGAATAGTAATGGTCAAGTTCGACTCGGCCTGCGTAATTAAATGCTAATTAACCAGTGGATTGCTATTTCAGTGTTGCATTTTGGTTTATAAGAATTCCTCGGTGTTTAGAAAAGTGGCTATTATCTTAGTTCTCCATTATCGCGATAGTTGATGCTCTGCAAAATAAACAGTAAGTGATATGAATGCCTTCTTTTGTAATTTCAGAATATATTAGCGTTGCCTATTGAATAATTGGCGATTGTGTCCTTTTCAATTCCTAGTGAATTGTTAAACGAATTGGCTGTTAGAGCTTATATAGGTCATTGCTAGTGATTTGTGTGCATATAAAAAAGTTTTTTGTAACGGCAGTCGAGAATAGGGTGTAATTGTTTGTTTTTCTTTAAGAAAACCCTAGTTCAAATCCCCTTATGTTTAAAATATATGGCATCCAAGGCACAAACTGTTGGTCCCGAGGCTATGCCTAGGGGTTACTCACAAGATATTATTGATCTGTTGAAACCTTCTACGAGCAAGAAGCAAGAAGGAAGGATATTGTTCTATGGACCCGTGATTCATGAAGGTTTAATGGACAAACAGTGTACAATCCATGATGCCGAATTTATGTACACTGGTTGGCAGCTCTTTTCCAATTGGTTTGGAAATAGAAATTTGCCTGTTCCTTTGTGTAATCCATGGAGACTGGACTTGGGTAAGCTGGTGGTACCGAATGTCTATGAAGATGTAGACTTATTAAAAGATATTGCTGCAAGGTACGATCCTATGACTCGAATTGTCAGAACACATCTTAGCAAGCCTATGATTAAAGTAACCAGAGAGGAAATTGTAGAGATTTTTGGCTTACATGAATGGAGCCAGGATATGACTCCCATCAAATTGGAGGTCTTCAGGGAATATTACAGAAACACTAAGGGTTTGATAAGGACATCCCTTTTGATACCCCATTTGGCTGTGTCGGGAAGAGGGAAGAATCAGAAAAAGGTTGTTATTGGCAAGAATGAGCCTGAACCTTTCCCGGTAGACTACTTCGCCCCTCATTTCAAGAAGACCATCTGTGCACTATGTCAAGTTTTGGGGATTGACCTGAAGAAGACTGTGCCTATAGAGATAATGTATATGGCTGTCAACCTCCAACACCCTGGTTATAATGTGGTATATGACTTTGCCACTTACCTTGTAGAGAACATAGATTCTGGCTTAGCAGCTTTGAAGCTGGGAAAGAATTGGGTAAAATTTAGATGGTTTTCATTGTTGATTCATATGTTTTTATATAGGGGTCAAAAGGTATTTGAAAAAGATATGGAGTTGAGGAAGATGGAAGGAGATATTGAAATTCCTGTCCAATATTGGACTAGGGTCTTAGACAAAAATGATCATAAGTTTGATTATGTCACCTTTCATAATATTTTTGGATCTAAGTTAAGGAAGGCTTTAGTTGTTGATCCACCCAGGATTCCAAAAGAAATTCACGACTTTCTAATATCTATGGAGAGGAGGCCTGAGCTGAATCTAAAACCACAATTGGGGTGATATTATCCCCAATCACAATACTACAATCTTCAGGGTCTCTGGCACCAATGCCATCCCATCTGTCCTACCTAAAGAAGTTCCTCTCAGACTTGGTTTTGTAGAGATTATGAGGCAATTGGGAGCATCCCAAGATTTCCATTTGCCTGTTGAACACAAGAAAGGATCCTTTTTCCCTGAATATACAGATCTTGCAGAGTTTGTTATGATAAAGGGAGGGTGGAGAAATTTACACTTGTTACTCAAGCCATATAGATTGAATACTGTACGCCCTAGGAATTATGATCCTGAGGGTTTTATCTCCCAAATAAAGGCTAGACATCGGACTGGAACCTTTGTTCATAATTTCTACTATCCTGAAGATATCATTAAGAATATTTTTGATGAGGACTTACAGGATGAGAGAAAGGCAATGTACATTGCCTATTAAAAAATGGTAAGAAGTAAACAGGAGAAAATACCTGGTTTTGATCCTGTACCTGATGCTAAAGATGAGCTCAGCAGAGCAATCTATGTTCTTGATAATTTCGAGAGCATAGTAGGAGTCTTGAAGGAGGAAAGGATTGTAGAAGGAAAGGGAAAGTCACATGTTATTGAGCAGCACCCTGAGATAAGAATCGAAGAAAGGCCTACCTACCAGCCTCAAGGGAAAATAAAAGTGTTTTCAAGAAGGAAGAGAAATAGGACAGAGGAAGTTACGATGAGTGGTGCATCATCCGTCCTAAGGAAATCAGTATCTGGTAATATTGATCTGGATTCGCCTCCGAAGAGTTCAGAACAAATTAGCACATCATCCCCAAAGAGGCCTAGAACTGATAGTATGGGGGATGTTGGCCAGAAAGGTAATGATGAGGAGGATATTATTGTAACTCCGAATGAAATAAATCCAGAAATGCCACTAGATCCGACTGACATTGCAACGAGCTCAGGAGCCATCACCCTAAGATTGGGGAAGGATGAGATTAAAGGAATTACAAATAGTGATGATTTGAGAATGGAAGCCTGCAAAGAATTCATGATGGATGACTCTTTTATCCATACCCGTGCTTTTGAAGATTTTGTATGGAGAGCTCATCTCTCATCTTATACTGAGTAGCTAGCACATGAGAGAAGTTTGCACCCAAAGCTTCCAGAGCAAGTAATTCAGTCAAAGGTCAGAGTACAATTAAAGGATAGGTTTAAGGAAATCACACCAGAACAGGGTAGAACATTGGTTCAAAAGTGTGGGATATTGCTACTCCCTGAATGGGATATTGTCGATGTTGTAGTATTTTATACAGTAAGAAGGGAAAATAAACCACTTCTTGCAACAGAGGAGGAGGCGGCATTAGCACTTAAAGGATCAACTTTCAGTGAAGAGTGGGATTCTCTGGCAATATGGTCACTATCTACAGGGTCTCAAAAACCTATTGTCGCTGAAACATCTGATTTTAGTGGTCATTTGATTGTGAAGAGAGTTGTTGATACCCCTGCCTTGGAGGCTGTTGACATGGTTGTGAATGTTGCCAAATTTACTAGGGAAATCGTGGAGGAGTTAACTAAAAATCGAGATACTCTGAGGAACCAGTATAATGACATTATTATTGAGTATAATAAGAGTCAGCAAAGGGTGGCGAAATTGGAAACAGAAATGGCCTTATTAAGGCAACAAATAGAAATCTTGAGATCCCAAAAGTAGGTTAGCTCTAGCCAAATTATTGCTGACCCACCAATTGATCAATCCCAACCTCCTGCACAGGTTCAATCTTGGGCTATGGTCCTGTATAATATGGGACAAGTGCCTATTGCGGTTGAGAAGGCCAGTACCTCGAGCAAAGATCCTTCTAGGGAAAAGTTACTCCAACAAATTGAAGAATATAAGGAGATGGTAAATCAAATCCAGGATGCAGCAGGAAGGAATAATTCAGAAATTATTGATACTGTGTTAAGGCATCTACATAAACGGGTCCAGAGTAAGTTGAATGGTGTTCATGTGAATTATGCCTTGATGCTGCACGCACTTGAATTGTTTCCAAGGGACAAAGAATTGGCTATCCCTTTGCTAAATAGATGGGGCCCTAGAATGGAAAAATTGAAATTTATGGCAGTTGGAGCAAAGCAGCATGGGAATAAGTATCCTACATTCATGACAACATATCAATTTGTTAAGACTATTGTTGAGCAAAAATTCCAGGGGTCTGTTGCTCCTATGGAGTCCAAAATCAAAGCACTTAAGGATATTTATGATGGAAAAGATTTGACTCCACTACCTCATATTTTGCATAGTCAGGATAGTGTCAAGCCTTTGCAGGCGTGGAAGGAGCAAATGAATAATATAATGATGCCCAAACTCATGAGATATGCAAAAATGTTGATTTTCGCATGTTGGAGAACACTTTAGAGAAGTTATTACTTGTCATTAGTTTCCTGAAGGATTTTGACAAGACAGCCACATCATTAATGATAAAGTATGTACCTTATCGAAAAATGGTGGACCGGGTGGTGGCTTTCAATTGGCCGTTGGAGGAAGATTTGGAGTCATGGAAAAAGATGTTTATTGATGAACTTGCATTATAAATAATGGGGATGAGAGCTGCAATTTGGTCATGTAAAATACAGGTCTGGCCTACGGTAATATATTTTGAAATGCATTCTCTTCCCGGATTCAGGTACAAATTGTGCAAATAAAATCAGCACATGGAGCGGTTAAAAGATGCTTTGGTGTCAGGGAATCAATATTTGGAACCACGCTTTCCTTTCCTCCGTAACAAATTAATCATCATTTTGTTTTAAGCTTTTCTTCTCTTACCAAGCAAATGATGTAGAGATAACTGATTAGGAATTAGCGGTCCAATAAAAAATGGACATGTGTATCCTCCGGCCTAAAGCTTGTTTGCTCCCTTGTTTTTATAAAAGGGAATTATGGGCCGAGGAATAGGTCTGTTGAAATTAATTAAGATACGTAAGAGAAGAATCAAGTAGAGAGAGAGAAAAGAATATGTCCAATTTTTTCAAGCTTTGAGTCTGTTTGGGAACTTAGTAAATCATGGGGTTTTGGAGCATACTTATGCAAATCTTGTGATTGTTTTGAGTCTATTTTCTCTCCTATTGTAATAATTTGCATGAATTTTTAATGAAAAGTCTATCAAAGATGATGTTCGTTAAATTTCATTTGTCATTTCCTATGGATTATGTTCGACTATAGCTCTAGTTCAATGGACCTGTTAAATGCTTCAGTTGTTCAATAAGTTCATGCAAATTAGCACATAGGATTTGCTAAAGAGTAATAGATTCATGTATTGATGAATGGATGGTAATGCCTTACATACAGATCATAGATGCTCTAGATGAAAGTTACCTTGTAGTTCAGTTTCCAGTTTGACTCCGTGCTTTAGGATATGGCACTGGTACTCTGGCTGCTTATTGTTCTTGTATTTTTTGTTATAGCTTCAGGCAATTTCACTCGAATATTTCATAAAAACACACTTAGGTGTTATTTCAATTCCTTGTTAAATAAGAGCTGAATTCTCCTGAGAAATAGCCAATTTCTTGAAGGATTATCTTGTTTAAACTTAGACTGGAATTTATCTATTGTTTATCCACATATGAGCAAATCATTCTCATCATGAATCACAATATATTTTAGGGATACCCTCCTGGATCTTACAGAGTCCAAAGTGTCGGAGAGATAACAATTTTGTTGCATTTTTCTCGTTAAGTTGGCACAGTGCCTTTAGGACTTTTAAAATTGAGTATGGCAAGCTCATAGAAGCTTTTGCAGGTTCTACTTGGGTTGTAAGAAATGCCAACATTATGCACTAATTTGGATGAGTTACAACATTATGAAAGACTATTTCTCAAGTCTTGTCAAGTTCCAAGAGTCAACACCATGCCCAATGGATAAGTTTAGGCAATTGGTGAGGATGTTTAGCAAGCAAACATATAGAAGATGTCACCAATTTTTTTACCTAATTTAGCTTCTAACTCAATCAAGTAAAGTTGGGATAGTTTTTGCAAAAATAAAGATAAAGGTACACATTCAATTCTACTAAGTTCCATTCATATACACAAAAGTATTATCAAATGAATTGCAGTTCATTATGCAAATGTATACAAGAGAAAGATTGCACAAAATTTTCACAAATGTCTTTTATTGATAATTACAAATGTATGGTGTCCCACACAAGTTGTGGGAATAACTATTTCAATACAATATAAGACATAAACTATACATTTGAAGAAATAGAAAGGAAAGAGCATATGGAAAGAGTAGGGATCCGTCATTGCCTAAATGATGAACCCCAAAGTTGAACTGTTGCCTAAATGATACACCCCAAAGTTGAACTGTTGCATCATTGGAAAAGTATGATCAAATTCATCTATTATGAAGAATTGGTCTATGTGCCTCTAGTAATCACTATAAAAATGTGAAAGACAAAGCTATTTTATTTTTTCTGTCTTATCTTATACCATTTTACGAGAATGGGGGGGCCAATGTGCGAGAAGATCTTTGGAAACTAGGCATGGAAATTGTAGGTTAAAGAGAATGGGGGTGCTAAACTTATAGTACTCATTGTCCCTTGGTCGTTGATTTTCCCTGAGTGCCCTCAACCTGGTCCTCGGCGCTGGTATTGACCTTGTTTTCACTCCTCCAAAGTCTTCCTTAGCGCTGGTATTGACCTTTCACTTGTCCAATTTGACGAGCTACAACCTGCTTTAGTTAGGTTTTAGAGTATGTTAATTAAATTTAAAAAAATTATGGCGCCATTTAGAGTAGTGAATATAAAGCAAGCAAAGCCTATTATGGCGCCATTTAGAGTAGTGAATATAAAGTAAGCCAAGCCTATTATAGTCATGAGGGAAATAATAAAACTCCTAGGATACTTTGTGAAACCATTTTCCTTGGTTAAAGGGAGGCCATAAAATATACCTTTGGATTTTTTCAATCTTCAAATATGAGGATTTGCAAGGTTCTTAGCAACATGAGTAATGGAAATGTGTGCAACAAGAATTTTTGAACACACATGAAATCTCCTTGCCAAAGAAAGGGGCTTCATAATTTTATATGATATTTTTTTTCAGCTCTAGAATCAACTTTTAAATCTTCTCCTAATAGGGCCAAAATCACATCTTCTTGTGTTTGAGAAGTCACCAGCACTGAACATAACCGTCAAGCAACTTTTCATCAAGATTATAACATCACCGTCGATTTTGAGCACGTGCATCTTGGAGCCACTTTAGTAACCTGTCATATAATGTACTAAAACTCGACATAAATATTAAAGCACTTTGATTAATAGTAATGTTATAAGATTAATATATTATATAACAATATTATATTACATTATATGAATTATAATGATATATTTGATATATTAAGATTATATATAATCTATATATAGATTAATAGTAATTATATTAGATTATTAATATTATTGGTATATTATTAATAATATTAATATTGTATTAGATTAATAATAATTATAATATTGTAAATGATTAATTATATTACAAATGAACGCTGCTTTCAAATTCTTAGCTTTGAATGAATGGTTGAAGCACCAATGTTGAATGTTGCAACTCTAGTAGGCATGAATAGAAGTAGAGGAGATTGTTTGGGAGAAGAATTTTTTCTAGTGCTAGGTTATGTGTTAGGTTATATAGGGTTAGGTTATATAGTGTTTGAGCCTAGCCTCAAACACTACAATTAGGGTTAGGTTATGTGTTTTCTTTAGGGTTAGGTTTGGGATTAGGTTTATGGTTATGGTTAGAGTTTAGGGTAATCCAAATCATAACCTAACCCTTTCTCTCGAAACCTTAACCTTGACCCTAACCCTCACCTTTATCCTATCTTTATAACCCTAACCACAACCAAAACTCTAACCCCAACCCTAACCCTAATTACCTAACCCTAAATATTATTTATTTTATTAATTAGTTGCATTCACTCTAATAACCCTAAACCTATCCCTAAACTTAACCCTAGCCCTATCCCTGGCCCTAATCCTAACCCCAACTCTAAGCCAAATATAAAAACAACCCTTAATCATAATTACAATAACCCTAAAACTTCATTCTAGATATAACCCTAATACTATAATCCCTAATTGTAATACTAAACCCTAACCCTAATTTCATATCTAATCCCAACCATAACCAAAACTCTAAATCCAACCCTAACCATAAAACATAAACCCTAATCTAACCCTAATCCTAACATTATTTTCCTAACCCTAACCCTAACTCTAAACCTAACACTAACCCGAACACTAAATCCTAACCCTAATTAAATGCCCAATCATAACCCTAAATTGTAACATCATCCTTTGAATGGGATACTACATCAAAAATTATGTGTTACAATCATTGCTTCCATTGTTGGCATTTTTACATTGGGATGCATATATTTTTAAATCAACAAAATCTTTTAATGTCTTGCCAAAATTAATATTATTAATTGTAATATCAAACTTATAAACATGTATCCAATTTAGAACATAAATAAGAAATATATGGTAATAGTTTCTTCAAAAAACAAAGTGATGTGGACTAGAAGGACTATAAGGACTATAATGATTTTAGAATATACACATAATGGATTTGTTGAAAAGGTTTTAGAAACTTTCAAACAAATGCAATTGGTAGATGCAAAGAAAAATTCCACAACCTGATGGAACTTCAGTAAATTGAAGCTGGGGTTAGAGGGTTTCTAAATTACTCAGGGTAACCTTCAGTATGGATCGGTCAAAACCCTCTTGTTATGTTTTAATGGTGACCTATTGCCACGATGGACCGGTCACTTAAGTGATGTTTCATCCCTCTTGGGTCATGCTTAACCGGCCCTATTTCACCTGATTTGTCGATCTTTTTGGCGTAATGGCCTAGGTATTACACCACCAGAAATTTCAATGCGGGCCCCACTTAAATGTTCCATCTGAGGGCTGATGAGCCGTCCGATCACAGAATTCGATCTTGACCACTTCTCGCAGACCTAGCAGGTTTGTTTGCTGGCGTCATCAAAGTAGTGCGAGGTTCGCGAGATATGGCCACGTGGCGTGAATGGATGAATGGGTTTTCTTCCCGAGGTGTTCGATATGACAGGGGGCCATCTTTTCACTAGTAATAGCCATCAATAACGGGGTAATCATGATCTCTCGCACACCTCGCACGGGCAGAGTAAATATCCGGGAGAGTGTTGTGAGGTTCACGAGGGAGTGGCACGTGGCTTTTCTTTTCATGCCAGTGGGATTATATGGGACCCATTGTGCGGTCTGGGTCTATTCTTCTGCGGGTTTTTGATTGGATATGTTTTCTGAAGGTGTCAACGTGGATTGTCAACATCCATTGACTTGATATCCACCCTCCGTTTGTTAAAGTGCCTCCCGAATCAGCGGTTCATTTATAGGGAAGAAGTGTGTGAGTTGCCAGCATGGCATGTATTACTTGGCTGTTGCTCGTTTCATTAATGATACAGGTTTCTTTTCTCCCGAGGATCTCCACTTGATTTCCTCCTGCGTGCGAATAGTGCCATCCTGCCGAGGGTATTCATTATTATCTGGATCATTAACTGTGCAAGTTCTTGAATCGCCTTCAAGTAATTGTACCCTACATATTGGCTTGCTCTATAAATGCTAACTAAATTGTATGTAATCAGCATTGCATTCTCTTATGTCTAAGTGCAGTAAGGTTTTTCTTTTGTTTGTGGCTGCGCTCTATTTCTATCATGAGTAAATCAGTTAAGCAAAGGAGTGCGAGGCTGGCTTCACCAGTCATGAAGAAATCCGATTCTCCCATGTCTCACAAGGCTATTATTAGGAACACTGGGAAGAGGCCAGTACATTGTTTGTCCCCGATAATCATCTCGGATTTTGATGAATCTGAGATTGATTCTGATTATCGGTACTATTTGGCTTCCCTGGCTGATCTTATGGGAGTGGATGAGGAGGTTCTAGCAATTGAGCCAGTGTTTGCATTAGGACCAGGTCCAGTTCTTCAGGAATGTGTTCGCAAGGTTGGTAAAGAGGAGGTGGTGCCATCGCTATTGTAGGCTCGAACTCGGAGCGGTTGCTTGTACCGGGGCCGTGTTGCTTCTTCATGATTATTAGCAGTGGGTCCATTGGACATGTCTTCTCTTCTCTTGTTGTTCTATCAAGTGGATGTGGATGTGGATATGGATGTGCACGTGCTTTGCATGAATTTTTGTTTTTCGACTGGTTATTTCATAGCCGTTTTGATTCCTTTGTTCATGCACGGTATCATTATGACAAGGAATGTAAATTTGAATTTCATTTTGGTGCTGAAATTCAATTTGGTGTCACAATGTAGCGTAATGCTTGTTGCTCTCCTATTCTATAAAGGAGATTTCACAGCTCATTGTGAAGGGTCAGAAAATTTTTGCAATCTGACGCTTGGAAGTTATACAGTCCTCTTTATTGTTAAAGTGTTATGAACATTTTGTTTGAGGAAGTCATCCTGGGGTTAGGTTTATATATAGATTAGTGTGATATTCTTTTTTAATTACTGATATCAAAAGAAATCTATAAAATTAAGATGGTTTACTCTCCTGGGTGTGTGCCATGGATTATGAATAGCTTTATCAAAGATTAATCTGTTCAGTTTCAATAGTTAATTGAAAATGTGATTCATTTTCTTGCTTTAACTCAAAGAGTTAATCAAATGCTTGAAAAATAAGTTACATGTTCATGGTTGTATATACTCAGGATTCTTGAAGAAGTACTATCTTAATATGCTAAAATATCTCATGATAGTAATGCTATATGAGATGGGTTCATCGTATGGGATTTTGTTCTGTATGACTCCGTTGCCCTATGGATGAAGCACTAGATAATGTTTGTGTCATTTTATTAGTTCAAGACTGTAGGTTCTAAGCAAGGATATCCAAATACTGAACACAAAACACTTGAATACAACCTTTTCCTCCTCAGGGAGGTATTGTAACAAATAAGTGGGTCAGTTCCCTTGCTCTTTGGTACTGGTAGTCATTCTCTGGTTTGCCAAAACCTTGAGATGATCACTATCCCTTTGAGTGTGTAAGAATTGTAATCTGTACACAGCAAGTGTTCTTACCAATCATGAGACATTCATGTGAACACGTTTAGGTTTACCCACCTTGGTCCTACAGAGCCAAAAGTGTAGGAGAAGTCAGTCCTTTACTGACTCTCGTTAGTTGGCCATTAGTGGTTGTAGTTGTCCTCAATAGAGGTTGGCTACCTCTTAGATATCTGCAACCTCTACATGGATTGTATTTTAAACACCAACACAACCTTCACCAAAATCTTTATTGGTTTCCTTAATATGGGATATTTGGAGCAAGGTATAGACATCCATCGAAGCATAATATGAAGATGATTTTTTTCAAATGTTGTGGTTGTAGATGCCCTTTTAAAATTTATACAGAATGTGGAAGGATAGAAAAAGCTTGTGAACTATTTGACAAAATGTCTCAAAGAATTGTAATCTCTCAATTTATTTTAGTGTCTATTTTGTTATACCCCATGTCCCAAATTGGGTATAACACAATAGACACTAAAACAAATTGATAGATTGTTATGAGGGCAGTGATGAGACTTTTCTAATTAGAGTGTATTCCATGAGATTACAATTATTCGAGGCATTGTGTCAAATAGTTCATGAGCTTTGTCTATCCTCCCACATTTTGCATAGATTTCAAAAGGGCATCTACAACCACAAGATTTGAGAAAATTCATCTTCATATTATGTTTTCCTTATGATTGGTTGACTCTTATACTAAATTAATATGTTCAATTTATGTTTCCTACTTGATCTAACTATCCACAAATGGCAATTTAACAGTGGAAAGATATGATCCTACTTTGGTATAAATTGTATATGCAATATCAAGGTATGAATTAATATGTTCAATTAAGAGATGTTAAATGAAATGAATAAAACTAATGTAATGTAAATAAGGGAGACCAGTGCCTTATTGGGTAAAATGGAGTCAAATGAAAGCCTTTAATGAATGGTTTCTATCTAGCAGGTCCTCTAATTGTTTGGCATATAACTATGAGTTTACAACTGGTATAAACATGCAAGAGTGTAATTGATAAACCCTAGTTGAGGCAGAATATCAAATCTAATAATCTGATTCTTCTTAATGATCCAAATGGCATTCCCAGATTATTGTAATTTATTGAAAGGAATTTTAATTCTTCTTTAAAGAATCCAATAAACCAAATCACACAAAAACAACAAATGTGTACTGATAAATAGAATATATACTTGATGCTTCAATTTAAACAACCAAGAAACATCAGATTGGAGACAATCAAATAATCGCAAGAATCCAACAAATAATTGATACCAGAATGAAGCCACTAAATCAACAGTCTTTCATTATCTCCTTCAAAGTTCATACATGCAACATAGTCTCCTTGAATGTCATCATTTCTGAAAATTTAATGCTTATAGCAGTCTATCCTATTCTAATTCTATCTTCTACCCCTTAAATTTATCCAACAACGGATACTTATACATCAGTTTGCAAAAGGATGTGCCTTTTCAAAAAGGTTTAAAGCATAAAAGGTTTAACAAATCCACTATTAACTAATTTCTCTTGAGCCACAAATGGATTGCAGACATATGCTCCGTATAATCCTGGCGCTCATGAGTGTCGGCATCTCCCAACGCATCGCGGATCACAATCTCCATCATTATCATTTGCTCATTTTGCTCACATGTTGCATCCAATATCACATCTTTCACAGTGACTGTCTCCATCATCCCTTGGAGTATTGTTTCGCACTCACTTTTCCATGTAGTCGCTTCCTTCATTTTCCCTTCATCATCACATAACTTGGTGAATCTATCTTCGGCAGCCTCTGTCAATTCCTGCATATCCCCTTGTAACTCCACATAGAAATCCCTATGCCTATCTATAATACAATTGGCATTTTCAATCTCTTCATTACTAGTAGTGTCCTCCTCCAATTCCTCAATTCTTTCCTGAATTCTACTATCCACTCTCCTATGTTCCTTTATTGCATCTACGTACTCTAAATGTTTTCCCGAGAGTTTATTTAACCAAGTGGTTAAAACAACCCGCCTTCTTTTTATTATTGCAGCAAATGCATCCATTCTCCCTTGAGAGTATGCAGTTGACCCTTCCCAACGGTCTTTTTTCTGTGAACTCTCACCTTGAGTGAGCATCCTTGTTGGTTCTGTTACACCACCTACCAAGTATTTCAAGCGTTCATTCTCTCTCAACATCCTCTCATTATTGGTTTTGTACATCTCCCTTTCCCTTATCAATGCTTGGATTTGGGCTTTATTCAACTTGGCTATATTTATCCCAATATCAGCAGTCGCTACAGGATCAACCTCCCTAGCCTTCAGGGTCATGACATGTTCGAATGCCTTTTCAGTATCAATAACAATTGATTTCTTGTGAGGAGAATACAAGGCCCAAATCATAAATGTTTCATCATTAGGATTGTATCTTGATCCTGTGTATACCTTCATCACCTTCTCTATACTGAGCTTGTGGGTAACATTGATATCTTTTAAGAAACTATCAAAAACTAATGCAAAATTCATATCCAAACCTGGAAAAATCATAACACCTACCTTTTCAAGCAGCTCCCTCCCCCTTTCAAGGGTCATGCCAATCATCTCTTTGTCCACTTCATCCTTTAAGCTTTTTAACAGTTGATCCTCATTCCCTGGAGTGACATTGTCAACCTGTCCCCTTATCTCTTTCCCTTTTTGCTTATATAAAAATGTCTTAAACTCCGAGGTCTTTATAAATTCATCATCTAATATGAAAGACCTATAGTCTTCATGTCTTGTATCTACATCCATGGTTTCCTCAACATTTGTTTCTCTGGCAACATAGGCATACTCCTGAGTCTTCATTCTAGAAACTTTCCTAGATGAGCTTTGTGGCCTGTCTATTTCTGAAATCCCCTTAATGGAGGATAACAACTCAACATCCACCAACTCCTGATTATGTTTTTCAATCACAATTTCAGCTTCCTCTGCCTCTAGGTTTCTGATTATATCATCATATTTAAAGGGCACATGATGGTACCCTCTGAGATTTAATTTTTGTCTGGTAGAGTGGATATACCCTTCTGGATCAAATTTCTTTCTCACTAGTGCTCTGCTCATGTTGTAGTGCAATAATTTGTCCAGAATCATATCATAACCTTCCTTGGCTAATACAGTGAAATCACTAAAACACAATGTACAGGGCATAAAAGCCTATTTCCCATATGAACTTAAGTTCATAACACTGGAGTAATCCATTTGCCTAACAATTTCAAGGTATGCAATTCTATCGAAAACAATTCTGGGCAGAATGAAAGGTGTATCCTCAAAGCCATAAACCCTAATCATTGTGGCATTCTCTAAGCAATACCAATCCCCTTAGTTGTGGTTAATTGGTCCATTGTAATCTCTAGGCCTAAGAAACCTTTTTACTTGTTCAGATAAAGAATAATTACAAGGATGGCTAAAAAATCTATACAAGGGTTTCACAAAGAATTCTTCAAAATGCAAGAAATTTGAATTGGCAAACCTGCTGTCCCAAATAGCAGTCCATAATTAAAGAGGCAATGGCCTACCTTCCTTATCGGATTGTGAAATCCTCAGCTCCCGGGGCCATAAACCTAACTCTTGTCCAAAATACAACACTAAGTTCATTAGCAGTGAGTAATTTCTGAGATGGAGAACATAAGCACCACTCTTTATCGCCATCAAGCCTGCATCCAGCTCCTTAAAAACATGTGCAACATAGTCAAATGATCTGGAATTGTGGTACTGAATGTCTGCAGAAATCACGATGGGCACAACCGCCGTATGCTCAGGTACGTCCATCCCTAATACCTATCCCACTGAGTAGTAAGTATATTTTAGGTAAGGTTCGAAGAGGTCTACATGAAAGGGTGGCCCCTCACTGTCTTCCATTGGAGTAGGTTTGCCATGACACCTAATTCTATGTAGAGGTAACCTCCACCTTTTATAAATGGTGTCCATCCTTCTAAACTCACTATCGAGCTCTTCAATCACTACTTTGTCATTGCATATTCCCTCCATTCTGAAAACCTCAGCAATTGTATTCTCAGATACATGTATCAATGGATTCCCTGACAAATCACATATAGCTTTCTTTTTTGAATCATAGTGTCTGACCAGCAATTTTACTAGTTCGACGTTAATAAAAACATTAGGGCACACTAATTTCCCTAAATTGAGCCTCCATGGATTGCATACTGGCTCAAAGCGATTTCTCCTGTGGTAATGGAAATTGAATAACTCATAGCCTCTAATCAGGGTCCAAACATCACCTATAAATTTGCATTTGTCGTCCAATTTGTCAACTTCCACTTTGAGCTGTGCAGAACACCTAGCTTTAGGTCCAGAACCAGGTAACTGGTCTATGAGGTCTTGATTTAGCTTCCTTTCAGTACCTTCTGGTTGCAACTCAGTCTTTTGCTTTTTTGCTTTTGATTGGCTTCCCTCCCCGGGTTTTCTTCCCTTTAGTTTTCCTGAACCAGTGCCTTCCATAATTCAAATTTTTACGAATTCTAAGAGGACGAGAAACTTACTGTAACTTCTTCCAAACTCAAGCCAGGTGAATGCCTTAATTGCTCTGCTGGTTCCCTTGTTCTCCTTTGCTTTGAATTCTGTGAGACAATGATTTCAATTGATCATACCCTGATATGCAAAATCTCCTATGCTTCGTGGCGCCATTAATGTCTTTACTGATCGAGACATGAATGCTGCAAGTTTTTTTTTTAAAATTCTCGTTGTCACATCAGGGTTCAATGATCACCCACTTGCCAAGACGTCCTGCAGTTTCCCCGACATCACAAGTCTCCCTGATAGTTTCTTTCCTTTTGCTTTTATATCGCCATGACTTTCACCGAAACAACTAACGCTCAGACTTAATGAATCGGGCCAATGGTTCTTTGCCTTACTCTGAAAGTACTTTATCTCACCAAGATGTTCACTTTATCGAGTATGTCGCTAAGACAAAGCAATTTGTTCTGGCGACAGAATAATACTCGCTATGATGTCTCTTAGATCTCCCCGTGGTGACATGTCTCACCGATACGCCTCTTCTTCGGCAAGACAACGAGCATCATCTTATCAATACCCTTTATCTCCGCATGCTCAATTCTGTCGGTTTAACTCGAGGGGTTGGTAAGACTTTTATGAACTCTTCCCGGCATCGTTTGTCTTACCGATTGAGTCCTCCTTTTGCTTTATCGGCAAGACCAATAGTGCTTCGGCCAGTGTTTTCAAAACTCTCTCCGACGACCAAAGTCTCTCCGATAGACTTTACTTTTCTCCAATCGGCAAAAGGTAACTTAGCTCGATATGACCTTACACCATCACACCGATACCTTTTGGCTTGCCGATAAGTAATACAAACCCGCATTCTCCTAGTGTATAACTTTATCGGTATGACCCGTTTGATGTCTCGCCGATACAATAACATCGATAAGACATTTCAAACCTCTGGCCGGTCCGCCTGTTCAACATTCACCCATCTGCTAAGATGTCTTGTAGTTTCCTCGACATCACAAGTCTCCCCGATAGTTTCTTTCTTTCTGCTTTTTTATCGCCATGACATTCACCGAAAAAACTATCGCCCAAACTTAATGAATCGGGGCAACAGTTCTTCACCTTACTCCGAAAGCTTTTCATCTCACCGAGATGCTCACTTTATTGACTTATGTCCCCATGACCAAGTATTTGTTTTGTCGACAAAACGATACTCGCCGTGATGTCTCTTAGATCTCCCCGTAGTGACATGTCTCACCGATACGCTTTTTCTTCAGCGAGACCATGCGCATTGTCTTCTCGACACCCTTTATCTTCATATGCTCAGTTCTATCGGTGTAACCCGAGGGGTCGGTAAGACTTTCCGAATTCTCCCCGGCATCGTTTGTCTCACCGAGTGAGTCCTCCCCTTGCTTTATCGGCAAGACTAATAGTGCTACGGGCAGTGTTTTAAAATCTCTCTTCGATGACCAAAGTCTCTCCGATAGACTTTACGTTACTCCAATCGGCAAAAGGTAATTTAGCTTGATGTGACCTTACATCGTCTCGCCGATACTTTTTGTCTTGCCAATAAGATATAGAAACCCGCATTCTCTCTATGTATAACTTGATCGGTGTGACCCTTGCTATGTCTTGCCGATACATTTAGGATATGTATATTATCATTGATGAGACCTGCATCAACTTATGCCGATATTTTCATATGTAAAGATTTTAATGTCAAATGAAATTTATGGGGCGTTATGGCACAATTTTAAATCAGATTTTGGTAAAATATGCTATGTGAGGATTTTTTTGTCAGCATTATGAATCTTTTTTCGGAGACTAATAATCATGAAGAAATAATGAATTTGTCAAAATTTGACAGTTCCAACAGCATGAAGGTTTGATATTTCATGACAGTACTAGCATTTCAGTTATAATGATATATTTAGAGCTCATGGCTCTCCTTTGTATAAACATATCACAATTTTGAATAATATAATCAAGGGTTATGGCGTTCATCTCACTGTTATCATGGTGTGTATGATTTCCATTTTTGCTTTAATTCAAAGAGTAAATTAAAATGCTTGGATGGAGTCATAGATGGATATGTTTGTAAAGGGATTTGACAAGAAGTATTGAGTTAGGATAGAAATTGACACTGTTGTAATGCAATATTGTCAGAGATCTTATATGTTATGTGTTTGAACCTGTTATGGAAATCTAAATATTTGTGAATTAATTTGACTCCCCAATAGTATATGGCACTGGCCTAAATCGTATGTGTTTGTAAGGTTTTGTGTCTGTTTGTCTTAGCTTAGAGCTTGCTGCCGAATTGCAAATTAAATGACTATCTTAAGTGGTGAAATGTCATTGTAATCATCTCATGCTCGAAGTAGTTGATACTATTGATGCTTTTCTGTTGTTTAAATTGATATATCAAGCATATATATATATATATTCAGTTTACCGATACACATTTGTTGTATTTATGTGATGTGATTATTTGGTTCTTTCAAGTAAAGATTAAACCCTCCTAGTCAATCACAGTAACTAAAGAGTATTAATTGTATCGATAAGAAGAATCACATAACTAGGATTGTCATTCTATCTCAAGTAGAGTTTGTCAGTCATTTACTTGCAAATTTATACAAGTTATAAACTACAACTGTGTGCCAAACACTTTGAATTATTGCCATCATAGATTACACTTTTATAGATCTTCATTAGACTCATACACCCAACAAGGCAGTGGTCTCATGCTTTCATCTTTTGGTTTATCCATTTTATTTTTTATAGCTGTTAACTGAACATATTCTAATATAATTCAAATATAATTAAAATTAAAAACATCATAAATTAATTATGTAACCACATAAGTCAAATATAATTCTTTCAAAAAATTAATATCAAATAGATAATACAAATTAATGTCATTTATCTTCTTCTTCATCCAACCCTTTGTTTGTATCATCCAATCCAGATTCAACATTGTAAGGATTGGTCATATCATCATCATCGTCATTGATATCAGTTTCGATAATGTCATCATCCACATGGATATCATCTTCATGAACATTAACTCCTACATCATCATGATCTAGTTCCTCCTCTTCGACATCTTCGTCAGGCACATCATCAACTAACTGTTGATCCTGATCATCATCTACATCATCTTCTATTTCTTTAGTATCTTCTTCTTCCACCACATTATACTTTACCGGCCTTCCTCTTGGATCATGTCTAACAACATATGACCAACCCGCTTTACCTGGAACCTCTGAGTAAAATACCTGCTCACATTGGCTTGGAAGAACATAGGGCTCATTTCCAGCTCGCTCAAAATACCTTGTATTAACCATGGTAAATCCATTATCATGTTCAATAACAGTTCTCTCGGGATCATTTTCATTCAATCGTAGCCTGTACCATAGGACGATGAACAAAACTAATTTGAAGGACTTAAAGTCACACTCAAGTATATCATCCAAAATCCCATAGTATTGATTTTCTGAGACTTCTGGATGTATGTCGCTTCTAGATGAAACATTAGTCACCTGGAAGACTGCAGTTATCCCAGAATCACAAGTTTTCTTCGTGTCATCCAACTTTTTGATTTGAAATTTACGACCATTGCACCACATAGCCTTGTGGTGTTTCACCTGCAATATGTCAAACATGCAAAACTTATTGCAATATCATCATTTGATAAACATATTTATTCTTGGCCGAATGTATGCAAAGAAAAAAATCTCAACATATATATACATCAATATAATTGAAAATAATTAAATAATATGGGTGATTAATATATTTATACATACCTGTTTATCTCTTAAACCATATGCTAAATCAATTTCCCTTGGTGTAACATTGGAATCTCCATTACGATGAGCTTCTTTAACCAATGAAGCCACACCTTCCCATGTTAATGCGCGACCAGATTGTTGACATCGTTCAATCCATACCGTCATCCAATCAAGATTGTTTGCGACGTACAAATGTAGTGCATCCCACTCTCGACCAACTGTATAAAAAAAAAATGAAATTCACAAACGACGTATAATTAGTTAATTACCATGGTATACGACCTTAATTTATAAGTACAATATACATAAAAACCAAATGTAAAATGTATTCTAATTAATCTCTGGTGCAGGAGCACACCTAGGCTAACCTCCATAGTTAGGATATTTTGGGCTTGTATCTGACATTAGCCAAGTCAGAGTAATTGTATGTTTGTTTTGGACCTTAGAAGGTCATTGTTGTGGCTAGGTGAGTTAGTCATTAGGACTAAGGTCACCAAAGTTAGTCATTGTTAATAGTTTTTACATTGCTTAGCCTTAGTAGCTTAAGTTGGGATTTGAGTCTTAAATATGTTCTAAACACATGAATGATGTTAGAAATATGCCATGAGGCCTTTAATGGTGTTGGTTATTCGAAATATAGGAGATAGAGGTCCTAAGAGTTAGGAAGGTGGCATAATGACAGAGTTGCCAAATGTTGTTACAAAATTGTCATGACAACAGTTGCCATTATGGCAAATGTTGCATGCAACTCGGTTACATAGGATCCCCTAAAGGATAGGAGTGGGGGATTGACCAACATACCCTACAAACATGGTGAATGACATCTAATATGAAGCAGGCTCGAATTCAAGAAAGAGGGAGATTGTAATCAAGTTTTTGGAATAGAAGATAGCTCTGCAATTTCTGTTTTTATGTGAACTTCGAGTGTTATTGAGTGATAGTGATACTAAGTGAATTGGATGTTTTGATTTAGTGTTAGATTCGTGTTCATGGGATAGTATTAAACTTTTTTCATTCTGCAAGTAAGTTGATTTAAGTTGTTTTAGTGTCTTGAATAGATAGGTTAAGGTTTAAGGGTTTTACTGGTCCTGTCTTGACCAGCTTGTGTTTTTATGGCTCCCCCATGAAATCTATTAACAAGATTTTCCTGAGGCTAGATGGGTGTGTTAGGGGAGCCATTGGTCTGTACATATGTAGAGTTAGGAGTCATGGAGAGTGGAACAACTGTGTTTAATGTCAAGTCCTAGGTGAGCTTAGAGTGCCCGGTTAGAGGTTTGACAGTAATGAATTGAAGAATTTAGGCAGGGGATTGAGGTACAGTACGGAACAAGTACAGTTCCAGGTAGGGTATAGACATATCCTAACATGCTAGAAGGATTGAGGTTCTATCAATCCATTTGACTGAGGTTTGAGCAAGAAAACCAGTGGAGTCCTACAAACTAGGCCTAATAGCCCTATTTAACCTAGATAATAGGAAACCAGTGTACGGAGGACTTAGGAGTATATAATCTTTTGAATCCTTCAGAAAATCCAAAAGGGTATTCGAATGTGGAATTGGTTTTTTAAGTTGTTTGGAAAGTTTGGGCAGGAACGGAGTAAAGGTCTCTGTCAAGGGCTACAAGAAATAGGCCTCCTCAAGACCAATTCTTGAAACCGGTAGGAAAGGAGTTTGGAGATCCTCCAAGATGGATCTAGTTGGAAGTACATGGCATGTTTCTAATGTGTTTGGCACCCCTGCAATCAATTCAATGTTTGTGTGATGTTGGCACTTAGAGTCTTCTAAGTGTAGGAGAGAGTTTGCACATAACAAAGTGGTGTTAGTCCTTCAAGGTGAAGCACAAGGTGTGAGACTCTTGGAGAGGAGTTGGATTAGGACTTAGTTAATCATCGAAGCCTAACAAGGACCTAGAAAATATTAGGTTCCTAGAAGAAGACAAGGAAAGGTCTTCTTAGCTAGTTGTGCAAGAAAGCCTTGGAACACTTACACCAATCTCCATGACCATCTTATAATTACCTGACACTTTCCTCAATCTACCTTTCCCCATCAAGTACTCCCCTTCGAATTTGTTAATGGAGTTGGATCCCAAATGCGATCTACATGGATCTTTGCTGCAAACTTAGGAAGATATTCAGTAATGTACACCATGGTCTGGTATACCATGTATCCCTCCACCATAGAACCCTCGGGATGTGCTCTTTGTCTAACCAAAGCCTTCAAAAATTTCAAGTGCCTCTCAACCATCCACATTGACCTTGTGTGTATAGGTCCACACAATTCAATCTCCTCAACTTGGTGTATGAGGTAGTGTTCTTGTGCATTGAAAAATGTTGAAGGTAGACACTTTTGCATTTCACACATTAGACAAGGAATTATTCTCTTCCAATAATTTATATCTTCTTTATGGATTGTTTTATATGATAGACATCTACAAGTGATTCAAGGCACAAATATATTAATGATATTTAATAAAAATATACAATGAATTGAACAAATATCGCTACTTACCTCATGTATTTTCCAGGATCATATATAATTTGCTTGACATTGTTGTCGAAGTTGTCTGGGAGAGATAGAGGTAGAACATACTGCAACAATTATAAAATGATCTTTTGATTAATATTTTTTCAAAAGTAGTAAACATAATACACTGAAAAGTACATGCAATATACAAATATATATATAATATACCAGAATAATTACCTTAATGAAGGTATGCCAATCATGCATTTTCATCCCTGGCCCAAATTCACTTTTCTTTGTTATGATATTGTCTATGTTGACAGCAAATCTTGTGGGAAATCAAATTTTTCGTATGACTTGTTTTATAGCATTGCTTTGCTGCTCTGTTAATAACCAAGGAAGGGCACTTATATTAATTCGGTCTCCATCGCTATTTAATTGAATGACATTTTTCATTGCATGATTGGCTTCCTGAATGTCACTACAAATTTTGACAATTTTTTCTTTATCATGCTTTCCATCCAATATTTTCCATAACGTTTCTGTCATATTCTTTCCGATATGCATTGTATCAAACAAATGCACAATTTTTAGCTGCTCATAGTAGGGAAACCTACTAAATTGTTTGGGATAACTTTTCAGTTCCTGTGGAAGCCGACCATTAATGCCTTGACGACCTTCATGAAGCATATAAGTTAAACAAATTAACAACGACAATCATTGTCAATTACAATATGATCACAAAATAAAAATAAAAATTCAAAACATATCATAAATGATAGATAAACAATTTGATCCAATGTATAACCTTGACGATTAATTCTATTATATTCCAACTTCCATAGGCGAGGTGTCATTCTTCATGGTTTTGATGTAGTCTCTTCTTTCCCATTGAAAAGATGTTTTTCAGTAGTTCGATACTTATGATTTCTGTGGAGGAAGTGCCTATACTCATCAAACACCTGCTTTCCTAAACTTGTTGAATGACGAGATTTCATCTTTGGACCACAAATTGGACATGCAAATTTTCCCTTTGTTTGAAGACCTGCAAATCATATATAATTGGATTAAATATGTCAATTTTTATAATTATATAATGAATAGATTATTTAAAAAACATGCATGATATCTAATTCATAAAATTAAATATCGTTAAAGTCATGCAGTCAAACATTATAACATACCAGAAAAATGTGTTAGCCTTGGGGCATCATGAATTGTCCATACAAGCATTGCATGGAATTGAAATTGTCTTTGTCCTATTGGTCTAGATACGTCATACATAGTGACGCCATTCCATAACTTTAGTAACTCATTGATAAGAGGCTCAGTATATACATTCATATCTTTAACTTGGTACTTACCTAGTTGAATGAACATAAACATTACATAATTATTATAACCATTTTACTGCAATATATATAAATTCATGTACATGACTATTAAATGAAAAAACATATAAGTCATAATGCAACAAATAAGACAAAATGAGATGCTACTATGTTAAAGAAAATTGATGTAAACAAATACCTGGAACAATCATTGCCAACATTATGTGCTCCCTCTTTATTGACATCCATGGAGGAATGTTATTGTTGATAACAAAAACAGGCCATACCGAGTAAATAGATCTCAGCTCTCCAAATGGATTGACACCGTCCGCTGCCAATGAAAGCCTGAGATTATGAGGTTCTTCTTTAAAGTGTGGCCATTTTTCCTCCATCTCCCTAAATGCAGAACCATCTGCAAGCATTCGAAGAATCTCATCTCCACTTCTATTACATGCATGATAATCCATAAATTGCACTAAGCTTTCGCACCTAAATAATTGTTGCATACGTGGAATAATGGGAATATAACGAAGAACCTTGCAAGGCACCTTTTTTGTTAGTTGATCTGTTCGATATCTACTGATATGACATTCCGAGCATTTTGTTGCAAATTCATGTTATTTATGATATATAATATGATCATTGGGACATGCATCTATTGCTTGATACTCCATTCCAATATCTTTCATAATGCCAGATAAATCTCAGTATGAGCGAGGTAAAATATTTGATGGTGGTAATAAAAATTCACCAATCAATCTACAACAAAAAATAACTTCTTAATATAAAGAATATTAAAGGTACATACTTCATCCTTTATTTACTAGCGATGAACTAACAACAATTAAAATAGATGAAAAAAATGACATATATGACATACCTTAACATCCATGAGATTGCTATGTTGGATAAACCATTCATAACCTTCAAGTTCACCAGCAACAATACAGCAGAGAGAAGAGTTGTTTGGGAGCCTTCATAAAGCGGCTCGTATGCCTTCTCAAGTATAGGTAAATCATGAACATCATCAAAGTCATCTCGATCAACATGATTAGATGTGCCACTACATGTGTCATGGATCAATGTATTTGTACCATCATCTTCAATTGTGTTTTCTGGTGCATGATCATCTTCTTCCATAGGATCATTAACTTCATCTTCGATATTCACAGCTCCATGTTCCTCCACTTGCAAAACCACATTCTCTGGGCTATGATAATCCATATCGTGTGCCCTAGGGCGCCCCACCTTTATAATAATGACATACACAAATAAACCATGATCATGATCAAGTGATTTTTTATATATATATCAAATGTTAAAACAATATAAACATTTACAAATTCAATCAATATAAACACATATAATGAACAACTTACCAATGGACGATAATCATGCCCCCCTTCAATGTGACCATGCTGCCTACAATGTTTCTCAGCTGTTGTGATTAAAAGTCTTCTCATCTTTAAGCCCTTGCAATTATTGCAAGGACAATAACATTTCCCATCACCCTTTCTTTTCAATATAGCCCATAATCTAGCAACTGTCTCTTCATTTTGTTCTGGACTAATATTATCTGACATGATTTTTCTTTACCAAGCTTGAATATTTAGATCTTCAAAAAATATCAAACTCACACACACTCCAATAATTTTTAATCGTACACAGGTAACAAAATATAATAATTATGATATTTTGCACCAAAAAAAATCGGCATGCAACCACCCCTGCAAAAGAGAAGATAGTCTGAAGTTAATGACCCCAAAAAACACTTTCAAATGCTAATTCCAAAAATTATTAAATTCTGATTTTACAATGATTTCCAACTGTTATACTCCTAAAATCAGAATATTGAACTTGCACAACAAAATCTGGAAATGAAATTCTCAAAATACAGCTAATAGGCTTCAACAATTAAGGCCTACTCAAGACTTTGTGAAGTCACTGCAAGGTTTCCAGGCCTTACCTGATGATTTGAGCAAGAGGATTAAAGAGTTGGTAAATAGTTTTGATGACTGGAGTGGCACATCTTTACCAGATATTGTAGATGCCCAAGGAAATGTTAGATCACTGCAGCAATGGCAGGATAGGGTAGATGAAATCATTAACACTAGCACATTTTTGGAATATTTTGAAAGGGAGGCGAATCAAGTAGCAGTAAAGTATACAACTTACAGTGCAAAGGTAAATTAGGTGGTAAATTTTAATTGGCCAACGGATGAGGAATATCAAGGATGGGTAGAAAAGTACTTAACTGAACAAGAATAGGACAGAGTCTACAACCGGTAGTTAACAGCTCAGCGGTTATGGCTATGTCTTAGTGGCAGTTTTGGTGCAAGTTTTCAAAATTTGGCAAATGCAATAGTTATTCTCCAGTGGATGGGATGAACAAGAAGATTCTCCAGAGACTCAGCTGTTGTAACCAATTTTTGAAATGTCATAAGGCAGTCCAAGTGACCAGTGACAGGTGTATTTCTGGTCCGATGCTTGTTGCTCCTTCATTTTCCCTATAAGAAGGATTTTAGGACCAAAAATATGGCCGGTTAGCAAGTTAGATATCTTTAGGTCAAGTCTAACTGAAGTTGCAAAGCGAATTTGTAAAGAGCCTGATATTATAGTGAAGATACTATTCTTAGGTTTGGTGTCATTTTGTTATAGGTTTTAGTTTCATGGGTACTTAATTTTCAAGACAGTACTAGCATCTGAATGAAAATTACTCATTTCAAGGTCATGTATCTCCATTTTATGAATATATTATTATCTTGAATAAAATGATCAAGGGTTATTCTGTTCATCTCATTGTTATGGTGTGTGATTCTCATTTTGGCTTTAATTCAAGGAATTAATTAAAATGCTTGAGTGAGGTTATAGGTGACTATGTTCATATAAGGATTTGATAAGTAGTATTGGGTTAGAATATAGATTGATGGTATTGTAAGGCAGTATTATATGAGATTTTATATGCTATGTGTCTAGAAGATAAACTTGGTTATAGTAAAAAAACAACCAACACCTTTGATATTATCTAACTATGGCTCCCAAATCTATTGCAAATTGATCATTAGGGTTAAAATTGAAACCTTGCAAATATAATCTTTGTCCAAATCCATCAAGAATTTTCCATTAGTTATAAAAAATTCCCTTATAAAGAATTTGTGAAGCCAGGTCTAAAATCTGGAAATGAAATTCTAAAAATGCACAAGACTATAAATGAAATCTGATGAGATGTTGCTTTCAAATATGATTTTCAAACCTGGAAGTACAAATCTGACTTCACAAATGAATTCTGGAAAAAGACAATGACTTCCCTCAACCTGGCGATATCTTCTTGAGTTTCTTTTGATTTTCCCCAAGGAAACCATCGAGCAAAACACTGTCGCAATAAATAGTCGAGCTCATTTCAATTTATGCCCGCCACAATTTAACTTTGCAGGACCACCCCAATTTTGGCGAAAGATCTTCGTCGAAACGTACACAAAACAACGGCTCGTCGAAATTTCGACGAACGTCGAGGTAAAAATTTAAAAAAAAATGGAAATTCGCACAAGTGCCCGACGATACATCTGATTATATAGGTTTCATCAGAAGGTTTCGTCATAAATTGGGGTTAAATGAGTTAGTGTCATTATGTTAGGGTTAGAGTTAGAGTTAGAATTAGTGTTAGTTTTAGGGTTAGAGTTATGGATACAGTTAATTTAATTTGTGTTAGGTTTAGAAATAGGGCTAGGGTTACATCTAGCATTAAGGTTAGAAATAGAGTTAGGGTTAGCATGAGAATAAATGTCTTAATATTAGGGTTAGGGTTAGGGTTACAATTAGGGGTAGGGTTAGAAATAGTGTTAGATTTAGACTAAGAGTTACAATTACTCTTAGTTTTAGGGTTAGGATTATAATTATTGTTAGTTTAAAAAAGAGTTAAGATTAGGGTTAAAGTTAGAATTAGGGTCAAGGTTAAAATTAGTGTTAATGTTAAGGTTAGGGCTAGAGTTATAGTTACAATTAGAGTTAGGGGTAGGGTTGGAATTAGTGGTAGGGTTGGAATTAGTGTTTGTTTTAGAATTAGAGTTAAGGATAGGGTTAGAATTTGGGTTAGAATAAAATAAATTATTTTATGGAAATAATTTATCACTTATAATTTTTTATGTATATCATAAAATTATGATTCTTTAATATTATTATGAAATACCTATTATCTTAAGAATAAGTTATTTCTTTAGTATTATTCGAAAAATTAAAAGGTAACGTGTACATTTTTACCAACCTGTTGATAGAAACTACTAAATATAGAATTTGCTAATCATTGGGAATCATTTTGTTTTATAGGCCTTATTAGGTAGCTGGTTTCTTTTTGTGAAAACAATTGTGTAGAAAATTGTTGAAACCTTTAGGTAAGACATCGGTGGGGCTAATGCCTATTTATAGTGCAAGTGAAATCCTAATGATTTTAGGTTTTCTTATTGCAACATTGTATTTTAATATAATTAAAACTGATCCACTATTGGGTAGAAAGATAGTGTACAAGCTTTCTTATGTTATTTTGAGTTGAAACATAGTACAACAACACTGATCTCATAGATTTTTAAGAACTTTATCAATTTATTGGTCATTAAAAGTAGGAAATTTTATGAAATTTATTTTCACTAAAATTATCTTTCATTTATACTATTCAAGAAAATTTAATAATATTAACCTTTTTCAATAATATTTTGTTGTTTAGTTTTTCTATATAGATTTTGAACCAAGAGGGGATAATTCCTATTCATAGAGGCTTCAACCAAGCAACCCTCACACCATGTCCTTGCAATCTTTCTTTTTATTTATTGTTGTCATGTCTAATACAAAAATCCTTACACATGCCTTTTGTTTTGCTCGAATATGAATATTCACTCATATATGCTTGCATTTATAATTTTTTGTAATTTTTCGGGTGACTATAACCTATTCCAAAGTTCTTACCTTTCTTTTTTTTTCTTTTCAATTGCAATCCAAATTTGTAAGAAATTTTCTGAAACCATCCTTAATGCATTAGTGTATCCTGCCCTATGTGACCACATTTCTTGAGGAATCAAGTCAGGTGTCTTGTCTAAACTTCTGCTTATCGCATGCATCTGTTAAGTTTAAGATGAATGTGCATACCCTGTTAATGAACCATGTAGATATGCCAACATTATTACATAATTTGATACACTTGAAATCACCACCTTATTCATAATATTGAATCATGATATAACATTTAGTGATTGTTGGACTTGGTTAGTAGACTATGTGATGCATTTTATTATTGATGTAGTCATTATCTTCTTTCAGTCATTATTTGGTTGCTATCAGTCGGGCTGATGCAAGAAGTTGGGTCCACAAAAAGCTCAAAAAGTGGAAGTGATTTTGCTGTTTTTCAGAATTTGTCACACTAGGACTGAAAATTTGAGGCACTTACACAATGAATCTTAAAAAAAGTCAGTAATATGAAATTTTGAATTTTGAATCTAGTTTCCAAATATGTAACTTATTCAAATACCTAGATGATAGAAATTAAATTTTGATAGAGATGTATAAAATCCACTTTTTAAAAGTCCCTATTTTTTTACCATACCATGCATGTGTACGAACACCACTTTTTGACCCAAATAAAAGTATTTTTCTAATTCCTTTTGGGGAAAGAAAACTAACAACATGAAGATTGATGAGGAATTTTTTTATAATTTTTTTTTGAATATTTGTTTTTTTATATTGAATTTTTATTGGCCTTAATTGTTGTTTTTAAAAATCAACGTGTGTAGACAACATAATTGGACCTAAACTAAACATTTTTTGAATTTTTTTTATTGTAGAGAGAATTGTTTGAAGATTGATGCCATATAAAATTTTTTACAAGAAACTTAACCAAAAAAAAGTTATTAAAAAATAAAAAAAAGCCTGATATTTCAAGTTTAAGGACTAGTTTTCTTAGAAATTAATTAAAAAATAACAAATATAATCCAATATTAATAAAAAAATTATATTTGGAAACTAGACATCGTGTTCGCTAATGGGTTTTAATTTTATAGTTTGATTCAGAAAAAAAGTCTATTAGCCATATTGCCAAAGTTGGACATTCTTCTTTAATTTGCCTTAGTTTTTTAGTTGTAGGTCAAAGGCTAAGGGTCAGATTGTTAAGCCTTTCCTGAGCCTAAAACCAAGGCTACATGTGGGTTGGAGATTCAAATTTTTAATAACGCATATGCGCTTTTAAAAACGTGTACGCGTTACAAAACACATATGCGTTCTTTATTTGTTTGATTATTTAAATTTATTTTTTTTTTTAGAAATGGGTACCCGTTTTAAAATTGGTACCCATTTAAAAATGCGTATGCATATTGAAAGGAAAAATGCATACGCATTTTAAAACGTGTACCCGTTTTTCTTTTCAAAACGCGTACGCGTTTTAAAACGGGTACCCGTTTCTAAAAAGCATTTTTTTAAAAAATAAATGACTTGCACGTGTTATATAACATGTACGTGTTTCTTAGTGCATACACATTTTTTAGGCTTAGGTACCAATGCATAACGCATATGCATTTTTTAATAACGCGTAAGCGTTTTTTGCGAGATTTTTTTTTTTGGCCGAAACTTCCCTTCTTCGTGGACCCAACTTATTGCACTTACCTAGTCCATGCAGATCATGTTGATGAATATTCAAAAAATCTTAATTATTCCCAATTAATTTGATCTCTTTGGGGTGTTCAAATAGTTACATAGCTTGTTTATGCTAATGCATTTTATGATAACATTAACCAAAGGAGTTGCAAGGGCCATGGAATTTACATTTACATCTACTAATGCATTTAATCAATATCTTCCAATAACCATTCAACAAACCCAGATTGAATGTAACTCGTAACCAGTGTATTCCATACTGGCGAAGGTTATGGAATTTAACTTTACACCTTCCAATTGTGTTTGCTATTTTTTTTTAAAGTTTAACAGTACATCTATTTCAAAAGTATCCAATAGTTAAAAGACATTCTTAAGTAAGATTGGCATCTTAAATCATAATTAAAAAATGATTTTTTCCCCACCTTATTAAAAACTATTACAAAATGATAAAGATCCCTTAGCAATTGGTTACTATCAGGAAACATGCTATTATAAGACCAATCAAACTAACTTCCATGAAACAAATTGTAGCTTTTTGAACAACTATGGAATTTAGATTCACTGAATGTGGTTGCACTTCCATTCACCTGGTCAGTTTATCTGATGCCACAAAACACATAAAAGGAATAGATAGAAATGAGAAGACTATAACTATATACTTTGACTAAGCATTGATGACTACAAATCTATTCGACATAACTATATATTATTTATTAATAATATTTATAAAAAAGTTGAGAGACATCCTTCTCAAGGCACCTATTTTTTAAGTGTATAGGCACCTCAAGATAGACATCTCTCGACAATTTTATAAATATTATTAATAAATAATATATATATGCCAGTCATAATCCTAATTGAAACCTAACCTTAATTAAATCCTAAGACTAATTAGACTATAACCCTAATTGAACTCTAGCTCCAATTGTAACACCAACCCTATCCTTAACCATAATTGTAACCTTGATTAGAATTACTAATATTGTTAAAATTTTATATATAGACTTATGTGGTTATGTTAGGGTTAGAGTTAGAGTTAGAATTAGTGTTAGTTTTAGGGTTAGGGTTATGGATACAATTAATTTAGTTTGTGTTAGTTTTAGAGATAGGGTTAGGGTTAGGACTAGCGTTAAAGTTAGAATTAGAGTTAGGGTTAGCATTAGAATATATGTCTTAATATTAGGATTAGTGTACAGGTTAGGGTTAGCTTTAGAATTACAATTAGGGGTAGGGTTAGAAATAGCGTTAGATTTAGAGTAAGAGTTACAATTACTCTTAGTTTTAGGGTTAGGGTTATAATTAGTGCTAGTTTAAAAAATAGTTAAGATTAGGGTTAAAGTTAGAATCAGGGTCAGGGTTAAAATTAGTGTTAATGTTAAGGTTAGGGCTAGAGTTAAAGTTACAATTAGAGTTAGGGGTAGAATTCAAATTAGTGTTTGTTTTAGAATTAGAGTTAAGGATAGGGTTAGAGTTTGGGTTAGAATAAAAGAAATTATTTTATGGAAATAATTTATCACTTCTAAATTTTTATGTATATCATAAAAATATGATTTTTTAATATTATTATAAAATACCTATCAGTTTAAGAATAAGTTATTTCTTTAGTATTCATAAGTTATTTCTTTAGTATTACTTGAAAAATTAAAAGGTAACGTGTACATTTTACCAACATGTTGATAGAAAATACTAAATGTAGGTTTTTCTAATCATTGGGAATCATTTTGTTTTATAGGCCTTATTAGGTAGTTGGTTGCTTTTTGTGAAGACAATTGTGTAAAAAATTGTTGAAACCTTTAGGTAAGACATCAGTGGGGCTAATGCCTATTCATAGTGCAAGTGCAATCCTAATGATTTTAGGATTTTTTATTGCAACATGGTATTTTAATATAATTAAAACTGGTCCACTATTGGGTAGAAAGATAGTGTAAGCTTTCTTATGTTATTTTGGGTTGAAACATAGTACAATAACACTGATCTCATAGATTTTTAAGAACGTTATCAATTTATTGGTCATTAAAAGTAGGAGATTTTATGAAATTTATTTTCACTAAAATTATCTTTCATTTGTACTATTCAAGAAAATTTAATAATATTAATCTTTTTCAATAATATTTTGTTGTTTAGTTTTTCTATATAGATTTTGAAATATAGTAAATGGTTTTTTCATTTTGATGATGGACCACTGAATATGATAGAAATATCGATTTAAAATTATACATAATTGATATGAGAAATAATATTTTAATTCTACATTAAACCCTAGATTTTATGGAATGTTTTTAGACAATCCAAATATTAAACAACATTAAAGTTAGAAGAGAATGCCTTTAGAATAATTATGTATATTTTTGTACTCATATTTTAAATCACTCTCCTATTTTTGTTTATAAAATATATATAAATCAATTAAAAAATATATACTTCCTATTTTTGTTTATAATTTTTTTTTATTAAATAGAAATAAAGAATAATTATTTATCCAAAATGAAAGGTACAAAATCATTGTACCATTATAATAATATTTACATTAAACTTAAAATCAATTTTATGATAAAAAATAACAATATTTTAAATATTAAATATTTTTATTTTGTTAATATAAATTATAATATACTAATAATACTTGTGGAAGGAGTCTGATGTTAAAAATATAACATTTAATTATATATTTAAAATTATAATAAACAAACTAAGATCCCAACCCTTAAAGGCAAACAATGAAGTGACTGGATGATTCCATAATGAAGCAATAATAAGGATTTCAAGACTTAAGGCTTCCCTATGAAAAAAGGCCAACAACTAATTTGATTATAAGAAGAAATGTTACCGATCTAGACCAAAATATATTAATACTTACAATGGTTTATATCAGTACCAAATAAGCTGAAAGAAACTGTTGCACGATGTCGGGTGGGGAAGTCATCATCTCATTTGAAACATTCACAAGTAGCCTCTGATGGGAACTATTGGTCTATATTCAAATAGTATTTTTTGTGGTTCACACAGGGAAAGATATGTTGCATCATCAGTGGGTGAGGAAGAGAAGATGAATATGGAGCTCAACGAGAACAAAATGGAAGAAGATTGGAAGAAAATGATAATGTCTGCATCAAAATGAGGCGCTTATGAAATGGACAAAGTATTAGCTCCTACAACAACTATGATAATAGAGTGGCGATCTTTACTTGGATTCAATCAAATGTGATAGCAAGTGTAGAGATGATTCCACTTGCCAACATACTCCCTGTCTGCACCAAAATGCTATGGACATCAATCAAAAGTGAAGGATATATTGAATAATGTAGTAGAAACGTCATTGATAGAAATGCACAGGCAAGGCATACAGACTCACCAACAAATAAAATGCGTAAATCCCCTCCAAGATATCACCCTAGATGTGATCTCAAAAATGCAAGCCTTCGTCCCCTCCAGTACCAAACAAAAACAACACAATTAGGGGTGGTCCAAAATACAAAGGCAGAAAAATGCCCGCCGCTTCGAAATTCCGAATGCTATGCTCTCCAACATTTTTTTAAAGTGACCACACCACTCTTATTAGTCGGTTACATTGTTCTTAATTTATTTCTGCAGCTACATTGCTCATTTGGTGGGTTTTTGTCAGCACATTTAAGCTTACGTTACATGCATTTTAGAGAGATATGCTGTCCAGTTTGACTTCCACCTGCAAGTCATTTTTTAGCTGAAGGGTTTTGGTTTACACGGGTTCGTGGTTGCCACTGTAGGAAGTCTCTCGGTTTAATAAATAAAAATGTATATTATATATGTGATAATTTATAAGATCTCTAAAAAAGAATTCACATAATAAATTGAATACCACAACCACATGATTTAGTCAAATCAACATCAATATCATAATATTCTAGTATATTTTAATATCAATGGCTTCCAATACTTCTTTGAATCGTAGATCTTGGAAAAGCCACTCTCACCTTAAGAATATATCACTGGTATTGATTCTTGCTATGGAACACGATGGAGGACCTATGTAAAAACATAGTCTATGCCTACTCACACAAAAATGTGTATTTACTTGCACCGTGTCTAGGCGCACATAGCCCTGGCGAAGACAATCCCAAATTTACTATGTACCTCAAGTTGGACACACTTTGTTTGCCTCTTTTCTAATGTTTGTAGCTCCACCAAACCACTTTCTTCTTCCTTGAGTGATTGCCATGCTCTTTCCAAGTTTCACATAAATGATTTATAAAAGCCTGAAGGTTTGGCTTTTAAACCATCACATTGTTTCACAAAAGTTGTTTTTTTAGTTAATATTTAATAAATGTAATTATTCCTCCCCTTTTAAAGATTTTCATAAATATTCTGCATTAATCTCTATTTTAATCAAAGGATCATTTATTCTTTATTTTTCTATCTCTTGTTTAATGTTTTAATATCTTTATTTTTTACTTTGGGAAAATAGTTGTATTTAACAAAAGTGGTCATGAAAGAAGTTTTGTAATGATAAAGAGGGTTAATAAGGACCTTCTTATTGCCTAAGAATATGTCTATGAAAGAAGGCTTGGGGCATAACCTATGATTTAGTCTACAATCATATTGATATTCAAAAGAGGAAAGTATTATTTAAAAGAGGCTTTGTTTAGATCACAAAAATCAATTGATGCATACTCAAATACAACCATTAGTTTTAGCAATTTAGTGACAATATTCAATATCCAAGATGAATATTCTATGGGGTGGATAAATCTAGCTTTTAAAATCTTTTTTATCTTAGCCTTAACCATTAAAGCTACTTTGGGATGCATTTTTTAATTTTTTTTGTATAATAGGTTGGGTGTCAAGATAATGTACTATTTTATGAACCACCACTTTAAGATCAATACCATGCATATATACTCATAGGTCTAGACAAAATTAGAAGGAAAGTTAAATGCAAAAGTTCAAAATTGAAAGGTAATTATATAGGAGAATGTCATTGTCTAATTTGAATAGCCTTCTTAGCATCATTAGGATCCATGGATCAAACATTGATAGTATCACATATGAAAATTTTACTACAATCTTGAGGATTAGGAATGTGTGAATTCTTAAGAGACATTTGAAAGGGAAATATGATTATCAAACATTGTGATGGACTTTGCAAAGTATGCTTGAACATTTAAATAGCAAGGAAATCTATGATCATGATGATAGGAAGGAAGATGTGTGTACATTCCTAGAACCCTATGAGATCTTCATCCATATAAAAATCATCTAGAGGTGGTACAAGAAGATCTATGATATCCATAATAATTTTACAGTGTAAAAAGGTAAGAGAAGAATCAAGAGATGTATAAACCATATTTACATCCATGAAATTAGGGTATTTAGCTTTGGAAGGGAAAGATTGATATCCAAGACCTATAGTAGAGTAATGTGGATTAGGCTCTATAGGGATCTTGATACTTTGATCCTTATGTCTTTATACTCAATTTTATAAAGAATATTGAAATCATGACCATAACATGATTAGAAATTTGCAAAAGAAAAAGGATCACCATCACTAGCATAGTTGACATGGGATGTATAATCACAAAAAATATTAGAAGTATTAGAAGCATTAACTATTTCAATAAATAATTTGTAAATATGTTTTTTGTGTCAAAATGAGATAAGTTTACTTTATACTCACCAACAAAGGAGGGTCGAAATTCTAAAGGACCCTAGTCATCATTAGGACATGCATTAGAGGTGGATGAAGAAAGTGAGTTATCAATAGCATCATCAACAAGAGTTGACAAATGGTGTAACTATATTTGGATATGATGAAGGAATTAAATTATGAAGTGTTGAAGAAGAATTGGGTTGATGAATAGGATCCACATGTGGATAGTATTGAAAGGCACCTAGATCAACTTTAATTGTATATGAATTTTTACCATGCAAAAAACTTATAGACTGATGTAAAGTAGATGAAACTATTATCATAAAATGAATCAAAGGTACATTGAGAAGAATATTTTATGATGAGAAGAATATTTTATGATGAGGCTCTTGGCATCACGTATACCATAATGGGCATTGTAATGGGCCCTAACTCAATAGGAAATGATATCATTCTAAGATCTTGTGTACCAACATTATCAAAGCCATAGATAGATAGAGTTGTAGGAAACAAACTATATTTATCTATATTGATACAGTTTAACATGTCTATACCACAAAAATTAAGACTGAAACCACTATCAATGAGAATATGCTTGGTACCAATAGACTTAATACCAGAAATATTTAGGAGAGGTCATTTTGTTTCTAAACCTTGAAAGAGGAGGAAGTTCATATTATTAGAAAATAACATTAGTAGTATTTATTTATACACTTGAGCAAGAAAGGTAATTCATTTAATCTAGAAGAAGATCAAATAGGGATCTTATGTAGAGCTTCATAGAGCATGCCATGATAAGAAAGAGAAGTTTGAAAAAGATCCCAAAGAAATATCTTAGCGAGAGTAGCATAGAGTTTTTCTATGAGATCAAAGTATCTGATAGTATTTTAAGCAAGATGGGGAGCTAATGAAAGAATAGGAGAAGTGGAAAGAGAAACAAGAATAGAATTAGTTTATTTATTTCTAAAAGAATTATAGTATGAGATACCATATGAAAGTTAGTAGCCATAGGCACATTAAAAGTAATAGTTTTAGAAATTTTAATGTAATAACCTAGAGGTTGAGGTGTATTAGGAACACATTTTATAGTTATAACTAGTCTAGAAGGTTTTAGTTTTTCTTTGAAAATATGAACAATAATTTTTTGGTTTTGCGGACACTTGTATAGAGCTAGAAACAAAATCTATGCTAATGAGATTTTTAGCATAGAAATGTGAAGAATATGATGAAATAGAAGAAGAAGAAGAAGAAGAATGACCATGCATAAAGTCTTCAAGAACATCATCTAACATATTAAATTCTTCTTTAGAAAAATCATTATCGAATGCACTATACGTTTGGAGAAAGAGATCCGCTATTCTAAAATAACTTGCATTCACCAAAAAGTGAGAAAGAGGTGTGACAAGGGAAGTTTACCAAAAAATTAAATGGGGAAAGTGATCTAGTTAAAAGAACACAAATTTTCTAACTAAATGGCTCCTATTTTACTTCTACTAGGATTATGTAACTATAAATGAAGAATATTCCACCTCTACTCAATATAGAAAGAGAAAAATAAGAATATTTTACCTCTACTCAATATTCTAAATCCATACTCGCATGGATAGCTGAGTTGGATTGAGTCTTGGGTTTTCTCCCCGAGGTCTTGGGTCCAACTGGAGGCCAAACTCACCTATGTGTGTGTCTTGTGGGAAACTATGTGCATCCCCAGGGACTAGTCTCGCCCCAGCTCACCCACTACTCCATCGAGGGGGTTGCGAGGACACCCTAGGTTATCAAAAAATAAAATCCTAAATCCATAAATAATTTTAAATTAAAAGTGGAAATATTTTATTAAGATAAAGCATAAGAAAGGCTGATAGAATGCTATTTTCTAAATAAATAAATAATAATTAATAGAAGAATATTATGAAAAAAGAGAAACCTGGCACCAAAAGTTGAAGCTCACTATTTGGTGTGCCAATGCATCACATAAATTTTTGCACTTCACTTTGTCATTTTTATAACCCATAATGCCAAATAACTTCAAAATAAGGCAATCTTTAGGTTTTAAGTTTCACTTAATCTATTTAATCAAACATGGGAACACAAAAAATCTACCGAATAATGAAATTTTTAAAGAAATGTAATAAAAAATGTAGTGTAGGAAATTGTGTACCTTTACAATTTCACACTATGTTTGGGTCCCTTAATTTATTGGACTTATTTAAGCTTCTAATTTGTCAAATTATGCATTCCAAAATCTTATTTTTCTCATTTTCTAAAAGAGGAACGAACATTTAATTAATGCATTTAATATTTTAATCACCCTGGAATATGTGTGAAGCCAATATCCATTCACCCAAGGGTGAATGGGTCGCTTTTAAGTCCTAAGACCCATTTTTAAATATATTTTTGGTGACATTTTAATGATTCAAATTCAACTTACAATTGTCGGCTTTTGGAATCTATTTTTTAGGAAATTGGATAAACACCTATAAATACATAGTTTTTTTATCAACTCAAATCTATCTAGCAAGAACACTTTATGAGCAACTTTTGGAGAAGAAAATATCATTATCAAGAGTAGATTTATCATTCATTTGTTACAACATTCAAGATCCTATCACCATGTTCAAGCTTATGTGTGTTCATGTCATCTTGTGAAGTTTACTATGCATTGTTTTTGATAAAAGGGTAAAAAGGGTTTTATAGGGACCCAAAACCACAAAGTTTACAAAATAGAGAAAAGACCGCCAAGGGTCCACCAAAAAACAACAACTGCCCAAAAAAAACCAGCAGTGAGTAGGCAAAAAAGACCAGGAGGGTCAAAAAGGAAAGGACAGCAAAAAAAGAAACACAGAATTACTTTAGAGACCTAAGGACAGTCTCTGTCTCTGCCTCCAAAACTTGCATATCAGTAACCCCCTTCTTGAAGGTTTGAACCATTTTCGGGGTTAAAGGGGCCTTTCGCTTCAAATTGGTGCGGGTTCTTCTAGAAATGCCTCCATCAGTTTCCTGGATTTTATCTTCAGTGTCTTCTAGATCAACCACCAAGGATCCCTGCTGGGCTTTGTCAAGCTTTTCAGTCATTGCATTGATTATTATAGCATTGTGTCTTGCTATTTGGTTGTTTTGTTCTGCAATGGTTCTGATGTTAATCCTTAGGCCCTCAACATCATTATCAGTGATCCTGTTACTATGCACCACATCTTTCTTGCCCAACTCCGCCATCTTTACACCCATTTCCTCAATCTTGCTTTGCAGGGCCAAATTTTTAATTTTAAGCTCATTGATTTCGGAGAAGGTCCATTCCAGAAGTTTAGAATGGGACTCAGAGTTGGTTTTAGCCAGGTACAGAAAATCAAGGGAAGGCTCTTTACCAGTGTTACTATGCATTGTTGATCCTAAAGCATCCAAGCATTTCAAGTGTCCTAATCCATAAAGAAAAGAAAGATCAAATTCCTTGGAGTGATGTGTTTGAATATAGTCCTCTAAGGGAAGCAATTGAAGGGTTGGTGAGTCGTAACAAACATTATTCATTCATCATTTACTTCACCATTGTTGACCATTATCTTTCTATCAAGGTTTAATTACCAAACTTGAGGTTTGACTATTAAAACAAACCCCCATTTAAACAAAATAATTTTTCTCTTTGTGTATGTGTAGATTACAGATTGAAGAAGGATTGAAGAGATCTCAAAGGAGAAATTTTGCATCATTGAACAATTTTTCATCATTGTTGTCAAGCCATAGAAACTAGGTTGTAGATTTAATTTTCTTCTAATAGTGGAACCCATGTCAAACAAAAGCCAAGATCCAACATTAGAGGATTGCCAAAAGTTATTTTGGAAGCCCTAACCAAGACCCATTCGCCTAGGGGTGAAATTTTCCTTTAGTAGGTCTCAAAAGAATATTTTGGTGATAGGTACATGTTTCCAGACCCTTCTTGGATCTACCTACAAATTGTCATTTCCATTTTTGTACTTTCAAGAATTTGCATTTTAGGTATTAGGTCTTATTGTTCATTTAGTTTGAGTGCTTCAAATCATTTCAATTTAATTTTAGATCTTTCCTACTATCCTAAGGACTCATATCTAGGTGTGATTGACTCACCATTAAGGTTGAAAGTCAATCTTTACATCTTGTGATTTATTTCCTAATGAAATTCCCTTAGGGAAAGACACCTATTAAGATCCCTATAAGTTTTATTAATTACACAAATGCAACCTTTGTTGGGGATCCTCTTTCCCAACATTTTGTTTTGGTGAACCTGGCCTTCTTACACTATAAACTTTCTAAAATTGGAAGTCCTTCAAACCCTAGGTTTAGATTTATATTGCATTGTTTTGTATTTCTCATTTAGGGTTCCATTTTGTATTCTAAAAGCATAAAAAATCCAAAAAAAATGCATTCATCTTGCATCATAGCTTGCATTATAATTTTTTTTAGTCATCTTTAGATCACATTTACATTTAATTTGCATTCATTAAGTGGTTAAAAATCTAAAATTGTTCATTGCATGTAAATTGCATCTTTCATTTTAGCTAAAAAATAAGTGAAAATTACCTATTTTTGTTTCAAATTTGCATCAAAATCATCATTTTCAAGTTGTGGAATTTTAGAATCAGTCAATTATTGCATTTTAGATCTAAATTTTGCATTTAAAATTTGTTAAAAAAATTTCACCTTTGTTCCAAATTTGCATCTTACATTACATTGTCTTAAATTGAACAAAATCTGGAAAAACAAACACTGTTTAACCTATTTGCAACCAGAGAAAGAAACATCAAACAACATTTAAAACTTCAAATTTTCAATTTTCAGAACCTTGTACAAGGATCTATTTGCCCTTCGATGACCCTATCCTTGTACAAGTACTCAGATAACTTTTGCACAGACTTTTTTCTCTATATTATCATTATGTTTCTATGTGTAGATGTCTGATTTGAAATTCTAAAATTGTACTATTACATATGCAAGAAAGGTGTTTCTTGATTTGTTACAAATTTGGGAAAACTGTTACATTTCAGATCTATAGAGTAACTGTTTTCATCATGTTCTCATTGCAAAAATATCTGGTTATCATAATTCATGTTCTATTTTCAAATCTTGTTGAACACGTTAATAATTTTTTGTTACAAGCATACAAATATGAATTTATTTCACCTCTTTTCTATTGGAAAAACAAGGATAGACAATTGAGAAGGTAAATCAGTTGTTACCAAAATCAAACTTATTCAACATTAATCAACCTTAAATCTTAGATCTGATAATTAACAGTGCAAACATAAATCAATAACACATCAGAGAGACATGAACACCAAGATTTTATACGTGGAAACCTTGTTAGGGGAAAAACCATGGTGGATGTTAGTCCATAGGATTATACCCTGTTAGAAGTATAATGAAGAATGAAAAGGGAATGCACTTGCATTCAAGCACACTGCTCAGAGGAAGGCTCACTTCTTTACATACAATAATCAGATTAAGTCCATCTGATGAGTTTGAACTGAAGTAATAGCTTCTACAAAAGCCTAATTATAATTCCAGATAGGCACACAAAAAAAATTGCACACTCTTCCACACTCTACTCAATCTCCTTCACACTCTGCTCTTGAATGATTTGACCTTTATTTGCACATTTGCACACATCGATCATACCTTGAGCACACTTCAAAATGAGTAAACAATTGCTCTTATATATCTGCCACACAGATCTACATCAACTACTTTGTCGGCCACAAATAAATAATGAATTACAATTGTCGGCCTCAATACATGAATAAATCTTAATGCTCACCAACACAAGTCGGTCACAACATAGTGAGGACCCAAACAAACACCTTAGAACATGCCAAACAATAAAAGATTAATCCATAAAGATCCACAACATGCTACCACCATCATGTCGGCCAATTAGAACATGAAAAATTCAAGCATACAATGAAAAATCTTCAATCATGAACACTCCCTTCAATGAACATGTACAACAAGGATAGAGCATGATCTAGAATCATCCATGAACGTCATAGGTACATGCACAACAACTAAAATTACCAAAATTTCATCCTCTTCATCCAAGAACACCATCTACAGAAATTGAATAATTGTATGAACACATAACTCATAACTTCCTCAAATCTTGATGCGTACCACTGAAACTTTCAGACAACATACTAGATAGGCTCAACAAAAAACCTTTTGATGCGTGCCTTCAAATATTCAACATATAGAGCTTTCCAACATTCTGACCTTCTCAGCTTCACTGGCTATCTGCAATATATTTTTTACAATATTTTGAATATCCTCGACATATACAAACTTCATAACCACCAATGCTAATAGTGTTGACATCAATGACAACCACATATCATCAATGCAAGCATAACATCCAAAAATCTCCCCCTTTGGCATTGATGGCAACACATGATGTGAAAAATAATGCCATCAACTCAACTAGCTCTTCTCCAACAATCTCCCCTTGAGATTGTGCACTCTTTTCCTGTTTCCTTCTTCTCCCATATTTTTCAAATTTCTCTTCTCTCCCCCTTTGAAATCAATGGAAAAGGTACACATGCTCTTATCATATATTTGAATCATCTGAATACTCCCCCTGAGTAGCAACCACCACAACATCAATTTGGAATAAGATATGGCTTTGAATTCATGGACTAATGCAGATACCTGCATCTTAGTTTTGATCAGGAAGGGAAATCACCCCTAACTTGCCTATGAGGTACTCAAAAGTATCCTTAGGCAATGTCTTAGTAAATATGTCTGCAATTTGCTTCTTGGTGGGTATATACTCTAGTCTAACTTCTTTGTCACTTAATTTATCTCTCAAGAAGTGATATTTGATGGATATATGCTTTGTCTTTGAATTGAACACTAGATTCTTGGAAATTTTTATGGCACTTGAATTTTCATAGAATATGGCAATGGGTTCTTCATACTCAATTCTAACATCTCTCAACATTTTCTTCATCCATAATACTTGAGTACAACTGTTTGCAACAATAATATATTCTGCCTCAACAGTAGACAATGAGATTGAATTTTTCTTTTTGGTTATCCAAGATATGAAATTCTTCCCTAAGAAGAATGCATCGCCACTAGTAATCTTCCTATCATCCACATCTCCTACCCAATCAACATCAGTGAAAGCACTTAGGATAAGATTATCATCCCTAGGATACCAAAGACCAAGATTAATTGTCCCTTTCAAGTATTTGAAAATTCTTTTCACAATAGTCACATGAGACTCTTTAGGATCAACTTGAAATCTAGCAACCATGCATACAAAATTCATTGTATCTGGCCTGGTCTAAGTCAAATAGAGTAATCCACCAATCATTGACTTGTATCTTGTTTGATTTGCTTTAGGAGAATCATCATTCTGTGTAAGTTTGCATCTGGTTACCATAGGTATACCAACTGGCTTTGAATCTTCCATGCCAAACTTTTTCAGTAGCTCTTTCACATACTTAGATTGAGATATGAAAATTCCATCATCTAACTAAGTGATTTGTAGTCCTAAAAATGATTTCAGCTCTCCTATCATTGAAATTTCAAACTCACTTTTCATTTCATCAACAAAATTCATACACAAATCATCATCACCTTCAAAAATAATATCATCAACAAAGACTTCAATGATCAATTCTTTATTCTAATAAAACTTGAAATATAGATTGTTGTCAGCAGTACCTTTATTGAATCCAAGTTTCAACAAGTATTTATCCAATCTAGCATACCAAGCTCTAGGAGCTTCCTTAAGTCCATATAGAGCTTTCTTCAATCGGCATACCATGTCCTTTTCATCAGTCAATTGAAATCCATCTGGTTGTTCAACATAGACTTCTTTTTCTTGATCACCATTTAGAAATGCTAACTTTACATCCATCTGATAGACTTTATAATTCTTGAAAGTAGCATAAGAAAGAAATAATCTTCCAGCTTCAATTCTAGAAACATTGGCAAAAGTTTCTTCAAAATCAATACCTTCCATTTGTGAGTACCCTTTGCAAACCAATCTTGCTTTGTTTCTAACTTCACCTTTCTCATTCAGTTTATTTTGAAACACCCATTTGGTTTCAATCACATTTTTGTTCTCAGGTTTAGGAACAAGATCGCATGTATCATTCTTCTCTATTTACATTAGTTCTTATTTCATGGCTTCCATCCAATATTCATCTTTGCATACTTCATTGATATTGTTGGGATCAACTTTGAAAATTAGACAGTACTCTTCCAAAATTATTCTTCTAGTTTGCACACCTTTTCTCTTGTCTCCTATGATCTGACTGTTAGAGTGATTTCACCTTACATACTTGGGAGTTTTAGGATTTTCTCTGACTTCTTGTTCTTGTGTTCTTTCTTCTGCACTTCTGCTAGTCTCTACCTCTTGATTCCCTTGGTTCACTGGAACAATCTGAAGTTGATTCTGTGTTTGAATATTATTTCCATTTTTAGTATTATCATGTTGATCATCTAAATCATATCCACTACATTCAGATGGTCTAACAATATCTTCATCAACTTTGACATTTGCACTTTCAACCATTTTCTTTAACCTGTTATTAAAGCATCAGTAAGCTTTGCTTTTAGTAGAATAACCCAAAAATATTCCTTCATCACTTCTAGCATCAAAATTTCCTATATCATCATCTCTCTTGATGTAACATTTGCTTCCAATTTTTTTGAAATACTTGACAACAGGCTTATAACCAAACCATAGCTGAAAAGGTGTCTTACCAAAATTACTATTCACATTCACCTTGTTAATGGTATACACAGCAATACCTACAACTTCTCTCCAATAGAAATGAGAAACATTTTTGTTAGGATTTCAAAGGCAGATATCTAAAAGCTAAACGCATATTTTATCAAATAAACTAGAAATAAAATCACACATAAAATTAACACAGAGAATTTAACGTGGTTCACCCAATGTGGGCTACATCCACCAAACCGCAGCCATCCAATGATTTCATTATCCAGTGTAAAACCCTATTACAATATCATGAATAAAATCACCTGTTTCTTATAATACTATAACTCTATCCTAAACCCTTTATAAATTAGGGTTATACAAAATCGGGGATTTTTCCCTTTTTGTGATTTTTCCCTTTTTCAATAATTTCGCGAAAAAGCAGGATTTTCTCGGGGGCTCAACCCCACCAAGGCCCAGCCTAGCCCCAAACCCCAGTGAGGATACATGAAGAGTGTACAGTATAGAATGATCAGTCGCCACATACCAACAATTTTCTTCCAGCATCATGGTTCTAGCAATGTCTATAATAGTTATGTTCTTTCTTTAAACAACTCCATTTTGTTGAGGGGTTTGGGGAGTAGATAGTTGTCTTTGGATTCCATGCTCTTCACAGAAAGAATTGAATTCATGGGAAGTGAATTCACAAGCTTTGTCAGACCTTAGACATTTGATCTTTTGACCTATCTCATTCTCTACTATAGCTTTGATGCTTTTAAACTTTTCTAATGCTTCATTTTTTTCTCTTAGGAAGGCAACCCATATCATTCTAGAATAATCATCAATGAGCAACATAAAATACCTTTCACCTTGTAGGCTTCTGATTCTGGATGGACCACATAGATCAATATGTATCAAATCAAGTACTCCATTAGAGCTATATTGTTTGCTCCAGAAAGAATTTATTGTCTGCTTTCTCATCTGCCATTCCTTGCACATAGTGTTAGTAGGCTTCACTAACTTAGGAAGATATTTGACTGATTGAGTAGTGCTTATCTTGACAATGTTATCAAATTTTACATGACACAACCTCCTATACCATAACCAACTTACATAAATCTAAGCAGTTAAACAACTCTCACTAGCAACACTCAAATGAAAGATATTACCTTTGGTCTTTGTACCTGAAGATATCATATTTCTGGAACTTCCCCTTATTCTACACTTACCATCCTTGAATTGAAGATTGTAACCCTTTTCTACCATCTGTCCAACACTCAACAAGTTATGCTTTAAGCCTTCTACATAAAGAACATCATCAAAATTGTGCTTACCACAAAAAGAAATAGTGCCTCTGCCACGAATCACACTGGGAGTGTTGTCTCCAAATCTTACAACACCACCATCATAGTCTTCCAAGCTTACAAACTTGATTTTGTCACTAGTCATATGATGTGAGCATTCGTTGTTAATTACCCACTCATATTTTTCTTCAATTTTTGCTGCAAGAGCTTTCACAACATTTACATCACTAGTAGATTTAGTGGACGCCTGACCATTTTATTTTATGGAAATGAATACCCATTCATCTTCATTTCTAGTTTCTTTATTAGATTCTTCATCAGTTACACCTTCTTCAACATAATAGCATTTCCTTTGAAATCTAGTCTTTTCGAGTTTGTACTTTGAAACTCTTTCAAGACATCTAGATGCAAAATGACCTATTTTACTACAAGAAAAACATTTAATAGGTAACTTTCTTTTGTACTTACCATGACCTTTGGCTTCTCTTTTCACAATCAATGCTTCTATTTCTTCTAATTATTTTTCTTCATCTTCAATCTTGTTCATCCCATCTTCATATTTGAATGTCCTTTTGGAACTCTCTCCTAGATTGTATCTCTATTGGCTTTTTCTGGATACAGTAGCTTTGAATGCAAAATCGGTCTTAGGAGTAGATTCACCAAATTCACTTAACTCAAAGGATTTTTTTTTTCCAATCAACATGTCTCTTGTGATATTTTTCACTATCCTGAGTTCATCAATAGCATGAGCTCTTGTTTTGTAGGAGGGAGGCACAGATCTAAGTATCTTAGCCACAATTTCTTCTTCATCCAAGGTTCCACGAACACATCTAATTCTCATCACCAGTTCATTTATCTTTTGAGAGAAAGAGAGGATGTTCTCAGCTTCACTCATCTTCATGTCTTCCCACTTTCCTTTTAGACTTTGTAGCTTAGCACTTTTCACTAGTGCATCTCCTTCATACAATATTTCCAACTTTTTCCAGATCTGGTATGTAGTCTTCAATCCTAACACATTTGTCATCTCTGAATCTGTCAATGTACTCAACAATGCTTCAATAGCCCTGGTATTAGCTTCTTCTTGCTTGATCTCATCTTTAGAGGACAAACCATTTTGAGGAATAGTATATGCACTCTATGTGATCTTCTAGAAAGGTTCTCCAATGCACTTCAAATGACACTCCATTCTGACTTTCCATAAAGAGTAGTTTGTACCATCGAATCTAGGACTATCCTTCTTGTATGATTCCATCTCGGATCACCTCAAGCTGTTAGGCTTCTTCAGAGGAACTAGCTCTGATACGAATTGTTGGAAAAACAAGGATAGACAACTGAGAGGGTGGTGAATCGGTTGTTACCAAAATCCAACTTATTCAACATTAATCAACCTTAAATCTCAGATCTGATAATTAACAATGCAAGTATAAATCAATAACACTTCAGAGACACATGAACATCGAGATTTTATACGTGGAAACCCTGTTAGGGGAAAAACCACGATGGATGTTAGTCCACAAGATTATACCCTGTTAGAACTATAATGAAGAATGAAAAGGGAATGCACTTGCATTTAGGCACACTGCTTAGAGGAAGGCTCGCTGCCTTACATACAATAATTAGATTAAGTCCATCTAATGAGTTTGAACTGAAGTAACAGCTTCTGCAAAATCTTGATTATAGTTCTGGTTAGGCACACAAAAAAATTTCACACTCTTCCACACTCTACTCAATCTCCTTCAGACTCTGCTCTGCTCTTGAATTATTTGACCTTTATTCACACATTTTCACACAACGAGCATACCTTGAGCACACTTCAAAATGAGTAAAAAACCCGCTCTTATATATTCGCCACACGGATTTAGATCAACTACTCTATCGGCCACAAATAAATAATGAATTACAATTGTCGGCCTCAATACATGAATAAATCTTAATGCGCACCAACACAATTTGTTCACAACATAGTGAGGACCCAAACAAACACCTTAAAACATGGCAAACAATAAAATATTAATCCATAAATATCCACAACATGCTACCACCATCATGTCGGCCAAGAACATGAAAACTTCAAGCATACAATGAAAAGTCTTCAATCACAAACACTCCATTCAATGTGGACATACAAAAAGGATAGAGCACGATCTAGAATTATCCATGAACGTCACAGGTACATGCAAAACAACTAAAATTACTAGAATTTCATCCTCTTTATCCAAGAACGCCATCTACATAAATTGAATAACTGTAGGAACACGAAACTTCATAACTTCCTCAAATCTTGATGCATACCACTGAAACTTTCATAAAACATACTAGATAGGCTCAACAACAAACCCTTTGATGCACACCTTCAAATCTTCAACGTACAAAACTTTCCAACATTTCGACCTTTTCAGCTTCACTGGCTGCCTGCAATATATTTTTTACAATTTTCTCAACATCCTTGACATATACAGCCTTCAGAATCACCAATGCTAATAGTGTTGACATCAATGACAACCACATATCAGCAATGTAACCACAACATCCAACATTTTCTTGTTTTTAATTATTCCCTCTCCACTATCTCTCCTATGTGTGAGGTTAGTTTGGTGAAAGGGAATACAATCTTAGAAAATCATGGCAATCATGCTTGTTCTTCTCCTAATATCTCTCCTATTTGTGAAGAATATATTTTGGTGTTAGCTCAGATCCAATCATTGATTGTTATGAGAATCTTATTTATTTCTCTTCTCCCACTTCTACTTGGGAATATATTGTTAGACAAAGGGATGCAATCATAGACAATCATTAAAATTATAGTTTTCCTTCTCTCAGTACCTCTCCTACTCTTGACGAAGGTATTTTGGTGTTAGAAGATTCACTTATTGTCATGATAATCCTCTTTACCTCTCTCCCAATGATTATCCCACTTGGGAGGATATAGTTGGACAAGAGAATACAATCAATGATAATCATGAAAACCATATTTGTTCCTCTCCCAATACCTCCCCTACTCGTGATGAAGTTATGTTAGAAGATCCAACCATTGAATGTCATGAAAATCTTGTTTGCTCCTCTCCTAAAACCTCTCCTACTTGTGAATATATTATGGTGCAAGAGGATGATGCCATTGATACATGTCTTTCAAATGGTACTAATTTGGCTTGCTTAGATGAAGATTATAAGGTGACATTAGACCCCCCTCAATAGAAGATCATCAACAAAAAGTCAAATCTGCTGAGGTTGTGAACACACAATTGATCATTAGATCTCCTTTGATTACAGGACCTCCAAAAACTTGATTTGTAACTCCCAAGAGTCCTCTAATCATTGTACCACCTAAGATTTCTTTTGATCCTCCTAAGAGTTCTTTAGTTATTGGACCTCCTAAGCCACTTCTCATTATAGGATCTTCTAAGCCTTGAGGACATATCTTAAATTTTGCAAGGCAACTCGCTATTAGCAATGTTTCACAAAAACTAAATTATAATATCATTTCTCATACATATAACATGAGGAATAATATGCAATCACAAACCATTCCTACATCGACACCACTTCCTCAACACATTTTTCCTAGTTTTCCTTGTTTACCTTTGCATAGTGGAAAGGAGTATGAACTTGTTGAATAATTTTGCAACATTCCTACTAAGATATCCTTGTGAGATTTGATTCAAGCATCACCCGTTTACCATATCAAGCTTCAAAATTCTTTACAACAAGTTTTTATCCATCCTAGTGCACAACCCAATGATGTGGAAACTTTGATTGAGAATATGAATTCATCTATTTTGGATATTGTCTTTCATCAAAATGAGCTACCCTATTGGAAATACAAAAATAAAATGAGGCTTTGATGATAGTGGCTAGCATTAACAAGTTTGGAATTAAGTTTACTCTCATTGATAATGATTTGACACTCAATGTTTGTAGTGTAAAACTTTTGGATAAAACTAGAGTGGACAAGACTAAAATTCAACCATATTCTTTATCTATCTATGGTTTTGATAATGTGGAAAATTAATCACTTGGTGTGATAATATTACCTGCAAAATTTGGTAGGGTTACATTGAAAAATCCTATCCATGTCATGCTTAATGATCTTTCATATAATCTTCTCTTGGGCAGACCATGGATTCATGCAATGAATGGAGTCCCTTCAATGCTTCATCATTTAATGAAATACACTTATAAAAATAAGGTCTACACAATCAAATCTGAGGTATAACCAATAATTTATTTGCAAACTGAAATATGAAAAAAAAGTCCTTTGAGAACATTGATGTCAACTTCAAAAGTGGAACCAATGCAAGAAGAAGAGAAAGATAAGTGTTTTTCATCTATCACAAAACTATTGGATGATGATAGGGGTTCATTAGATTTCACACCTACATTCATGGCAAAATACAAGATCACACACAAATCAAGAAAAGAGAAAGAAGCTATCATAATATCAACATAATCTAAGTCAAAAAAACTAGGTGAGTCCAAAAAATTTAGCAAAGAAGAGGAGAACAAAAATATACATCTACATATGATGAAAGTGATCATGAAAAACCTCCTTCCTCAAAAGAAATAAAATCACTTTATGCAAGGGGTTACAAAATCTTGAAATAAGTTGGCTATAATGGAAAAGGATGTGGTGTTAGAGAGAACTGTATTTGTGTCCCTATAGAGCCTAACACATAATAAACAACAAGAGGTCTTGGTTATTTTCATTCAATTAACAAAAAGCATTAGTTGTTTCTCCTTTCCATGTAGTAGTTGTAGTATCATAACATATTCATTACCATGCATGAGTGTATAAAATTGGATTTATGCAATCATTTTTTTTTGCAAGGAGCAACATATCATCATTTATCTTGGCTCATCCTTGCCCTACATTTGGGGGGTAAGAGGTTTGATAGCCTTGTCCTAGTATGACACTTTTCATTACCCCTTTGGCTATTCATCTTCCTTTCCTATATGATGAGAAAGATTGGGATGTGGATGACCTGCTTTAGGTTGACTCACATGTGACATACTTTATTTTCTTTCTACGTTCTTTGTGATTGCATGTATGTAATATGATCCCCTATATCATGCTGCTTGGTGTACCTTTATGTTTATGATTTTTCTTTGGATGACCCTTGTTACTCTGTTGGTGCAAGGATACAAAGGAAACAAACCTATCATGGCATTCTTCTATTTGTATCTCCATTCTTCTATCTGTCGTAAACATTTTCTTTTATTTTGTCTTGTGTTTTCCTTTTAGGGACAATGCAAGGTGTTGAAACATTTAGGTCTCTTCCATGTTGACCCAAATTTTTCTCTTTTCTTTTGCTCTTTGTGTCATTCCTCTTTTGCATTCTTTGTTCCATGAAGTATTTGGGGAATGATGAAGATTTTGAGCTCTATTATATGACTACGGAAAAGACACGTGTTGAGCCAAATACGTGGATCCATTATGTGTTATCTTTTGGGATTGGATGTGGGGGAAACCCATTTCTTCATGAAGCAACTTTATTTGGAAATATATCATTGGAATAAGGCTTTCAAAATAATCTCTCATGGCCCTGTTTATCAATTGGATTTATCATTTTATACTTTAAAGTAATTGCTCACAACATGGTGTTTAGTGATTCCTTTAAAGTAGGGGTATACATTGGAATTATTTCATTTTGGAATTTTTAGTTTGAAATTTTGTTTCACTTTGTTCATAGAAGTTGAACTTAGTGTAGTGTTGGCATATAACATTGATCATTTTGTGGCACCTTATCAAATTTATCAAGGAGTATAACTTTTGGTATGGTTGATGTATGGGTATACACTTTATAGACCTAGTGTGTTTTTTTCTCATTTGTCACCTTTTTATGGGTACACACCTTGTAGACCTAGTGTGTGTTTCTCATTTTTCCTTGGGGCTCACCTAGTGTATAGAAGATTGCACTAGCCCTTGTGAGCATATTTTTTTAGAAAAATAGCTTAGGCTTGATCCATCCCTTTTGGACAAATAATCAAGGCTTGATCCACCTTTTCTTTTTCCTTTTTGCATTAGCTTTGATATTGTATGCTTGTGTATCTTGTCTTGCTGCACATATCTTACATTCATGTGTGTCCTTTGTCCTTATGTTGGTTTTCCATGGGATCTTAGATCCTATGGTCTTGACCACCTCCTTGATCTTTTTCATCCTATCTCTCTAACATTTGTACACTTGGACCCCTCTCAACGCATATTTGTCTACTTTAGTGTGAGTCTGATTGTAAGTTCATACTCTCACTAAAGTGGGGGCTAAATGTAGTGTAAGAAATTGTATACCTTTAAAATTTCACACTATTTTTGGGTCCCTTAATTTATTGGAGTTAATTAAGCTTCTAATTTTCCAAATTATGTGTTCCAAATCCTTATTTTTCCTATTTTTTGAAAGGGGAACCAACATTTCATTAATGCATTTAATATTTTAATCACCCTAGAATATGTGTCATGGACTTATAGGCCAGGACCCATTCGCTCAAGGAAAAATGGGCCCCCTTTAAGTACTAAGACCCATATTTAAATATTTTTTTGGTGACATTTTAATGTTTCAAATTCAACTTGCAATTGTCAAATTTTAGAATCTGATTTTCAATAAATTAGATAAACATCTATAAATAAATTATTTTTTTATCAATTCAAATCTATCTAGCAAGAACACTTAATGAGTAATTTTTGGAGAAGCAAATATCATTTTCAAGAGAATTTAAGAGCAGATTTATCAATCATTTATCAAGATCCTATCATCATGTTCAAGCTTATGTGTGTTCATGCCATCTTTTGAATGATACTATGCATTGTTGATCCTAAAGCATTCAAACATTTCAAGTGTCCTAATCCATTAAGAAAAGAAAGATTAGATTCCTTGGAGTGATGTGTTTGACTTCAGTCCTCTAAGGGAAGCCATTGAAAGGTTGGTGAGTTGTAACAAGCATTGCAGTCCATTCATCATTTCCTTTTCCATTTTCATTATCTTTCTATCAAGGTTTAATTACCAAACTTGGAGTTTGACTAAGGAAAACCCCCATTCAAATAAAATATTTTTTCTCTTTGTGTATGTGTAGATTATAGATTGAAGAAGGATTGAAGAGATCTCAAAGGAGAAATTTTGTATCATTGAACAAGTTATCATCATTTTTGTTAAGCCACAAAAACTGACTTGTAGATTTTATTTTTGACTTTGTGACAGTGGAACATGTGTCAAATAGAAGGCAAGATCTAGCATCAAAGGACTATCAAAAGTTATCTTGGAACCCCTAACTAGGACCCATTTTCCCAAGGGCGAACTAGTCCTTCAATGGGTCTCAAAAGCAACTTTTGGTGATAGGTACATGTGTCTAGACCCTTCTCAGATTTGTCTGCAAACTGTCATTTCCATTTCTATACTTCCAATAATTTGAATTTTACGTATTAGGTCTTATTGTTCATTTAGTTTGATTGCTTCAAATAATTTTAATTTAGTTTTAGATCTTTCCTACTATCCTAAGGACTAAGATCCAAGTCTAATTGACTCACCATTGAGGTTGAAAGTCAATCTTTACACCTTGTGATCTCTTTCCTAATGAAATTCCCTTAGTGAAAGACACCTAATAAGATCCCAATAAGTTTTATTATAAAATAGGGATCCTCTTTTCCAACATTTCAAATAATAAGATATTTGTTGTATTTAAAGAAGAAATAAAACTTGGAACAATGAACATAAAAACATGTAACAAACTTGTATGTGATTCAAGTGCTATTGAGATACCTATAAACACAAGAGAAGAGAAAAGTGTTTGAGCTACTTTGGATATTTTATTTAGGTCAATTCCCTAGATTCATATTTTAACATCCATGAAAAACTAAAAAGGAAAAATTATACAAATATGTGTGTACTCTAATCGTATGTGTGTATGGGAATTAAGAGCAATAATAAAAAAAATAAAACTATGAGTATCAACCCTAGTTTATGGGAGATACTATTATAGCATATGGAATGAATTAAATAGGTGGTGATCTAAATAAAACATATTTTCCCAATAGATAATGGGAGATGCAATATGAATTTCAAACAATAATAATAAGAAGAAGAATATTACCCAAAATAGTGAGCTCTAAGTTGGAGATTCAAGAGATGTGGGATCCAAGTAATCTTTTGAGAGATTCAATCAATCATGTAGGAGAATGGATAAAGAATGGATTATTTAACCTTTGATATAAATTCCAATAGAGATTTCCCAAGAGAGCTTAGGGAGAGAAGTAGGTTCCATAAAAAATAAAAATCATAGAGAGTGATATTGTAGACACTTAAAAATGTTCTGAATGATACTACACACTTTAATTTGATCACTAACATTGTTTCATCTTGAATTTCACCTTCTTTTCCCCTGTTTGATTAAATAAAGCCTAGTTATTTAATTAAATGCATCATTTTCATCTATTAATCTAATTGATCTAATTAGGTTAATGCACCCCCTTTCACATTCACCTTTCATCATGTTTAATTGAATAAATCACATTATTTAATCTAAACCCCCTAAGTCCTCTCATTTAATTAAATAATCCTAAATTATTTAATTAAATATCATTTGCACCCACTTCTCATTAAATAAATAAATAATTTAATGGAAATCCTCACATTCTTCATCTTGAATAATTAAAACTTATTTTGGATTACTAATTACTAATTTTCCTTACCCATCCACTTGCATAGGGAATATTCCAAAGGAATATTCTTTCCTAACAAACTTTGTAAAAAACTTTCAAAGTTGTTACAAAGTTCTTTTGTTTGAATCACTATAAGCCCTTGACGATTTCTTCAATCCATGTGATCTTTGATTCTCATCCATTCATGAGAATTCTTGATCCATGCCTTCACCATTGATTTCATCTTGACCATTGATTGTTCCTTTTCATGTTGACCCTTGATTCTTGATTTGATCTCCTATAAATACCTCACTATTTGGAGAGAAATGGATCCACTTCCATCAAATTAAAGTTATGCTACCCGTTTCAATACTATCTCTATTCATACTTGCACCATTATCAAGTTGTTTCATCCTTTTCATCCACCCATAGCATCGTTTTATCAATTTTAGCTTAGTTTTCAATAATGGAGTTCAGTTAATTGCTCATTTTATCCAAGGGATTGGGAAAGGGTCATTATTCCACATCAATATGACACCACTCCCCCAATCGGATAAGGTTTGGAGTTCTAGATTAGGTTTCTTTTAAGATTTCATGTTTATTTCATGCTTAGTTTAATGGTTTCTTAGTTTATGAAGCTTTTGAATATCTCATTGGGACTGTAGCTTAGGGGGTTAAATAATGCATAAATTCATTAGGATCTGGTGTATTTAAGCTATACTATGATTACAATCACATATATTTTTGTTAATTTTGATATACAAGCATGAAGTATTACATTTCCAAGTGGTCACTACAATATTTGGTAATAGATATTTGAGTGAGAATCCAATGCTTTAAATTCAAAAAAAAATGGGACACTACTACATTGCATAGATGTCTATGTGTTGCATGTGTTTCTTGAGGAAATTCTTCATAACTTGACACATGTTCCTAGAACAAAGACAAGAATGATATTGTGGTCTAAAATTTAGTTAAACCTTGATGTAGGTGGAGATAGGCCAAGGTTCAAGATCAAATGAACTTACGAGAGTGGATGTTGAAGAAGGTTTAAAATAATGTGAAATTTCAAGGGTACACAATTTTCTACGTTACACCAATGTGTTTAATCTATATATTATATTGTGAGATATACAAGTTTCTCAATATTTTAGGCTATCTATACTTACAAGTTGCATGGATAACTCAATTGTGGGTCATCTATAACCATAAATATTTTAGTGTGGATGTACATTTGGTTTGGTTGGCCTTGTTTTATCACTTGGTACATTATTTTGGTGTCATTATGAGGCATAGAGATGGTGTTACTTGATATAGTTGTGTTGTGGGACCTATGGTTGTTTAATTTAGTGCATGACATGTTTAACTCAATGAAAGTTTTATGTAGGTACATTAGGTGGTGATTGAGATGTCATGGAGGCTCCTTGTATGCTTGGATATTTGGCATGACATGGTTGTTATGTAGGTGAATTGTTGGTGTTGGATTTACTATAGGATTGCAGATAGTTGTGTATTTTCTTGGATTGGAGATCCTAGTTCTACTTTATTCTCTAGAGTTGCTAGTGTTGTAGATGAATTATTTTGCATGATCCATGGGTGATCTTAATTCAGGAGATAGTTATCACAATTCCATGTGTATCTTAATATCATGATTTAGTGGAAGATTTGGAAATGATGTGGATTCATCATTTGGTGGGATGATCTTCTACAGTGGTTGGTGTCATCTAAGAGCTCCATTAGCTTGTTTATTTTATGCAATGATATTTCTTTGACAGCTCAATTTATATTGATAGGAGATGGTTACATTCATGCGATTTTTAGATATTAACATCTTGTGACCATAGATGACTCTTGGTTTCTTTTTTTAATGTGTCAATTATAATATATTATTTTGAAAAATGATCCTATTTATGGGATGTACATTATTGTGACATGATGGACTCTTAATTGTGCATTAAATTTTTGGAAGCATATAGGTGCTCCTAGGAGTGAATATTTTTATTTGGGACATATGATATTATTTTGATGAGATTTAGATCACATTGTCATGGGTAGTTCCTAGTTCTATAGTTGGAACTTTGGAGGTGATTTATGGTAATTTTATTGATGAGTGTTGCACGATAATTCTTCTTGTGAGATTTTGGTTAATTTTTTTATATTGCATTGGATTTAGTTGGTACAATATGATAAAATGTACACCTATATTATATTTGGGTGAGGCTAGAGATCTCTTGTTTCTTCGAGATCATGTGTTGAAATAGTTACTCTTTGATTATGTTTTGACAAGAGTATTGAGGATCCTACAAATGGGTTAAGCATGAGTTTGTATAAGTTGAGAATCCAACCTCATAGATCCCAATGAACACTTGCAAGCAAATAACTATCACCAATGGAGATCAAGAGGCACAAGAATGTTGCTCTGCGAACATAAAGCAAAAGATGTATTACCCAAGAAGTCAATAATTACAAAGAGATCAATCCTTAAGAAAGGAGATCAAAACCTAAAGTGAAAACCCTAGGATGAAGATTAAATTAGCATGTGACAAGTGTCAAGATCATAATGAACGAGACAACATGACTAATTTAATAATGCAAAATAAAGATTCCTAAGTTTAGCTTAAGTGAAATAAAGTAAAGGTGACTTAATTAATTAATCAACATGATTAAATTAATCAAGTAAACAACCTATTACTCTAAAACCTCCCCTTACGATGAACTTAGGGAGAAGCTAAAAAACTAAGGAAAAAATGCATGAAAGCAAAGATGGGTCCCGACAAACAAGGTCCAATGAGGTACCTATGTACAAATGTAAAAGATCTCTCACAACAAAAGAAAAAGAGAAAACCTCATGGGAAAAACTCTTCTCCAAAAGAGAGAAATACAAGTGAAGGTCGAAGAAGCCTCCAAAAAAAATGAAGGACGAAGAAGCCTCCAATCAAGAAGAAATTGTCCCAAAAGATAGGAACAAAGGATGAACATGGAAAACACCACTGAAGCATGAAGAAGCTGCAAACATTGTCATAGAATGACTGCTATGATGCTGAAAAAAGAACTTCCTCTGAAACAAATGATGATCACGATGAAGAAGAAAAGAATCTGCATGAGTTCCCTCAATGACACTACTTGAATATGATGGAAAACAAAGGCAAACACTTGGAACTTGAAGATATAGATGGAAAAAGTATCAAAAGTATGACAAACTGATCGTGTGAAAATGGAAGGTCGCCTCCAAAAATAGGAATGCAAGAGTGTTCATATGGTAAGTGCTCCATCTCATCAAAATGCATGGGTAATCAGCCACTGCATCTTCCTAGTACATAGGAACAAATAATGTGTACATAGCTCACTCCAACGTGAAACCAAGGAAGCATTAGCACCAACAGTAGAAACCCCCCCATAATGTTGACAAGGATAAGGTATGATAGGTACACTAAAACTGAATGCCATAAAGAAGCGCATGTAGAAGAATCAAGAACATTTAAACGTGCAAACAAGAAAGTACCAACACATATAAAGGGTGTTTAAACAAAAGGCACACACACATGAGGTTGTTGTTGTGGAAGGGACACTCACTTGATAAAGGTATGATTGCAAACTGAGGCAAAACATCAAACCCCCCATGACACTTTATAATATAGTGCGAGTACAACAAGGCACAAAGTGATGTGCAAGAATCCAAATACTACACATACTAAGCTTAGGCACTTTATTTCAATGTGTTTACAAATGAAAAAAACATGCAATGTGAGCCCATAAAGTCCAAAAAGGACTACAACTGGAAAGAAGAATTTTTGGAAAAAAAAAATCAAATCTGAAAACCACCTACACCACTGCGTAGATCTCAGAAGCAGCTTTCCAACGATATCTCATTTTCCCATTTTTGACATCATATGCAAAATTTATGCCGAAAACACTGAAGGCAACTCTTGAAAAAATGATATGACTTTGACTGGAAATAATAGAGACTTGAGAAAAAATCTCCAAAAAATACTTGCACCACTGGAAAGTACTCTGAATCCTCTTTCTGACGATATCTCGTTTACCCGATTTTGACACCATGGGCAAAAGTTATGATCTCCGAAAGAAAACAACTCTCAAAGAGGAAAAACACAATTTGCTACATTAAATTTGATAGCCATATGACCATCACAACAAAACTGCGAGCCTAAATTTGACGGCTAAATGGCCGTCGGCTCATTTTTACAATTTGACTTATTTTAAAAAAAAATGTTTTTAAGAATACAATTAAATTTTTTTTATATAATTTTTTTTTAAAATAAATTATATTTCGGTGGGGAGGCACGTGGGCCCACCCTCACCACTCCCCATGGGTGCGGTACACCTACGGAGTACCTGTGTAGGTACATCCCTCTTTAATTTGTTTTTAAAAAAATAAAAAAATCCAAAAGCTTTTTTTAAAAATAAAAATATTAAAGCTTTTAAAAATATATATTTTTTTAAATTAAAAACTACTTAAATTTTTTTGCAGAAAAAAAAATGACGTTTTTTTAACCTCGAGATGCGTGCAGGAGGTCGTATGACCCTTGCTAGGTAATTTTTTTTTGTCTTGGGGTGACCTACTCCAAAATTGACAAATTATATATGGAAATAGGGGTTTTTGGGCCTTCTGAGCGCAATGGTGAGGTCCATTTGGGCTCAAAATGCTCTGAAAAATCAGGCACCCCCTGAATCTAGCAAAAAAGCCATTTCTTTAAACCCTCACAAATCTAACAAACGAAAGCCAAATTTGACAAAACAAAGGTCAATCTTGACTATTCCTACAACTCTAGATTCAATAGAAAGTTATGATTTGACCTTGGATGCATTGATAAAATGCTTCAAGGCAAGATCTCATGAAAAAGGAACAAGAATCTTGCAGATCTGGAGCTTTGATACCATGTAGAAGTTGAGAATCCAACCTCACAAATCCCAATGAACACCTGTAATAAAATAACTTTCACCAAAGGAGATCAAGAGGCACAAGAATGTTGCTCTACAAACATGAAGCAAAAGATCCATTACCTGAGAAGTCAATAATTACAAAGAGATCAATCCTTAAGAAAGGAGATCAAAACCTAAAGTGAAAACCCTAGGATGAAGATTAAATTAGCATGTGACAAGTGTCAAGATCATAATGAATGAGACAACATGACTAATTTAATAATGCAAAATAAAGATTCCTAAGTTTAACTTAAGTGAAATAAAGTAAAGGTGACTTAATTAAATAATCAACATGATTAAATTAATCAAGTAAACAACCTATTACTCTAACATAGTTCAAGATGGAATTTTTCAAGAGATTGGCCTCAGAGAGAGTCACTTTGTCTTAGTGTTTCCTATAGGAGCAATCTCATTCCCCACTCTTGGCCCTGTCAATGATGAATCACCTAATAGGTATTGTCCACCTTATTTTTAAATGAATTTTATTTTGTGCTTTATTTTATCATGGGAATGAGTTTTCAGTAATGGATTTTTTCTCTAGAGGGATTACTTGAGGATTTCTTGGTATGATTTATTTTTCCTATCTTCTCATGGGAATGACTCTTGAGCTATGGATGTTAATTTTATATTAAAGAGGAGTGTAGAGTATAATGGTTTTGGGATTATTCCCTAGTTTTGGGAATGGATCTTTTAGTTTGATCCTCCTTTAGTTTGAGAGGCTTACATCCTGGTTGGTCTATGGAGATAAATACAAACAAGTATTCCTTAATGAAGCTCATTCAACATCAAGTGCACATATAAGACTCATTATAAAAAATAAAGTATAGATATAAGAAACAATAGATAAGATGGGTGAGTGTGAGATCATGATGGACCATAAAAATTGAAAGAAAATGTTTGTGAAATTGTGAAAATATTTTTAGGCTCAATTTTTTTTAACTTTTTGACTTAATAAATCAAAATAAAATAAATATTTATTTTCATAAAATAGATATCCATTTTTTCAAAAAAATCCCCAATGTTCTTTTTTTTTTTATAAAGAGAGGTAAATGATTTTGAGCTGGAAGTATGAACTAGTGAGGTCACAAACAAGAGGCCTCATCCCCAAAATAAATTATCAACAATTACGCCCCAAAGGGATTTGAATCTTGATGGAAAGGATAACAACACAACCTAACCATCGTAGCATGCCACTATTGGCAAACCCCAAAGTCATACTTTGAATTGCATAAGAAATAAATGATTTTTTTAAATTGATATTTGTTCCTCAAAATTTACATATCCATTTTGTTTTTAAATTCCCTCCTCTTCCCACCCCAAAAGAATGTGCTAAGATTGCATGAGAATTAGTCTTGGGAATCTTAAACTCGTCTTTTCCATGTAAATCATGAGTTGGTGGGTCTTTATATTTTTTCTTGACTTTGCCCTTGTTGGTGATTTTTTATTTTTAATTCAAATTTAATAAAATTAAAAGGATATATACCCAAGAAACTCTCAAGGTTCTTAAAAATTAAAAATATGTCTCATTATAGTTTTAATAAGTGATTTTTATTAATTTTCTACACTATGTCTAAATTCTTAATAGTTATACATATTAAAAATGTTACACCTCGATTGTATAGTTACTATTTACATAGGGAAAATTGATTGTAATGACTGAATCCTAAAAATGAATAAAACATGTTGTTTCTTGTAAGAAATATGAGTATGCTTCCATTTAATGAATGTCTCATTTAATGTTACTTCTATCGATGTTATCCTTGATGAATGTTGCATTCATAGTTATTGAGTTATGAATATTCTAACTTAAGATGTTTTGTATACTGTTAATGTTGTGAGAAAGTAACTGTCGAGATTGTATGTCTAAGGGTGCAGATACACAAACCATTCCTCCAAGCGGAGGGGAAATATCACTCGGGAGAGGAGCTTGGTTGGTTAATTGGTAATGTGAACTATCTGAGCATACACACACATCACCTAGGATTAAGTGAATTGAGTCAACCTATGTGGGTTATTAGGTAAGTCATCCTTGGCTAGTAGTTGCATTGATGAGGTTTGCGTGCATTAGCATAAGGTTTTTATCTCGTGAGTCTTGTGAACAGTTGTGTTATTATGATCATAAGGATATGATGGTAACGTAAATGCTATAAGTAAATGGAGGAAATATATATACATGTATATAGTATATACATGTATCCATAAATATATACATATCGATACAAGCGTACGTTGGAAAATGGATATGTTCATACGGTCCCATCGATATGGTATACTTACGTATACGTGCACATAGAGGAGTATACTAGTATATATGTGTATATATGCACACGTCCTCATATTGTGGATATTAATAATTTTATGTTATTATTGCTTGACAAACTTACATATACATATATGTGTATATATATATACATATCAGATATGTTGACTGGCTTACGATATGCTTATAATGAAATAAATATTTATATACACATGTATATATGTAGTTATATATTAATATTATGTATACATATATTAATATAAAATAATACACATATATAAATATATTGTTTAAAGCAATTTGAATAAATATATATATGTATATTATTATATTAATAGAATATATATGTTTAATATTAAAATCTCATAGTTGGAATCAAATTATTTCCTTTAAGAGATTTAATATTTAATATTTAAATGAAAATCAATCTTTGATTTATTTATCATCTCATATTTGGGGAAATCGAATTATTTCGTAAGTATTAAAGAAATTGACTTTTTCTTACTTCATCATGAAAAAAATCAGGTTTATATTAGCCCAGCCAAATAATTTAAATATTATTAACCTTTGGCAAATCGAATGTAGTAAAATATTATGTTTGATAAAAATTATTCTTCTTAAAGTATAATTTGAAATATTTGGAAAATATGAAAGGAACTTTCCGTGAAATTAAAAATGCACGGCTGGGAAAAATGAGCGCTTGTTGAAGTGCACAACCATGGAGAATAGGGACGCAACTTGCAATTATGTCAATGTCTGCCTAGAATTAGGGATTGTGGAGAGTAAACTGGGTAGGAATTTGTCTCTAAAATATCTGCAATTACCTTCACCTGTTGAATCATGCCATTACTTGAAGGTGTTGATTCTTCCTCATTGAACAGGTGCAAGTTTGAATCTTTCTTTATTTTTTGTTAATTTGGAGGTCAAATCATATTCTAAAAATGTTGGTATGGGGTTTTCATTCTGCCACATACCATTTGAATTATTCAATAAACAAACCTGTCATTTACCGTGCCTTTTTAAGAGGAATGCGTTGGGCAAAGAGGCTCTATATAAAGTTGCCATTCTGCTGAGAATGATCATCCATTCCATTGCAATTCATATTTCAGTATCATTATCTTTGATTTCACTCTTTCAAATTATTCATTTGAGAGTTTATATCTTCTTTCAAGTTGAAACCTTTAATTAGTTTTGATTACCATTTTCTGTGAGCAAAATCATTACAATTTTCTGAGAGCAAACATTATATTTTTCTAAGAGCATTCATTATATTCTTGAGAGCCATTTTTGTATATTTCTAAAAGTACAATCATCATTATAATTTATGAGATTCATCATACTCTGTTATCGAATTCTCTTGAGTTCATAGTGAGAAGCTAAAACCAATATCAACTATATAATTGTTTGAGTATTCATTTTCTGAGAAATAAACAAAGCTTTTTGAAGGATTGTTGATAGTCTGGAAGTGTTGCAAGTAATGACCAATCCATCATCGTTGGAGGAAAGCTTAAACCAGGCATGGGATTTTCTTCTACTATTGTTTCCAATAGTAATTCTTTATATATTTTTGGGAATGCAATTACTGATTGTGCATAGTTAGGTATTTACATTATTATCTATATTTCTATTGAAAGTGATTTAATTCTATAAACTGCATGTAGCTGCACCAAGGAAGTAAATTATTTGAAAGATGAATATGCATACTTGTTGTGTGTTGCTTCATTGATATGATCTCCATATAAGGAGAATATGGTTTTAATTAGCTACTAAATACTAGGACGAAAATGAAGGCATTAAGTCAAGTAATGAACCACAACTTAAGCTATTAGGTTAACTTAGATAGCTTGAGATACTCCTAGGATGAAGATGTCCAATATAGGAGGGGAATTTGTGATTAATTTTTATGTTGTTTCATTTCTAGTAGTTTAGTTTGTTGTAGGATGTCTGGGGTACGGGTTACCCAGTGAAGGACAAATACCTACACATAGTGTGAGATAGCCCTAAGTCAAATCGACCCTGAATAGTGTTTATGATAGATGACCTTCATTTGAAGTACATAATGAGAACCCTTTGGCCAAAGTAGTGAAATGTACGACATCCACTTAGACTGTGTGATGCTTGAGACTACACTATCAGTTCATCGTGATCCTTAAAGCAAGCTAGTTCGGGATTGTGAAATAGTAAGTTCTAGTTTTGTAGGACACAACACCATGCTTAGTTGGTAAACAATATTGGTTACCCTACCAATCTCTTCGTTGAAGGGAGGGCCATATATTGAATAATAGATGTGCGGGGGACTGCATTATAAGTCTGTGGTTGGCAGAAAAGTGCCCGAGTGATGTTTCTCTTCCACATCAAGCTACTGAAGTACCAAGATTTGAAAGGACAAACTCCTGGACCTTCTTACTACTATTTGTTCCAAAGCTCTATGATCTATGTATGTTAATGTTTGTTTTCTTACTCTGTTATTTAAATTTGAAAGGAAAACATTACTTGCTGAATTATATTGAATCTTGTTTTGTATTTATCTATGAAAGAAAATAAAAATCCATTTGCAATGTCTTTATTACTCTTTTCCTTGTTAGAGAAAAATTAAGAAATTTTATTTACCGAAGAGTCGGGTCATTACATGTGGTATCAAAGCTACTAGGTTTAAATGCTGGAACCTATGACCTCGTCATGTTTTCCTTTTCCAATGTTATCTAATGTTGTGAAACATTCTTGTGTTAGGATGGTACGTATCATATTAACAACTCAAAAGTCTGTAATTAGAAATGAACGTTACCTCAAGGCCAAGAAGGAAAAAGAGGCCATCGTTAGGACCATCGAGGCAACCAATTATGATAATGCTATTTGGTTGAGTGATACTGAGACTTTTAGCCATGCTCTTTCTCAAATTGGTGAGGCAAAGAGAAATATTGAAGATGGAAGCAGTATTCAATCACTTACCCACCATCTCACCGGAAAATTCAGATTCACTACCACTATCTAGGGACATGCCTTTTGAAATAAAGTACTAGTCCATCATTCATTATTAGGGATCCTAGAGTTCAACCATTGGTCGAAGTAATAAAAATTTCTTCAAGTAAAGAGTATGGGGGATACACACCAAGGACACCACTAGTAGAGAAAAGGTCTCACGAAAAAATGTTTGTGAAGAATGTAGACATTGTTGATGAACACCAATATTATCCTTTATGGGATAGAGACTATTAGATTAGAGATGAAGAGAAAGAAAGAGAACAACAATACTCTCAGTTTGTAGGTTACACTCCTCTAAGCTTTGTATCTGAGAGTGAATCCAATGGATACTCTCCCCTTGACTATCTTAATAGTCAATCAATGTAACCGATAGGATGTTGAAATCCTCTTGTTAAATAAAACTTAGTATTTATTAAAAAGAAGTGTGTGCCTAAACTTGTATGAAATTTTCGTGTTCATATACTTGTGAAATTTTATGTTTTTCAAAAGATGATTAAGGCTAACATGAATAAAATATTCAGGGTAAATCAAATTTTAAATCATGGTGAAAACTTATGAGAGGTCACGAAATATCCCCAGTGCAAGTCATGAAGATGAACAAAGAGCCACCGATGAGGCAACACTCGATCTAATATTAGCAAGGTTGACTAAACTAGAAGAAGAAAGAGAAAAAGAGAGGTTAGAGAAATAAGTACTTGTCAAAAATGTGGAAGGAGAAAGTTTTTCCCATGGGTGAGGTGAAAACTGCAACCATGAGAAAGAAAAATCACCAACAACCTTTGTGGAAAGGAACAAAAATATTGTGACAAGTGAATTGTCAAGGGATATGAAGAAAACATACCCCCCAAAGTTTGATGGTAGCGCCGGAGGTGATGAAGCCGAAGTATGGATCGTGAAAATGGAGAAGTATTTTGAAATAAGGAACTATGATGAAGTAACCAAAGCAGCTTGGGGAGTGTACCAATTAGCAGGTGAAGCCTCTAATTGGTGGATGAACAAAAAGCTCAAACTAAACATAAGTTCCTGGAAGTTGTCTTGGGAAGATTTTGTAGAGATTTTTCATAAAAGGTGGTTGCCACAACTCTATTATGACAAAAAAAATTCCAACTTTCAAGAATTAAGGCAAGGGACTATGTCAGTTAATGAATACTGGGAGAAGTTCACCCGACTTCTTCGGTATGTCCCCATTTACCACAAAGATGTGTGTTTCTGTATTAGGAAATTCATCTTGGGACTCAACAGGAATATTGGAGGTGAAGTCGATATGCATGGTCCAACCAAGATGGACCTTGTTTATGAAAAATCCATCAAACAGGAACAAAAACTTAAGGCAGATTCCAACTAGAATGAAAATGAAGAACAAAAGGACACTTAAGTTTCCATCAATGCTGCCCCTAAAAAGGAATAATTTTCACATGATGTAGCAAGGAAAAAGGAGAAAATATCTCGTTACAATGGAAAATATTTCAGAAGAGATTGGAAAAGAGATAACTCAAGATATGATGATACTAGCAAAGCTAGTGAAGGTGCTAATAAGAATAGGCAAACCATGGAGAAAAGATGACCAAGAGTAGGATGCTTTATATGTAAAGGTAATCACTATGCAAGTGAATGACCTAACAAAACTTCTAGTTCCCAGCAATATGGTAATGCATTACCTACCCAAAAGGCCATGTTTCAACAAAGGGTACATGTTGTTGAAGATGAAAGACAAGATGATTTCCAGATTACACCAATCAAATCACCACGTAAGGGATCCTGGAGTGGTAACTCTCAAGGTCATCATGGTGCTATAAATGTGCAAAGCTTCGCTTAAAAAATAGAAATGTCTCGCAGTACAAAGTCTAGTAGGACCAGTACTCAAAAGACTCAACGACTTGGAAGGATTAAGTGGAAATTCAACACAAAGTCTTTAGGCATTCTTGAAGCTTTCAAGAATGAAGAATAAATGTAGTGTTAGGATTTTATGCTTTGAATAATACCTTAAGTCATCGAGGACGATGAATCATAAGGGGGGGAGTATGTTATACCCCGATTGTATAGTTACTATTTACATAGGGTAAATTGATTGTAATGATTGAAACCTGAAATAAAATATGTTGTTTCTTGTTAGCAATACGAGTATGCTTCCATTTAATGAATGTCTCATTTAATGCTACTTCTATCAATGTTATCATTGATGAATGTTGCATGCATAGTTATTGAGTTATAAATATTCTAACTTAAGATGTTTTATATATTGTTAATGTTGTGAGCAAGTAACTGCTGAGATTTTATGTCTATAGGTGTAGGTATACGAGCCATTCCTCTAGGCGGAGGGGAAATATCACTCGAGAGAGGAGCTTGGTTAGTTAACTGGTAATGTGAACTGTCTGAGCATACACACACATCACCTAGGATTAAGTGAACTGATTCAGCCTATGTGGGTTATTAGGTAAGTCATCCTTGGCTAGTAGTTGCATTGATGAGGTTTGGGTGCATTAGCATAAGGTGTTTATCTTGTGAGTCTTGTGAATAGTTGTGTTATTATGATCATAAGGATATGATGGTAACGTAAATGTTGTAAGTAAATGGAGGACATATATATACATGTATATAGTATACACGCGTATCCATAAATATATACATATCGATATGAGGGTACGTTGGCAAATGGATATGCTCATACAGTCGCATCGATGTGGTATACTTACATATACGTGCACATAGAGGAGTATACTAGTATATACGTGTATATATGCCCACGTCCTTATATTATGGATATTAAAAATTTTATATTATTATTTCCTTACAAACTTACATATATATGTGTGTGTGTATATATATACATATCGGATATGATGACTGGCTTACAATATGCTTGTAATGAAATAAATATTTATATACACATGTATATATATGTAATTATATATTAATATTATGTATACATATATTAATATAAAATAATACGCATATATAAATATATTGTTTAAAGGAATTTGAATAAATAAATAAATATATATGTATATTATTATATTAATGTATATATATATATAATATATAATATATAATATATATTTAATATTAGATTCTCATAGTTGGAATCAAATTATTTCCCTTAAGAGATTTAATATATAATAGTTAAATGAAAATCAATCTTTGATTTATTTATCATCTCATATTTGGGGAAATCAAATTATTTCGTAAGTATTAAAGAAATTGACTTTTTCTTACTTCATCATGAAAAAAATCGGGTTTATATTAACCCAACCAAATAATTTAAATATTATCAACCTTTGGAAAATTGAATGCAGTAAAATATTATGTTTGATAAACATTATTCTTCTTAAAGTATAATTCGAAATATTTGGAAAATATGAAAGGAACTTTCCGTGAAATATGAAAATGTGCGTCTGGGAAAAAATGTGCACCTATTGAAGTGCACAACCATGGAGAATAGGGACACAACTTGCAATTGTGTCAATATCTGCCTGGAATTAGGGATTGTGGAGAGTAAATTGAGTAGGAATTTGTCTCTGAAAATATCTGCAATTACCTTCACCTGTTGAATCACACCATTACATGAAGGTGTCGATTCTTCCTCATTGAACAGGTTAAAGTTTGAATCTTTCTTTATTTGTTGTCAATATGGAGGTCGAATCATCTTCTAAAAATGTTGAGTATGGGGTTTTCAATCCACCACATACCATTTGAATTATTCAATAAATAGACCTGTCATTTACCGTGCCTTTTTAAGAGGAATGTGTTGGGCAAAGAGGCTCTATATAAAGCCGCCATTCTGTTTAGAATGATCATCCATTCCATTGCAATTCATACTTCGGTATCATTATCTTTGATTTCACTCTTTCAAATTATTCATTTGAGAGTTTATATCTTCTGTCAAGCTGAAACCTTTAATCAGTTTTGATTACTATTTTCTGTGAGAAAAATCATTATAATTTTTTGAGAGCAAACATTATATTTTTCTAAGAGCATTCATTATATTCTTGAGAGCCATTTATGTATATTTCTGAAAGTAAAATCATCATTATAATTTTTGAGAGTCATCATACTCTGTTATCGAATTCTCTCAAGTTCATAGTGAGAAGCTGAAACCAATATTAGTTGTATAATTGTTTGAGTATTCATTTTTTGAGAAAGAAACAGAGCTTTTTGAAGGATTGCTGATAGTTTAGAAGTGCTGCAAGTAATGACCAATCCATCATCGTTGGAGGAAAGCTTAAACCAGGCATGGGATTTTCTTCTACTATTGTTTCCAATAGTAATTCTTTATATATTTTTGGGAATGCAATTACTGATTGTGCATAGTTAGGTATTTACATTATTATCTGTATTTCTATTGAAAGTGATTTAATTCTATAAATTACATGTAGTTGCACCAAGGAAGTAAATTATTTAAAAGATGAATATGCATACTTGTCATGTGTTGCTTCATTAATATGATCTCCATATAAGGAGAATATGGTTGCAATAATTAGTTACTAAATACTAGGATGGAAATGAAGGCATTAAGTCAAGTAATGAACCACAACTTAAGTTATTAGGTTAACTTAGACAGCTTGAGATACTCCTAGGATGAAGATGTTTAGTATAGGAGGGGAATTTTTGATTACTTGTTATGTCTTTTCATTTCTAGTAGTTTAGTTTGTTGTAGGATGTCTGGGGTACAAATTACCCAGTGAAGGATAAAGACCTACACATAGTGTAAGATAGCCCTAAGTCAAATCGACCTTGAATAATGTATATGATAGATGACCTTCACTCGAAGTACTAAATGAGAAGCCAAAGTAGTGAAATGTATGGCATCCACTTAGACTGTGTGATGCTTGAGACTACATTGTCAGTTCATCATGATCCTTAAAGCAAGCTAGTTCGGGATTGTGAAATAGAAAGTTCTAGTTTTGTAGGAAACAACACTATGCTTAGTTGGTAAACAGTATCAATTACCCTACCAATATCTTCGTTGAAGGGAGGGCCATCTATTGAATAATAGGTGTGTGGGGGACCACATTATAAGTCTGTGGTTGGTGGAAAAGCACTCGAGTGATGTTTCTCTTCCACATCAGCTACTGAAGTACCAAGATTTGAAAGGATGAACCCCTAGACCTTCTTACTACTATTTGTTCCAAAGCTCTACGAGCTATGTATGTTAATGTATATTTTTTTACTCTGTAATTTAAATTTGAAAGGAAAAGATTACTTGTTGAATTATATTGAATCTTGTTTTGTATTTATCAATGAAAGAAAAGAAAAATATATTTACAATGTCTTTATTACTCTTTTCCTTTACTTGTTAGTGAAAAATTAAGAAATTTTATTTACCGAAGAGTCAGGTCATTACATAAAATCTTCATACATTCAAATTGTTTATTATTTTTAAAATTTAAAATATGTGTCACACTCGAGGGTCTTCATGGACTACAAATTAGAGGACTTATTTATAGTTAGGTGATGGTATATATACAAGGACATGTGATCATGTATTGGGTTGAATATGTTTATGGTATAATGTTTACTAGTTATGATGAGGATAGTCTTGTTTTGAGGTATAGTTAGTTGGATGTGTTAGCAACTAGTTATGGTTGTTATTCTAGCTATGGTGGTTAATTATTGGTAGCTATTTAGGACTATTTTTCACCATTGGATTAAGTGTTTATGTCTAGCTATAAAGTTGAGGAATGATTCATGCTTATTTGTGACAATTAGTGTGGCTTCTCTTTGGATGTGAAAAATATTTTTTGAATTGCAATGATGGAGGATGAGAGGGTTCATGTTTGAGATGGAGGCCACTTTGATTATTGTCACAAGTATCTTTATGGAGCACATGGAGCACTTGGCTATTTTTATGGTGCATGATGATTATAGTGATTATTACCTTGATGTTTGAGTTTAAATTTGACCCATTATGCAATGTATAAAATAAGTAGGAGAGTGTTTGGAAAGAGTATGTTGTATAGCTTACATAATACTTATAATGCAATATTTAATTGTGGGGCATATAAGAAATATAGGGATGTGTGGATCACATGGGTTAGGTATTCTTGGAGGCACTTTGTATGTTTCAACATTGGGATAAATATTTAATGTGGGTCACACATTATAAAAATATTTAATAGTAAGAAAACTTAGTACCATAAAGAAAAAATTAGTAAATAAATTAAATTAGGGGAGCATGGTTTTATAAGCTCATGGTTCAAAGGAACATGTTTTATATGTAATACCACTTAGTAGTTTTTTGTAAGCTTATTTCTACAAAAGAAAGCATATGAGTAGTTTTCAGGATGGATATCATAACCTTTGTATTTTTGGCTGAGGTTGGATTGATCATCTCTTGCAAGTTGAATATGTGAGGAGAGGAAGCATGCATCAAGAAATGTGTGGTTACATGATTCTCATAGTGAAATTAAGGAGATTAATATTTCAAAATACTTGGGTGGATAATCCAAAAGTGTGTTATAATCTTTGTTTCATAAAATAATACATTGTGTGAGAGTACTTTTATAGGTTGAGTTTTTCTCTTTGAGGTTTTTATAAGGGTACATATTATTTCATCTTGATATTATGTTTGTCTATTATTTTTCATTGTGGATTCTAAATATTTATTTTCATTTTTCTCTATTGGGGTTATGTGAAACTAGTTTATTGTGGCTACGAAATTTCCTTCACGTAATGGTCTTGTAATTTTGAGGAGATAAAAGTAATAATGGATGATGATTATTATGGAACTTGTAGTTGTTATGTAGTAAATCATGATCCATGTGAGAACTACATGTATGCATAGAGTTTCAATTCAATATTTATTAGTATTTCAATGGAAGGCGCTACTAGATATATCATTGTTAGGGGGGTCCTCTTACTAGAAAATTGTATGCACATACCTTCTTTTAGGATTTCAGTTAATTTAGGGGCAACTCCCACCAATATATTCATCCAAAGTAATATTTTAATTTGTAACCATATTTTAAATTATTATAATGATAAGTGAAAAGTTTCAATCATCCAAGTGAGATGATTTTTTTCATTTAGTTATATATTAGGGGCTATTTGTGTTGTAAAAATAGATTAGAAACTTTATAAATTTGTTTTTTATGCAAAATAATTCAATATACACTCCAAGTGAGTAGAAAATTGGGTCAATTTTTAGCAAAACACTATAATTACACATGTCTATTCTTATCGATAAATCAATATTTAAGATAAGCTTTTATTTCTTCATTACAAATTGTCACCATTATTTTTTTTATTACTTCAAGAAGCATTAATACTTTTGGTTCACATTTGTTGAGTTTTGTATTGTGATCTTTAAATTAGTAATATAACCAAGGGTTGTATAAAAAATATTTTAACACAATATACATGGGAAATGATAAATATGATGAAAAAATAAGATTATTTATATTTTGGTAAATGGATGTGCATTTGAGAGTTTAAACTTTATAAGTTAATTCCATAGGATAATTAAGTTTTTTTGAAAATATTGGTAGCATATGTTGTTTCTTTAACTAGCTCATATTTGACTCTTGCAATAACATTTAAGGAAAATGCTCTACATTTTTTTCTAATTATACAAACACACAAACATTTTACATTTCAAATTAAAAAATCTCATGAAACATAATTTTTCTTTACTTATTCATTCATAATGAGCTTAATTGTACAAGGGAAAATTCTAGTTATATCTTCACTTAGAACGACTTGTCCCACTTATGAATGTTATCTTTTCTACAAAGTTGAGATGATTTTTTTTTATAAGTTTGAGATAAATAATATTTCAACTTTTGAACAAACATAATGTCGGTTAATGATGAGAAAAATAGGGTACATCATTATTTTAAAAGGGCTTAGTTCAAATTTGATGCATTTTCAAAAGAAATTATCAGACTTGTTCAAATATTCTAAGTATGTTGTTATTTAAAATAGGTTTAGAAGAATTGATCAAAGCTGTTTAAAGTGATTTATTCTAATTTTTATATTCCACCCATACATTTGTATTGTAAAGGATCTTCATAGGACCACTCTCCTAAAGTACATCAAAGTTCAAAGTGCAAGGGAGAATATACCTCTCTTGTTGTTTGGCTTATTTTCCAATCATAGAATTTTACTTTGCTATGACAATAAACCTTGAAAGCTTTAAGCAAAAATCTTCAATTAGATTCTTATGCAAAGCTAGTGATGTATTGAAAGAGCCAACACCATATGAGTGCTAATATATAAAATGGTATAATACCAACTAGTAGATGTTAAAAGAAAGTTTAAGCTGGAAAAAATAAAATCAATTGTAAATATAAAATGCTTTATTAGTCTCACATGGTACACTCCAATAATGATTGAATATTTGTTTTTGTCCTAAGCACATGAGGGGTTTTAAACTTGTGCCTTGTAGAAGCCCGTAGGGTAGGATTTTTTTTAACTCTCGCCTTGTATGAAATCATTCATCCAATCAACCTCAACCCAAGTTGACAAGAATTATTCACCTTCTTTATTTATCTTCATCTCCTTGTATGTCATCTTTCACCATATCAACCTCAACATAGTATATGGAAAGAATTATTCACCTTCTTTATCCTTGTATATCTCCCATGAAGGTTTCTTGTAAGAAAATACACCTTTAGGTGGTTGCTGATTATTAATTCCATAATGTGATGCTAATTCCCAACCATATAATTCACATAATAACAAACTAAAGTCATCTATTGACACACTATATTAGAGAATTAAGTTCAATCATTATTCTTCAATTGGTGTTTACATATCTAAAATACATAATAAAACTGGTTAGCACAATGTGGACACCTATACAAACATACAAACATGTATTCCTTAATGAAGGCCATTTGGCATTAAAATACATGTTTAATACTCATTACATAAAATAAATTATAGATTTTTAAAAAAATAGATAAGATAAAATATTGAGTGCACGAGGTCATGAAGAGCCAAAAAATAAAGAGAAAGTGTTTGCTACATTGTGAAAATCTTTTTAGGATCAAATTTTCACTTTTTTGGCTAAATATGTCAAAGGAAAACAAATATTTGTTTTCATAAAATGGATATCCATTTCATTTTCAAAAAATCCCCCAAAGTTGCTTTAAATTAAATGGAAAACAAATTAATATTTATTTTAAAAATGGATATCCATTTGGTTTTTGAATTTCATCCTCCCCCACAAAAAATGCTTCAAGATTGCATGGAATTTAGGTTTCGGAATCCCAAACTAGTCTTTTCCATGTAAATCATGAGTTGTTAGGTATTTATAAATTTTACTTGACTTCACCCTTGATGTTGACAAACTTTTTTAATTCAAAACTTGATAAAATGAAAAGGTATTGTTTAACGAGAATAATGGGTAATGAATTAAAGGACTAATTAAGCAATTAGGGTTAGAAACTACCAAAACATAGAACCAAAAGATCAAATTAAACCCAATAACTAATGAAGTTGAATGCAATACTTTCATTAAATAAACTCAAATCAAGAATACTATTCAAACTAAAATCAAATCACTTCAAAAGGAAGCATGCAAACATAGTACTCCATTTTTGAATGAAGCTCTTGATATGCTGGATTTCTCATATAATTGCATAAGCCTAATTAGATAAATATTAATGATCAAAGATTGAATTCTCAAATGACACAATAAAAATTAAATGCTCATGAAAATTATGAATGAATTATGTGATGATGAAGGGTTATTTTATAGATTTCATGAAGGTTTAATCAATGGTTGAGATTGGAGGATGAAGATCAATGGTGGAAATAAAATCAAGAGATCAATGATGGAGATTGAATGAGAGGTTTAGTTAATTGAAGATGATCCCCTTATTTAATGAAGATAATTTAGGATATTTTATGGAGGGAAGATATTCGAAAAGGGAATTTCCATTTTTGAAAATAAAATATGTCATGTGCAATTTGGAGGAAAATTAGCTAATTAAATAATAAATTATATAATTATGTGAGGGGCGACCCTTTGGTGAAATGGTGGGGCTTCTTTCCTATAGAGCCAACAACCAAGGTTCAAACCTTGTGGGGTCACTCTCTACCATGTCAACAATGGAGTTTTCTTACCTTGGTGTTAAGGGGAGGCTCCTTGGTGAAGTGGTGGGGCTTCTTTCCTGTAGTGCCAACAACTAAGGCCCAAACCTTAATATCTTTAAAAAAAATCTACTGTCAAAAATGATGAAATTGTTGAATTCACCTGCACCTAGGGCTCCTTCTCATGGTAATGCTTTTGGTAAATGCTTTATATCTTCTTCAGCTGGGGTTTCTACTTCATCGGGTGCCATTGCTTTGGGTTCATGGGGCTTTGTGGATGACAAGTCTAGTTTCCCTACTGCACATATGGCATCTCTACCTGTGTTTGCGGGCTCTCACAATATATGGGATGTTTAGTTGCAGACCCTCAATGAAAAACCTCCTCTACCAGATTACAATGGAAACATTGAAGGTCTTGGGAAACTCACAAACAAGAAAGAATTGATGGTGATGGGCTTGAGTAGGGTTCAAAATGGTCCACTTGGAGTTTTAAATGTCGTGCTCATTGGTGATATTGGGAGTGCATCTGTGCATACTTCTACCTCCCCTACGCCTTCCTCTACTACCAAGGGTGCATGAGATACAAATGGGGAAGATCCCCACGTGATTGTTATATCTCCACAACCCTCCAAGCTTTTACACCTAGGAGATAGACCTGCTACAAAATCCACTTTTACAGATGCAATAAAATGTGGACAAGGCACTAATACATGATTTATGAACACATCTTTGTCTAGCACCCCCTTTCATGAGCCCAGATCTAGGTATGAATCACCTAGGGCCTCAAAAAAGCGATGAAACTCAAGAAAAACCATCAAAAGGTCGATTCAAAGCTTAGATCAACCTATGAAGGTGAATTTCAATGTCATATTATTAAAAGAGCTATGTGAAAATGAAGAATTATTCTTTGAGAATGGGTTGATTGGTAGGTTTAGTCAATTTTGGTCTAGTTTTCCTATATTACATGAATGGATTTCAAATTCATGTACTCTAATGGAAAAAAATTGAGAAATTTATCTGAGTGCAAAAGGTTTTTTTACAGTAGTCTTCGGTAGAAAGCAAGACAAAAAGGCCATTCTCAATTGCACATGGACGTGGGGGGAAAGTGCACTGCTTCTAAAATCATTGAATCTAAAATTTGATCCAACCTTTGAATCCTTTTAAGTTATGTCAATCTAGGTTTTCCTTCCAAATTTTCCCTTGCACTACTAATTTGAATTGTGTTTTGTAGCCATTGCTAACTCTCTTGGTAATTTCATATGTATAGATGCAAAATAAAAAATAAATCATTCACACAAACTTTGATAAGATATTAGTTGATTTAGACACCTCCAAATCCCTCTCAGTATAAATCAACCTGGATGCAAATGGAAAAAGCTAGTTGCAAACATTAGACTATGAAGGTTTAATTTTTAGATATAAAAAAATGTTACAAAGTTGGACACATTGCAACAAAATACTCAAATGGAAAATCTCATTCTAATTGGTAGGTGTCTTGGTGGAAATATGCCTCTCCCAAGCACTGCTCTATCTCAAGCTCACCCAATAATTGTTGATCTTCAAAGACTAATATCAACACAAAAGAGGAGGGGGAGTTGGGTGAGCTCTCTCTAGAATCTTTTGTTGTGGTTGAGGGTATTCAAACCATAGTGGATGAGTGTTCCCTCTCTTAGGCTCCAACACATGCAAAAAAGGATTCTACTGATGGGGTTGGTGAAAATTATTGGCAAACAAAAAGGAAAAACAAGCGATGCAACAGTCAAAATAGGGATGCATGCAAAGGAATACTGCTTCAACCTCACACCATATCTGCTACTTGGGAACAAAATTTTGGGGGAGATGATGAATGATTCAAATCTCAAAAAAGGTTAATACTATCCTCAAGTTAAATGATATTAGTAACAAATTGTGTTCTCAAGTTAAACTCAGTGTCACCTCTTAGTAGGCATTTATTGTACAGTTGGGTTGAATTGGTAATTTGCTATATGTAGACTTTTTGGATTGAACAAGTAGGTATAAAATTATTTGGGTCAATGTGTCCTTGGATAAATAAAGCAAATGTAATTTGAAACCATGGGGAAGATATCCCTCATCTGTGATCTCAATTGGTATGGACCAGACAAAATCCTACATGAATAACAAACTCACCTCTTACGTACCAAAAAATAATTATATAATTATGTGGGAAGAGAGTAAATTAATATTTTTAATTAAATAATTAAAAACTATGTAATCAAGTGGGTTTGAAAAAAAGTAATTAATTAAACAATCAATTAAAGTGGAAATGAGGGAATTCAAAATTATTCAATTAAGGTGAATTAGAGGAAAATGATGAAAAATGATAAATTAATCAAATAATATTAATTATTCAATCAATAGAAGAAAATTGTTAATTTAATCAAATAATTGGAAATTATTTAATTAAAATTGATGAATTAGGATATAATAAGGAAAAATAAGGATGAATTAGGAATGTGTGATATGTTCAGACAATTTTAGTTGTCTATAGTTTTCCCCTCTTTAAGATAATGTACCTATTGTGTTGTTTTAAATACATGATGCTAATTTGGAAATATTTTTGGAATTTTTTTGATGCCCCACTATGCCCCAATAGACAAAGGAATGATAGGAGGATGGAAGGTTTCCCACTCAAGAGGATGGATAGAAAAAAATTTAGGTCAAGCTGGCGACATGGTGATGGGATAGGTTCAATGAAGAAAAGATAGAAAAACCAAGCCCTGGGTGATGGGGAAACTAATTAGAAGGATTAACAAAGGAAGAAATGGAATGACAGGAGTGGGAAGGATGAAATCTAGGGTTTCAAGGTCTATATATAAGCACTTGGGGGCCATTTTCAAATCATTTGCACTTTCATAGTTATAAGTTTCCAAAACTCTAGGTTGATTTTCTATTGAATTTTAGAGATCACGATTTCAAGGATTCCAAAAATTTAATTTTGATAGTCAATGTGCGTCACTTTGTGTTTCAAAAGACTCACATCAATATATTGCAAAAGCATCACTGTGCAAACTAAAAGTGGTGGTTTATGGCATAAGTGTCACTATGTAAAATTTAGGGTTTTTGATTGGTAGAGAGCAACTATGATCAAAAGTGTCAAGTTGCTCAAATTTGTTGATATATAGTTCAAAAGCATTGATATGCTTTGTGAAAAGAATCAAGTTTGAACCAAAGGCATTACAAAATTGTAAAAGCATCACTACGACAACAAAAACATTAGTGTAACATAGAGGCAAGATTCTACCACTAAACCTAAAAATTTGTCTAAGATTTTGGACTAATATGACTATTTTAAGAAATAATTTATATTTGTTTTATTTGGAAAGAGATATTGCACAAAAAAGAATAGCATGTAAGATTGGCTCCAAAGTGTAAAGTAGGATAAAATCACAAGTATTTCAAAGAAAATCCAGTATATGGTGATTACAAGTCTGAACAAAAAACACATCATGTAGCACAACCTATTTAGTAGTAAAAAAGTGTATTGACTTAGTAGGGGTCCATCGACTAAAGTGTAATACCTTCAAATGAATAACTCGGGTATGCTAAGGTCATGCACCACCTTGAAATGGTGAAAAATAGGTTCACCAATAGAAATGATGGGAAAATAGGTGTTGTGTGTTCAAAATGAGATGACGATGGACCTATTTCTCACTCAATTCATTAGAAAATGAGATCCACACAATGAAAGGACTGCCAACCAAAAGGTGAGTCAAGTCAAAGTGTGAATCTACAAATTTCCCTTTTATGCAAGGATAGGGGTCCTGATTAAACAACACATTGGTGAGAAAGATTAAAAATAGGAAAATAACTCCAAAATGCAATCTATAAAGTGCATCTAATAGATTAAGCTCAATTCTAATGGATCTAGAAATCAAAATGCATATTTGAGAAAGGGAAAATGATGTGTACTAGTCACCAAAAGTGATCTTTCAAAGCTAATTGAGGACTCATTCGCCCTAGGGCGAATGGGTCCTAGCTAGGGATTTATAAAAATGGTTTTTGGATTCTGTTCTTATGTGTTTGCACTCCCAAATCCTCTAATTTCATAGTCAAACAACTGAAAATAATTCTTGTTGGTGAGTTTTCATGAAATTGCAAGAATTGCAAAATCTACAAACACACATAAAGAGGTAAAAATGTTGTTTTGTTGGTGAATGGGGGTTTTCCTTGGTCAAACCCCATTTTTGTAATTAAACCTTGTAATAAAATGAAATAACATGAAAGGAATGATGAATGAATAAATTAATGTCACAACTCACCAAATCCTTAGACGAACCTTAGAATGAACATCTGCAAATTACATTAAATGGATTCAATGGATGTGGATCTTGATCTTGAAACTTGACTTGAAATAATGCCTTTGAATGCTTGAATGGATCTTGAACACTACATCAACATATTAGCTCAAATAGCATTCATGATGCAAGAACACTTTGACATGATAATAGGATCTTTATTTTTGCAATAAATATGCTCTTGAATGCCTTGAAATTATCTTGAAATGCTTTAATAATGCTCTTGTGACAATACTCTTGAGATAACTTGAATTTTCTAGGTGAAACATAGTGAAATGACCTTATATTTATAGGTATGTAACATTAATTTCCTGAAATTCAATTAACACAAGCCGACATGTGAATATACATTTGAAATCAGTAAAATACCACCAAAAACATAATAAAATTTTAGGTCCTAGGTCTAAGTGAGGACCCATTCTCCCTTGGGAGGATGGGTTCTAGGTCACTCACCTAGGACACACATTCTCCAATGATAAGTGTTATGTTATGGAATTAATGAATGTCAGGTTTTACCCTTCAAAAATTGCAATTAATTAGGCTTGCATTTGAACTAAAGGGGCCAATTAAGGAATAATTAACCTCAATTAATTAATAAAAACCCTAGATAAGTGTGAAAGTGTAAAGGTACATGTTATAACACCACAAATAAGACACAATTAAGTCCCTAAACTTAATGCATATAAAATACATATTACAACACTAAATTAAGGCATAATTAAGTTCATTTATTATTAATTCCCCAAATTAAGTGTGAAAAAGGGATATTTTTTCCTACACTAAATTTATGCCCCACTTTAGTGAGAGGATGACCCCACATCAAACTCACACTAAAGTAGACATTCAAGACACATATGTATGTAGCAATGACAAATGTACTCGATCATACAACATCAAATCCTAGAAGAAGAGGTGGGTGGATCAAGCTTCGACTATCCAACATGATGTGGAACACGTCTAGGTTGTTTATCCAAGGAAGGGGGTGGATCAAGCTTTGACTATCCAAAGCGATGTGGAACACGTCTAGGTTGTTTGTCCAATATTTTCACAAGAAAAACTTGATGTCCACTATGCAAACAACGCATATTCTCACATGGGCTAATGGAACCTCAAGTTGTCCACTAGGTGATCCCCCAACAGGTGGAAAATGAGAGAATCTTATTAGGCTCCCATACCATATCAAATCTATCCTCTTGACAACTTCAATAAGGCACCACAATACTATACTTCAAGCTTCACAAGTCCTAACAAGATACCTTATGCTAAGCACTTATGAACAAGGGTAGGGCTCTACTAGCAAGCTAGGTGTGTTATGCTTGGTGGCCTTATAGGGATGGGTTTGAGCTTCATTAGGTTAACAAGTTTTATTATGCTAAACACTTATGAAAAATATATATATATATAAAGATTTTTTTAAAGGGATCTTGCTTAGTTCATGTAAGGTCTCTTCTTAGGGATCATCATGCCTAATGTCTCCAAGAGAGGAAAATTCTAGGATAAAATATTCCTAACTTAGGGAATGCAACACATAGCATCACCACTAAGAGGAAAGTCATACGCTAAGAAACATCAAACTCTCGGAGGATGTCAAACCCAATGACACCACCAAGAAAATAATGCATCACATGAAGTAAGAAAATCACACAAAGAAATGTGAGGATGTCAAAAAATTATGCAATAATAATTCCAATGTATGCCCCCACTTTGAAGGAATTGCTACACCATTTATGTGAGCAATAACTTTAAAGTATTAAATAACCAATACTAATCATAAAGAGGACATGAGAGCTTACTTGGAAAGCCCTATGCCAAGTCATATGTTTCCAAATGAATTTGCATCATGAAATGGGGTTTCCCCCAAAATGAAATATCAAAACACAAAAGGGGTCCATGGATTCAGGGTCAGTATATCTTTTCTACAATGTTTTGTAGAGCTCAAAAACGTCATCATTCCCCAAATACTCGTAGAACAAGAAGAATGACACATAGAGAGCAAAAACAAAGAAAAAGATTTTGGGTCAACATGGAAGAGAGTTAAATGTCTCGATTCCTTACATCATCCCCAAAAAGAAGACACAAGACAAATGAAAAGATAAATGTTTATGAATTATAGAAGAATGTAGATACATATAGAGGAATGCACATAAAGAGAGAGATACATCAAATAGAACATTATGGGGGATCACATTACACACATTCAATCACACAAAGAAACATGAAAAATAACATAAATAAAAATACTAGTAAGGAACATGCAATTCAACTTATAGTTGTTTGTCCACATCCCAATCAACTTGTTTAGTATATGCAGAAGGTGGAAAACTATCCAAAGGGACAACGTCAAGTTCTAAACTAGGACAAGGCTACCTACCCCTTGCCTCCCAAAGACAAAAGGTGAGCTGAAAATGGATGATGGTATATTTCTCCTTGCAAAATTAAAATATCATCACCATAAAGCAAAGTTTATACCCTCATGCATGGTAGTGAATATGCCATGATACTACAACTACCACATGACACAGAGAAGAAACTAATGTTATTGATTATAATGTGTAGAAAAAGTATCAACTTCATGCATATCTAATTAGATATTCCCACATGTAGTAACAATTAGTTTAGGATGCACCAAAGTTAAGGTTGGCTTAGAAGAATCTTTTGTAAGAGTGTTGATATTGAGTGAAGGCTTTTTTGATGCTTTTGTTTCTTTCAAAGGACAATAACCAAGACCATTAGTTTCTTCTTGTGTGTTAGGCTGTATAGGGACAAAGGTACCTTGTTCTCTAGCACCACATCCTTTTCCACTATAACCAATTTGTTTCATAAGTTCATAAACTCCTCCATAAAGCTTTTTCATTTCTTTTGGATTCGGTGGTTGTTCATAATAAACTTCATCAAAGCATGTTGTATAATTTGTTTATTCTCCTAAAGTGGTTGAAGTGTATGCTTTCGAATTTTGTGTTGACATTACTACTTTTTCTTTTCCCTTTTCTGACTCTTTTGTTGTGATGTTGTATTCTCCCATGAATGTAGGTGGGAAATCCAAGGAACCCAAATCATCTTCCAGTAATTTCGTTACTTCTTCAATATTATTTTCTTTTTCTTTCTCTTGCACAGGTTTCACTTGTGTAGTTGGTGTCAATGTTTTCAAAGGATTTTTCTTTTCTTTTTTGATGAGAAAACAATATGGTTTAGGCTCAGATTTGATTGTATAAACCTTGTTTTTATAGACATAATTCATTAAATGATGAAGTGTAGAAGGCACCCCGTTCATTTTATGAATCCATGGCCTACCTAAAAGAAGACTATATGAAAGATCGTGAGGCATAACATGGATAGTAGTTTGCAATGTGGCCTTTCCAACGGTAATAGGTAATATGATCACACAAAATGGTTGTTTCCTTACATTATCAAATCCATAGATAGATAAAGAATTTTATTGTATTTGGATTTTATCTACTCCAATATTATCCAAAAGGTTTACACCGCACACATTAAGGGCAGAGCCATTTCCAAAAACTGTTATCTTTATTCCTTTCCTATTAATAATGGCTATGATCATGAAAGCTTCATATTGTTTTTGAACTTCCACAAAGGGTAACACACTTTGGTGAAAAACAATATCTAGATTAATAACATTCATTCCTTGAACTAGGGTTGCCACATCACTTGGATTTGTACTAGCGAGAACCATAGATTGTTGCAATTGAAGCATACTATGATAACTAGGTGAGGCTTGAATAAGATCCCATAAGGATATCTTAGTAGGAGTATTCTTAAGTTGTTCAACAAGATCATACTCCTTTCCACTATGTGAAGGACATCAAGGAGCACTAAGCAAGATAGGTTGAGGTAGTGGTAATGAAGTAGGAGTGGTTTGCAGTTGAATATTGTTCCTTATATTATATGTGTGAGCAAACAATATTATAACTCAGTTGCTACGGAACATTGTCACTATAAATTTTCCTTTTATGTGGTTCTAAGATAAGGACAGGTTTATTTTAAAGTTGAGGTTGATGTGAGGTTGGGTAAAGGGTAAGAAGTGGCTCAGGAGATTGATTTGAGGGATATATAATGTGCATAACCTCGAAATACTTATCCCTATTTTCATGATCTCTTAGTGAAAGGGAGTCTAATTTCACTTCATCATCTTCATAGATAAGGGAGACACATTATTATTGTTTGAAAGAAATGCATCAAGTCTATCATTCTCTTGCACCATGATATCTACCCTAGTAGAAGATATTTTAGGAGAGGAGCAAACAAAATATTGATCACATTATATGGCTCAATTTTGTAAGATAACTCCATCACAAGTAGGGGAGGCATCAAGAGAAGAACAACTATGATTTTCTTGCTTACCAATGATTGGATCCTTTCATTCAAATGGATCTTTCCAAATGGTAGGATCATTAGGAAAGGGAGAAACAAGATTCTCAATAAGTGTATCTTCTAACACCAAACTATCTTCTTCACAAATGGGAGAGATATTAGGAGAAGAACAAATATGATTGTCATGGTTATATATTATTGCATCCCCATGTCATATAATTTCTTCCCAAGTATGAGAGGTAGGAGAAGAGAAAAAAATAAGATTGTCATAACACTCAATCATTAGATCTCTTAACACCAACATATCCTCTTCACAAATGTGATTTCCATGATTGTCTACGATTGCATCCTTTTTCACTAAAGCATTCTCACAAGTAGAAGAGATGAATAGAGACTTGGTACAATAATGTTAAGAAATGTGTCAATGATCTCATCTCCTTGTGTCATAATATCTTCCCAAGTGGGAGGAGGAGAGAAACAAACAAGAATTTCATGATTCTCAATGATTGTATCTTCTTTTTCAAGACACCTTCGTCACCAATAGAAGAGGTATTAGGAGAAGAACAATTATGGTTTTCATGATTATATATGCTTGTATCTTCTTGTATCATATCATCCTCAAAAATGGGAGAGATCGTAGGGTTTGAGTGATGGATAGGAAAGGTGGGGTAAACCCACAAAAGTGGTTTACAATTCGAGTGAGGAAGGAAAAGTTGCAAAAATTGACCCCATGCCAAAAAAATTTGGTTTTTGGGGTTCGAATGAACTCATTGGTTCAAGCGAACCAAAAGAGGGTTTGCTATAACCCGGGTTTGAGCGAATCCACTAAATTCCCTAGGCCCACCACTCCCGCAAAAAACACAAAGGAAAGCCTTTTTTGAAAGGGGGTTCAAAAAGGGGGTTCGCTTGAACCCCCCTAGTTCGCTCGAACCCCCCTAGTTCGCTTGAACCCCCCTTCTCCCACCTTCTCACCCTCTAGCCCAAAAAAACTCTAGAATTTTTCCCTTCGAAGCTCGGGTTGAGGATGAAAATGGAGGAGAATTCATAGAACCAATTGGATGATGATATTCATCGGAACGAGCTATCCAATGAATATAATTTTAATATGTTTTGGTTTTATTATGTATTTGTTTTTTTAGTTTTATTAAACATAGGTTTTTCACCGAAAATCAATCTCTTTGTTCTGCACATGTGGAAAAATAGCAGATTATCAGTTTTTTTTTTTGAAAAATATGAGTGCACTAGATATTGAAGTCCTTGATCCAACAAAAAAAAATTGAATTTTGATACATTCAAAAAAAGTTATGTTGTATACGGTCCACCTATGTCTGAATTGTAATTGGTTTGACTTCAAAACTTGATTAAGGAAAAATTATCCAATAAAACACTATGAGACCAATTGGAAGCACTAGATATCATAGTTACAAATATAAATTCAAAAGAATTAGAATTTTAACCTTCATGAAAAAAATTTATGTTGTATATGGTGAGTGTCACTCCTTTAAAATGTTGTTTGCTGAAAAAAACTAGTTTTTGAAGGAGATGGAAAAATAAGTGCAATTTGATTCCAATTTTTTTGAAAATAATATATTTAGAATCTACAGACAAAATGTCACAAATCACTAGTTTTCATCATCTTCAAATTCCTCACAGTTTAGCCGCTATAGGTGCCCGAAAGTGAAGATTTAATTAGAAAAAATATTTCAATGTCCAGTTTGGCAAAAAATTGTAAACTCGTATTGTGGGATCACCCAGTGATATTAAGGATTGTATCAATGGTTTGATTCTCTTGCTCTAAGATGTTCTCATAACTATGAAAGATAGTGGCAAGATGGCTAACATGTTTCTTAATGACCCCCTTTCTTCGCTCTAAATTGAACTCATAAGAGGGGATGTTGTACTTATACAATCCATTCTTAACCATGTCAAAACCATATCTCTTGAAAGGAAACATGCTAACATGAAAAGTAAGCTATCCAACTTATGCAATGCTTCAGAAATGTAAACAATTGTCCTACAAATCTGATGATTTTCAATACTGATTTTTTTTTTTTTATATTTTAAAATGGCTACAGTAAATGGATGATTAGACCTAGATGCATGAAACAATAATTTCTGAAACTTTCTAGACTAACACCATAGGTTACCAACAAGCCTAGGAAGTGCAGAAAACCACAAAAAAGTTGGTTTTTGTAGGCCTCCAAGGACTCATTTGCCAAGGGGCGAATAGGTCCCAGTACAAATTTTTTTAAAATTAAAAAATGCAATTTATGAATGATTAGATGTGTTCTCTGTTTTAGGTTTCAAACTGGTATTTCTATAACATAATTTTCCAGAATTTGATGTGTAAATGCAAGTAAAACTAATGACAAATGATGAACTATATGGAAATTTTTTAAATGCAATTTTGATCCAATTTTTGAATATGAATGATGAAAAGTATAGTAATATGCAAAATCTATAGAAAATTAATGTAATATGCATGCAAATTTTTAAAAAATTCAGATTTAAACAATACAAAAATGTAAATTTAAACCCCTATATGCAATGCAAACTAATGAAAGCTTTAAAGAACCCTAAATGTAATGCAACTAATGCAAGCCTAATGGAATCTATTGTAAAACTCCTATCTAGGGTTAAAATGACTCCAATTTTTAGAATGTTATTGTACAAGGTTAGGTTGACCAAAATGAAATGGTGAAAAATTGGTTCACCAATAGAAATTATGGGAAAATAGGTGTTTTGTGTTCAAAATGATATGATGATGGATCTATTTCTCACTCAATTCATTAGGAAATGAGATCCACACAATGAAAGGTGTAACGCCCTACCACGCAACCCTAGAGGAAGTTGCATTTAACTACTTAAACAAATATATATATTTTTTTAAAGTATAATTAATAAGCAAGTTTGCTAACTAATGCCAACAACCTCTAAGGTTACGAGACAGAGGTTATATAGAACCTCAACAAAAAACATGATTTAAACCATGCCATTTAATTAATTAATAATTTAATCACATACAGTCCAAAGAATAATTACATCCAACATAAAGATAACTTTCCATTTCAATAAACTGTTCATTAAACAATAAGATTACAACTCTCATTCCCCGAATGAGGCAAGATCAATAAACATAATTACAATTACAACTTCCACCTCGATAACAACAGAGGGGTAAAATAATACAAGATCGACTGAAATGAAATACAGCAAGAACTGATACTGGAAGTCTCGTCCACACGAACATGAAGAAAGGACCCAACGGATTAAGGTGCACGCCACCCAACCAAGTGGAACCCAAAGGCCCACCCCCCATGCTAGGAGATAGTAACCAGGAATCCTAGTCAAGACAATCTACCTCTAGACACAGGCTAACATAATTGAACCAAACTGAAACAACCAATCACATGAACCTCACAAGTACAACACACGTACAACACAGGTACAACATAAGAACAACTCAAGTGCAACTCAAATACCATGCAAGTACAAACAAGTACAACTCTACATGGTCACATTGCTTCCAGATAAAAATCAGATCAAGTATGTTAAGAGAACCATACCACATAATCAAACACCAACCATGGTCACATCAGGTATGTTACGGAAACCATACCCATAATAAACAAGTACCAACTATGGTCACACAAAGTGCCATCTCACAGCACATCATGAGTTACCCACTGCGGATCGTCAGGATGGTGACCCCAAACCGATCCTTGGCCCTCATACATACTAATGCAAAATCAAAGGTCAACTATTGTCCTAGACAGAGTGTCATCACACAGCTTGTCATGAGTTACTCACTGTGGATCGTCAAGATGGTGGCCTCAAACTAATCCCCGACCCTCATACTTACTAATGCGGAATCAAATACCTTTCGTACAGATAAGATAGATGACCTTGCCGTTACCGGCCTTCCCACCCATCCCAAGCCTAACCAAGCACTTGGATCTATGAGTGAGGGATAATTATCTTTTTAGTGTGAAGTACTACCCAAACTCTAAGTATATTGATTTAGTTATCACTTAATTACACCACTTCCGAAGGTTACCCAATCTTACCTCTTCCGGGCTCTGGCCCCAAACAGAAGCCACTCTTCTACTTGACAGCACGCATATAACATCCAAACATCAGGGGTACAAAGTGCAACAAACAAGGTATTACAACCACTCCTTTCTCAAGAGGCAACCTAAGTTCAAACCCTCTCCAAACATTGGAGGTAACAAGGCAACAAAGTCGCTCCTGACAAGGAGGCACAACTCACATAATCCACTCCTAAACCAAGGAGGTACAAAACATCCCCGTTAGTAGAAATTGGGTGACTAACTGATAATTTCTCATACACTACCCAAGGGATTCAAAACAGGTTGACATAACAAACCAACAACCCACGAAACAGAAAACTCAACTAGAAGCCTTGTCCAATGTAATGACTCAAATTCCCCAAATGATGACAAGAATAGATAAAAATAAAAACGAGAATTAAATATGCTTTGGATATTCTAAATCCATGTCCTCATGCTAACATTCAGTACTTTATTGCGTTAATAAAACTGAATTAAATACGTCTCTTTTAGACGAACGATAATATTCAAATCAAATGTTTAATTACACTAATTGTTTCAATGGTAACCAGTAAACATGTATCTTTCTACGTTTCAGAATATAATGTTTAGAAATTACAATAAGTTTATTGCGAAATAATTTATTAAATAATCACAATACTAGACACATTTCTTGTCAATTCTATGTTTATCCTTCCAAACTGCATTTAAATTTTCAACTGATAAATTGATTACAATCTACATACTCTAATTCTCACATGTATATTTAAAATACAATCATCGATTTAAATCAACATTTTTACAATATGCAAAAGTGGAAAATATTTTAAGATTATAAAATCCATTTACCAAAATGAACCTTTCATAAATGTGTATATTAGAATACACCTATTTAATTATTTAAATATTAATACGTTAATTGTTATAAAGTATAATATTAAATATTAACCTATATTACATTAATATTTTAATATTACACTATATAATAATGCATATTAATATATTTATCTTATACTAATATTATAATAATAAATATTAATATTTAATAAATATTAACATTTAATATTATAAAATATATAATAATAAAATATTAGATAAAATAAATAAATAAAAATAATAATAATAAAAAAAATGAAAAAGGTCAACCTCACACACCCCTCGGGTCGTGCGCCGCATTTTCGGTGGAGGGACACGCCAATGCAATGGGGGGCGGACTGTGGGAATACGCAGCCGACCCCATTTACATGGGGCGGCTGTGTATTCACACAACCCTTCCCCCAAAGTTCCAGTGCAGTGGTGAGGGGGGTCGCACTGGGCACAGCTCCCTCCCCACGTGCCTCCCATGGGAGCATGATGGGGAGGTGAGCCCCCAGCGCCACCTCCCCACGGATTTCCATAAATTTTTTTTTATTAAAATTTAAAAAAACCTACGAAAAAAAATGAAAAAGCGTTTTTTCCTTTTGACTGTGGTTTTTTTGAAAAATTCGCCCAGTTATAAATCCGATTTTAAAACAACCATAAATTTTAAAGAACATGTATATGCATATATATATATATATATATATATATTCCTCAATATATATATATATATATTCCTCAATATATATATATATATATTCCTCAATATATATATATATGTATATATATATATTCCTCAATATATATATATATATATGTATATATATCCATGTTAACATATAAAATGCATGCTTTCATTTGCAAGTATATTCAAACCACAAATTTAGTTGGGAAAATAAATTCTAAGAAGAATTATAACAGTTGTGTTTTTTCATTTTTGAAGAAAACATTTCTAAACAGGGTTTTTGAAAAACAAAAATTCATGTTTAACATGGGTTTTGCTCTACCAACTCACAACCAGATTTTTAAAAGATCATCCACAACATAAACAAACTAAGTAACCTTTCAAAATGAAATTTCTAATTAAAAGGGAACCTGATTTTTTTGAAAATGATAGAAGATCTTGATGGTGACTTGATTCCCTCTTCAGATCCACAGGTTCTTCAAGCTTTTTTCCAAAAATCCACAAAGTTGAAACAATTTCTCACTCTTTTCAATTGCAATTTCTCCAAAACTCCATGATCTCCAAAATTGAAGCAAATTTCAAACATAAGGATTCAACCCTAAAATCCTACAACCACCCTCATAAATTATTGAAAACAGAAAATGGAAAATATCTAATTTTTAAATTTTTTTGAATTTTCAAATTTCAAAATTGACTTTTTCTATGCATTTTCTTTATTTTCAAATTCAACATAAATAAATTCACTTCTTTCAACATCAAAAATTTAATTAATTAATAAATAGATTTAATCAACGATTAAATTATTTATTAATTAAATTAAATTAATAATAAATAAATTATATTTCAACATAATTCTAGATTACATTACTCAACAACTTAAATACATTAGGCTATTTAAATCACCCAGTTTAACTTGCAATTAAATAACGAAGAGAGGGAACGACATTCAAAGCAACACAACCTGACAAACAACTAACGACAAACAAGGACTAGGGTAACGACTTGGCACAGAAACCTAGCTACTATCTCCCAATCGAATACTGTTGGGTATTGAACACACTCCAACCTGTGAAACCAGGTGGAGTCGATGTCCTGTACCTGTCAACCTGTAAATCAAGTAACAACAACATATAGTATAAACAACGTAAAATACACACCGTGAAGAGGAAATCATGGGATCGTAGGGCACTCGCAAGCGAGTGATGCGATACCGTCCTCTTCACCAATACAATGCAACTAACTGACAATTCTAACATACTATTATATTTTAAAGCACAAAATATCTTTAATTCAAATAACCACTATGCTAATCCAAAGCATGGAATAAAGATAACATCTGAATAACCAGAAACACATCACAACAACATACCCACACAAGGACACACTGTCCAACCAAAAGGCAAAATAGAGGGGAATTACAAAAGGACTGTCAACCAAAAGGCGAGTCAAGTCAAAGTGTGAATCTATAAATTTCCCTTTTATGCAAGGACATGGGTCCTAATCAAACAACACTTTGGGGAGAAATATTAAAAATAGCAAACCAACTACAAAATGCAATCTATAAATTTCATCTAATAGATTAAGCTCAATTATGATAGAACCATATAAATCAAAATGCAAATCTGAGAAAGGGAAAATGATGTGTACCAGTCACCAAAAGTGCTTTTTCAAAGCTAACTAAGGACTCATTCACCCTTCAAAAAATGGGTCCTAGGTAGGGCTCCATAAAAAGGGTTTCTAGGTTATATTATCTTGTGTCAGCACTCCTAGATCCCAAAATTTCACATTTAGACAACAAAAAATAAATCTTGTAGGTGAGTTTCCATGAAATTGCAAGAATGATGACAACAAAAGCAACTTTGAAAACTTTGGAATTTTTCTCTTCAAGAGATCTTCCACCTAAAATCTACAAACACACATCAAGAGGGAAAAATGTTGTTTTGTTGGTAAATGGGGGTTTGCCTTGGTCAAATCCTGTTTTGGTAATTAAACATTGTAATGAAATGAAATAACATGAAAGGAATGATGAATGAAAAAAGTAATTTCACAACTCACCAAACCCTTGGATGAACCTTGGAATGAAGATCTGCAACTTGCATGAAATAACTTCAATGGATGCAGATCTTGATCTTGAGACTTGACTTGAAACAATACCTTTGAATGCTTGAATGGATCTTGAACACTACATCAATATATTAGCTCAAATAACATGCATGATGCAAGAAGAATTTTACATGATAATAGGATCTTGATTGCTGCAATACATCTTCAATACATCTGCTCTTGAATGCCTTGAATGCTCCAATAATTCTCTTGTAAAAATACTCTTGAGATAACTTGAATTTGCTAGGTGAAACATAGTGAAATGACCTTAAATATTTATAGGTATGTAACACTAATTTTTTGAAATTGAAATAACACAAGACGACATGTGAATATACATTTGGAATCATTAAATACCATAATTTTAAAAAAAAAATTAGGTCCTAGGTCTAAGTGAGGACCCATTTTCCCTTGGGATAATGGGTCCTAGGTCACTCACCTAGGACAAAAATTCTCCAATGATAAGTGTTATGTTATGGCATTAATGAATGTCAGGTTTTACCCTTCAAAAATTACAATTAATTAGGATGTGATTTGAACTAAAGGAGCCAATTAAGGCATAATTAACCTCAATTAATTAATAAATCCCTAGATAAGTGTGAAAGTGTAAATGTACACCTTACAACACCACAAATAAAGCACAATTAAGGCCTTAAACTTAATGTGAATATGTAAAATACATATTACAACACTGAGTTAAGGAATAATCAAGTCCATTTATTATTAATTCCCCAAATTAAGTGTGAAAAAGGGATACTTTTTCCTACACTACACACCTTAACACCCCTTACCTTGGAGGGATGATGTCCTAACAAGGAGTATATGCCACTTTAATAAGAGAAGATTATATGGTGAGTAACTTTAGGCATGATATTGTACCCTACACCCTATTAAGCCAACAACTGATGGTCTTAAAGGCTTCTAAATATAAGGTTCATAGGGATTCTGTGAATAGCACTGTGAGCTCATTCAAGGATGCTCAAGTTGAGGGGGGTCTCCCTTCTTCTCTTCACCTAGATACACGTCTCAACAAATCGAGGGTCATGAGGCTTGGCTTAAAGGATGCTAGCCACACCTTGAGGTACAAATTTTTTTCTCCCCCTTTATATACCCTTCTAATAAACATCATTGAGGTTGTCCTTGAGGTGATGAAATCCCCAAGAAGGCCTCCTATTGAGTTAAACAAAGATGCTAGTGTTTCTGATTTTGAGGCTTGCATGTAGTGCAAGAGAAGGGAATACTTTACTAGTATACCTCGAGTGTACAAAATATGTGGAAACTAGTGGTTTTTTTTAATCTCCAAGATTGCACATAGCACAAGGAGAGAGCATACACACAAATATCCTATCAAACATGACAATCAGGTTCTTTAATTAAACCCAAATTCAAATGTGTATAATCTAAAAATAAAATCATTAAAGATTGTTTGCCCTACACCAAATACATCAGTAGTTTTTTTTATTTTTCTTCTCCCAACATTCACCAAGGCTGCATAGATGTGTTAGTCTCAAAAGATCAAGCACACATTAGGGTTAGGGAAAATTTCAAAAGATAAATCAAATGCACCACTATAATAGTCAAAAGCATAATTGTAAATGATATCAAAAGCATCAATATACCTCAAAAGCATCATTGTAATTGTGTAGAAGTAGATTCAAGTTATGTAAGAAGTGTTAATTTATATTAGACATGTCACTATAATTATCAGAAGCGTCACTGTAACTTACAATCACAAAAAACTCAATATGTCATCTAAGCATTGAAACCCTTCATAAGTGTCACTATGCAGGTTAATAACATTGATTACTGCAAAAATGTACTACTATAAAAAATTAAAAGCGATGACCTATTTGACCTGTAGTTTCACAAAAAAACAGTTAAACGTTAGATCAGGGACGTGGGTCCCACTGGGTGTGCCAAAATGTTTAACAAGAATAATGGGCAATAAACTAAAAGACTAATTAAGCAATCAGGGTTAAAAAATACCAAACACCTAGAACCAAAAGATCAAATTAAACCCATTAACTAATGAAGTTGAATGCAATGCTTTATGAAATAAACCAAAATCAATAATACTATTCAAATTAAGATCAAATTTCTTCTAAAGAAAGCATGCAAATCTAGTACTCCATTGTTGAATTAAGCTCTTGATATGTTGGATGGCTCATATGATTACATAAACCTAATTAGCAAAATCTTAATGATCAAAGATTGAATTCTTGAAATTGAACGTGGGCACAGAGGGAGAAGTTGAAATCCGATATCCGTTTTCACCAGATATCCAATTTGAAAGGTAAGTTTTTGGTTTTTTTAATGTTGTAATCGATTTTTCAATTTTTTTTCAAAAGTAGGGTTTTCTATTGATTTTTATTAAAAACTAGAGTTTACAATGAATTTTTATTAAAAATTAATGTTTTTAAATGGATTTTGATTAAAAACTAGTGTTGTTGATATATTTTTTATCAAAAACTAGAGTTTGTTATGGATTTTTGTGAAAAAGTAGGGTTTTTTTGGGATTTTTATTAAAAACTAGGGTTTTTTTACATTTTTTTTTTTATATTGTGTAATTTCAATTAGATTAATTAGTTTTTAACTTTAATCAGGTATTATGGTTGAGAATGAAAATGCACAAATGCCAAACGCTCCACCACCTCTACAGCTAAATGCTCCACCACCTCCACAACCACCAATTGAAGACTTAATTGGTGAACAATTGAGGGGCATTTGTGAAGTTTATACTTAAGACAATCCCTCGATTGAAAGATATGACAAAAACATTGAAGGAAATAGTTAAAAATATAGAAACCCTCTCCACCCAACATAATGTCTTTCATTCATGGCGAGAAGACATGAGGGAATATTATGCATGTGGATTGTCTTATGATGATGTGAAAGATCTCCAAATAACCAAAGCCCAAATAGCCTCTTTATTCACTAACCCTCGCACTGGTTTTCTAGTGAATGTTAATAAACCAAAACTTTCTATAAAATGGTGCATGAATAGGGACATTGTAGATAAATTTTGGGATTGTTGGTGTATGGTTTTTGATAAACCACTGAACAACAATTCTGATATACCATTTTACTATATTAAAAAATTATATGTTGAAATTTGTGTTAGGGAATCATGTCAATTACTTTGACATTAAACCCTTCCAGGGCATTGGTGGAGGTATGCCCCAGGATAAACCAGGGGTAGTTAGAGTAGTCTCGTGCCCATATGTTCCCCCTCCTCCCCTTCCTCTGCCACCTCCAATATATCATCCAAAGATTATCCAGGATGCAGCTACACAGACTATTTAGGCTATTCACTCTTTGAGTGGTCATTTGGTTTCTCATGCTTCTACAATAGCTCAACCACATTCTGGTGATGTTGGCGAAGGCTTGAGTGCTACTGCATCCTCCTCCTCAGGTCTACATGTTTGTGTGCCACATACTTGCACTATGTGCAACCAGATATGCTTGAGTCCTCTTGTACAACCCACTGAGCATCCCTTGGACACTTCTAATTATGACCTCCATGATGTGGACATTATAGACCAGTCACAGGGGAGTGGAGCACACCCTACAAAGTTCTCTCCTTCTAGAGAGGGGGATGTTGGAATAGTGACACATGTAAGATTTAAGTTGTAAATTCATAACTTGCATTTGTTTTTAAATGAATATTAATAAGAGATAGTATCAAGTACTAATATTTATTTACATGGTCTATTTAATAGTTGATGTCTGAGGAGGAGCTCACACGGGTGACTGACAGCACCCTTAGGGCCATTTCATTTGGCTTCGACACGCACACAATATATATTTTTGCACTCACTCGTTTACATTTTTTATTATATACTTGCTTGTCATTTGAATTGTCATTAAAGAAATTATATAATAATTTATATGTTTGTCTTATTTTCCTCTTGTAGGAAATACCTAGTGTGAGTGAGGTGCAGCCTTGTCCAGACTATGGAGGGGAAAAGTTAGATAAGGGAAAGGTAATTTAACTCAAATTGGATTGAATTAAGATTTTTAAGATCTTATATTGATTATACATACATCGACATAGATTGGTAGTTTCATATGTACTTTTTATTTTTATGTACATGTGATTATGAGCTATACATCATTGTTGACAAGTGATACACTGCCTGAAGGAGTAGGTATTGGAACACCTCAAGGAGTAGGTGTTGAAACACCTTAAGGAGGAGGAGTTGAAACACCTGAAGGAGATAAAGAAAAAGATCAAACTAAAGAAGTATGTGTTTATTTTATTTTTTGTTTGGTAAATATGTTCCTATTACCAATAATCGTATGCTAAATTGGATCAATTTTATGTTTTTCTTCACATATATAGATTGGAATTTCAAATTTTGGCTTGGTATATTCTAGGACTCCCAACCCTTTGAAGAGACGTATATTCTAGGTAATCAAGATTTCAATTTTAGAGTTCAATTAAAATTCAATGTATATTGATTTTGCTGCTAATTATTCGATTTTAAATTATATAGTATAACTAATCTCAATTATGGTTTGATTTTTTCTTGTGCAGCTACCTTCAGAGCCAATGAGTGCTTCAATGAGGCTCCATTTTGATGATCCACCAGTAGTTTAGGATGAGATAGACATTTTGGCATGTAAATTTTGAATAGATATTGAGATGGCATATGCCACATTTTGTAAAACTTTGTGTGAGTTGGCGTTGATGCCATTTTTGTATATGGACATACACTTGATTATTGGATAATTTGATATATATAAGTTGAAAATCAAAATTTAATTTGTTCCTCATGTGCATGATTAAACTCTTTGAAAATTTTATCTTGAGCAATGGTTAAATATCAATGTACAATAGCATAAAAAATAATAGTTATACTATGTAGTTTATAATTATATCGATGATTACATTGCATTGAACATATTTCAAACTCAAAGCATTACTTCACATTGCATAACTAACAACTAGATGTTGATAGATGAAACAAATTCAATTAAAATATAATTTTTACAAAGTCAACCTAAGCAGTTATGCAATTACTTCACATTGCATAACTAAAAACTAGGAGTAGTTGTCAATTGCATTTTCTTGTCATGGAATTCTATGAGACCACATTTATTTGAGGCTTTTCTTCAAATAGTCCACTGCGTTGTCTATGCTACCGCATTTTTCATACATGTTTACCAAAACTTTTTATCAAACAATTCACTAGCTTGTTGGTAGGGCTTATTGGAACTTGTATGCTTTGACCTCACTCAATCCTAAAACCACTTCATTCCCTCTTAATTTTGTTTTCTTAAACTTAAAACATCATTGTATTATGCTGCCCCATAATTTGGCTTACACTTTCTTTGTAAAATCACCAATTTTCCCTTTTTTTGCCCCTTCTAACTAGGGTTTCACACTTTTACTCTTCTTGGGTTACTCTTAATCACTCAGACCTCTTAAACACCATTAAATACACCTATTCCAATAGTTTTCAACAAGTTCCAACCTATTTTCATTCAAATTCTCAAAAACTCACTCTTTAGGCTTACTCAAAAGGCACAAAAATATGTGTTTCTTAATAGGGAAGCCTTCTCAGACCACTATAATCCCTTTATCACCCCTAAAAAATTGTTCCTACGCCTACCCCTATCTAATTCACGCCCATTCCTCTAAGGTACAACCTATACAAAAGGAGGAATGGCCTTGTCAATTCATGAAATCTTACATGTTTTAGGTGCTCCTGCACCATACTCCTTGGGTACAAAATATTTATGCCCCATAAATCACTCAATAGGTCTACTATCTTCTTCACAATCCCTTCAAACCTGCTCCAAGTCACTTGCATGGAAATTTCATCCGAGGGATTTTGTACGCTTCATGCTTTGTGTTGTCTTGGTCTTGCCATGCTTGATCCTTCTCAAATGGATCTTCTTGCTACTATTTGTCTTCATTGACACCTGCAAATGGTGTTTCCCAAGCTTTGACACCCACACACAAAAATTCATTACAAAAAGCTAAACATCCATACATTAGTATCTCTATTTCATGCTCTTTCATAATCTTTTGCCAACTAGACATGTATCTATGCCCTTCAACTCTTCTCTTCACAATATTTCTTAGGTTATTTATGGTTAGAACCATCCCTATAGTAGCATACATTTTCCACACAACCAAATATGACAACCAAGGACAATCCCCTGTCCTAACACCATATTCCTCAAACTCTTCTTCTCTAGCCTTCACTAGGCCACTCACCATCAACTCTTCCTCTCTAGTTTCCTACCTAATCTACTATTTGCAAGATTACACATTTGAAGGTTGATAGGTTTATAGGTTAGGTGTTATATATTTATGCTAAATAAGGTCAATGAAGACCATTTAAGGTGTATTAAGTTGAATTTTTGAGTCTAGGGGTCAAATATGCCAAAAATGCATTCTTGCTTCAAAATTGTCAAAATTGTCATGTAGTCTTTTGAAGGAAAATTATTAAAATTGTAAAGGGAATTGCAAGATATAAGTCTAGAATTTGTGGTAAGGTTGAAATAAAGGTGTTTGACTAGTTTTTCGCAACAAGCTATGGTCTCATGGATTTTTTTTGCACAAAAAACAACATTGGAGTTTGATTGGAGGCTGAAAACTACTTGTAAGGGCATCAATAAATCTTGTTCCACAACTCGTATGACCAAACCAAATATTCCATCACGTTCGGATGGTACATTTAGGTTAGGTATGGTTCCATTTTGCATCCAAATTGATCGAAGCAATCTGAGCTACGTTCAATCAGTGAAATCCCTTAAGAGTCCAAAGTGTAGAAGGGCAACAATATTTGATAGATTGTTACTCAAAAATCATGATGCCTACAGACTCTCCGTCTGAGGCTATGGTATCATGTTGGGATCATATACAATAAATTCTCTCGATTTTTTCTATTTCGGAGGTGTTTACCCATGGTAATGAGTTTTCAATTGAGGGAAAAGTTGTCAGATGCAAGCAGTGTAAAGTTGCAAAGTGGTGCAACTTTCATTTTCCAACTCATACGACCAAATAGACTATTCCAACACGTCAAAATGAGTACATTTACGCTAGGGATGGTCCTTTTTTGCACCCAAATACGCCGAATCACTCTGAGCTACATTGGACCGATGATTTCCCTTAAGAGTCTAAAGTACTAAAATGCAGCAATCTTCGAAGGGCTATTTATTGGAAATCGTGATGCTTACAGACTCTTCGTCTGAGGATATGGGATCGTGTTGGGACCATCTACAATAACCTCTCTTATTTTTTTCTATCTCAGAGGCATTTTCCCAGTGGTGATGAGTTTTCAGTTGAGGGAAAAGTTGTCAAATGCAAGTAGTGTAAAGTTGCAAAGTGGTGCAACTTTCATTCTCTAACTAATACAACAAAATTGACTATTCCAACACTTTCAGATGGGTAAATTTACACTAGGTATGGTCCTCTTTTGCACCCAAATACGCCGAATCACTTTGAGCTACATTGGACCGATGATTTCCCTTAAGAGTCCAAAGTGTTAAAAGGCTGCAATCTTTGAAGAGCTATTTCTTGGAAACTGTGATGCTTACAGACTATTCGTCTGAGGATATGAGATTCTATTGGGACCATCTACAATAACCTCTCTCGGTTTTTTCTATCTCAGAGGCATTTTCCCGTGGTGATGAGTTTTCAGTTAAGGAAAAAGTTGCCAAATGCAAGCAGTGTAAAGTTGCAAAGTGGTGCAACTTTCATTCTCTAACACGTATGACCAAATAGATTATTCCAACACGTCCAGATGGGTACATTTACGCTAGGGATGGTCCTCTTTTGCACCCAAATACACCGAATCACTCTGAGCTATATTGGACTGACGATTTCGCTTAAGAGTCCAAAGTGTTAAAAGACAACAATCTTTGAAGGGCTATTTGTCAGAAATCATGATGCTTACAGACTCTTTGTTTGAGGATATGGGATTGTGTTGGGACCATCTACAATAACATCTCTCTGTTTTTTCTATCTCGAAGGTGTTTTCCCGTGGTGATGAGATTTAGTTGAGGGAAAAGTTGTCAAATGAAAATAGTGTAAAGTTGCAAAGTGGTTCAACTTTCATTCTCTAACTCGTACGACCAAACAGACTATTCCAACACATCCATATGGGTACGTTTACGTTAGGTATGATCCTCTTTTGCACCCAAATACACCGAATCACTTCGAGCTACATTGGATCGACGATTTCCCTTAAGAGTCTAAAGTGCTAAAAGATAGAAATATTTGAAGGGCTATTTATCAAAAACCGTGATGCTTACAGACTATTCGTAAGAGGATATGGGATCATGTTGGGACCATCTACAATAACCTCTCTCAGTTTTTCATATCTCAGAGGCATTTTCCTGTGGTGATGAGTTTTCAGTTGAGGGAAAAGTTGTCAAATGCAAGTAATGTAAATTTACAAAGTGGTGCAACTTTCATTTTCTAACTCATACGACCAAATAGACTATTTCAACACATCCAGATGGGTACATTTACGCTAGGGATGGTCCTCTTTTGCACCCAAATACACCGAATCACTCCGAGCTATATTGGACCAACGATTTCCCTTAAGAGTCCAAAGTGCTAAAAGGCCATACCATTTATTGTACGATTTGTAGCTCGATGGTATGGCCATGGTAGATGTTATGAGGATTGTATAAGGTGAATATGTGGGTTTAAAGAGCTGGAAAGGTCTATAGTTGAGTTGGTGAGTTGCCATGCATGGCAAAAATGAGTGAAATTAGGTGAAAAATGGTGGTTACAACATGCTAATGTCAATGAAATGTGGGGGTAGAAATATTTAAGGTTGGATCAAGCTTTTGCAAGTCCTAATAGACGTGTTTGATGAGTTTATAGGGTGTGGCAAGGTTTGGGGAGTGAAGTTGCACCCAAGTTTTGTTTTGACGATCAAATTGGAGTTTAAATCATCTTTAATTATAATTGTGTTGTTTAAAGCCACCTAGCTTTTGCATCAGAAAACTCTTACCCAATCAGCTTGAACATCATGCACACCCAAATACCTTGTTTCCACTTTGCTAGATCAAAGAATCAATTACATGGGAAATGAAATTCACATGAACTTTTTATATTTTTGTTTTTGGAAAAAGTGGCAAGCCACTGTAATTTATTATATATAAATAGGAGATATTACAAAACTAGGTTCAAACGAGCATACCAATAGGAAAGAACTGGGAAGAAAACCTCTGGTTGTAGCTCGATTAAGTACAAAATCCTTTTTACATTTTAAACATACCTTTTATACAATGCCAAATGTTTGACCTATATTTCAAAAAACATCACTAGATATAGATTATGCCTATACACAGTTATGAACATTTTACATTGTTTCACATTTCAAAATTCAAATTTTACAAAATTTGCCTATTAGAGGCATTCAAGGCACAGTCTTCCACAAGAGTAGTATGTTGACGTTTTGGAGTGACAAGCACCTACAAACCATCAAGGTAGCAGTTAAATTGCATACAATAGAGAAGATGCTTAGAATAACCAATCTATGTTATTGTAATCTGTCGCATACCTCTCCGAAAGGATCAGAGCTGCCTATTGTTGCAGCAGGTCCATGATCAATCGTGCCAGGAATATCTCAAAAGTTTTCAAATGATAAATCTATATTGTCACAACAAAAAAGATGCTTAGACTAACAAATCTATATTAATCTAAACAACCTAAATGATGATGAATTGGTAATGCAAACTATAAAAGATGCTTAGAATAACCAATCTATATTATTCTAAATAACCTAATTGATGATGAGATGGTAATGCAAACTATAAAAGACGCTTTGAATAACCAATCTATATTATTGTAATCTATCGCATACCTCTCTAAAAGGATCAACGATGGCTATTGTTGCAATAGGTCCATGATCAATTGTGCCAAAAATATCCCAAAAGTACATACAAAATATCACTATTAAAGACACCTACATTGCAATAGTAGACAAAATACCAGTATTAAATAAAGAACACTAATGAACTTAAGCATAATGAACCTAAGCATTGTACCTTCCATTCTTGAATATACTATTCAAGTGTGCCTGAAGGGTCATCTCTTTGCTTAAGAGTATCCAATATTGCTTCATGATCAAAATTACTAAGTGTCCATAGTTGTTTTGTCTTTGGTTTGGCATGATGCTTCAACAAATTAACATTTATTGCTATAACAAGGTGTGAATACATGAGAATGGTTTTGTTTTTCTCATAGTCTTCAAATGCAGGTATGCCATTCTTTCTAATCATGTATGTCTGCAACCAAGTTCCTGCAACCACAACTGAACCTGTATGATACACAAACCCATCATCATCTTCCATCAATTGTGTTAGCTTGTTCTTTACCCACACACATCAACCCAACCAATATTTTGAACTCTCTTCATTCCCTTGCGGTGCAACAACTGCAAAAACATGTCCTAGTTGTAGTAGATCTAAAAGCCGGTCGTAATCAAGTGAACTTTCCATTGTGTCATTTGTCATGGATATAGTTTGAGATAAAGGAGTTAGATACTGTGGAACCCATCTATCCACCCACTCACTTGACTCGCATTGATCCCACTCGCACTGAATACAACTCTGACAAAAACAAGCCAATTGTCATGTCCAAATGGTCCATGTGCTTGCATCTGAGCTTCAAAATGAATGCATCTTTGAATAATCTTTGATTGTATGACAATCCAATCTACCTCCCACTGTACCCTCCTCAACCAACCAAAATAATCTATGCACTGTTGAATCAAGTGTCCCTCCCTGTGACAATGTTGAACTGCACCAATCAACAATAGAACGTGCATTACTGAATTTTTCTCCTGAAATCTTCAATTGCTCCTAACTAGAGCTCTCTTTACACATGCACCTGCTCCATCATGCTCCTCTTTCCCATGCCCAGCTTCAAAAAAATTCCAAATATTAGGTACACCCCTCTCTACATGCATTCTACTCAACCAATGAAACATACAAGCATTCTTGAATTGACCTGTGCAGTTATCTGACCAAATGAGGTGTCGACCCAGTGCTATATCATGCTCCTGCAAGAACTCAAAAAAAATCTCAAAACAATGTTGGACATACTCGGATGAGTGAGATCTATCATAACTCATATAAAAATGATACTCTCTAATTATCTTTCGATCCTCCTCTATACTAGCAGGTGCATGTCTAAACGTTATGTGGACAAAAATAGCAATCTGAATGGAATTTTAATACTGAGATTGTACCTCATTTTGTGGTTGCAATGTGTAATTTTCTGAAAAATCAACCATTGATATAATAGTGCCAATCAGAAAAGAGTCCTTACATATCGTGAATTTTTGATCCAACCACTAAGACCTATGACTATGCCTTGCATACTTGTAGAAAATATTGTCCTTAAAATATAAAAGAAAATCAGCAACACTACATTATTTTGTAACCAACTCGCATCTCGAACCTTCACCTCCACTCTGCAAAGTATATTTGACTATCTCATATCTCTTTTTCTCAACAAGATTCTTTCCAAATTCATGTTCGGAACCCTCATGAAAACATTGAACAAACTTTGACAAGCCACCACATTGTGAGCACTTCGCATTTAAACAATCATTTCTATAGAAAAAGGAACCATCATCTCTAGAACATAAAAATAGATCTAGTAAGTCCCTTGATGATTTCGGAAGATGCATTGCACCACACTCCTACAACATTTCATTAGTATGCAAAGTAGAATGGATATAGCATAATAGTTCATGGTACATTGAAAAATCCACATGGTATTTGCAACAACAAGTATTACGAATCTTAAGAGACACACAATAAAATGGGTTCAAACCTTAAAAATTCCTTTGTGAGATTTCCATATTTGGATGTGTTTCAATAAATTTTTTGAACAACATTATTTGGCTTGATTCCAAGAAATGTTTAGGATGCGGTCTATGGTCTTGACTACCAATTCTTAACTTTAAAACATCCTTTGCATTAGGTGATACTCTAGAGTTATCATGCCAAAATTGTTGAATTACTTGCTTTACATTATCGGTTAGCTTCTTATCAACACATGGAAGCCTCCTGGAAAAAGCCCATGTATCATTTTGAAGAGGATCATCTATTCTTTCTCTTCTTGCAAGTGCTCTATCCAAAGTTTTACAATTTATGTCAAAATCAATACAAGTTTGTCTCATAAAGTGACCCTTTTTCAATTGATGGCTTACTAGGGCGGTTATAATGACTCTCCGAGCAACTCTCTTATATTTTTCCTTGTTATTTTTTCCAATAGACTTGAGAGCATTAAAAAGATTTTTGACAATAATAGAATTTTTTCCGGTTTTCTTGTTCATGCGAATCTTTAATTTGGCTAGCAAAGGTCTCATCTTTTGCATCTTTAGCAATTGTACAAAAAGTTGGCATTGCTCAGTCAATGTCTTATCGCTAAAATATTGGTTGAAAAGTCTTCTAGCCCACAACCAAATATTTTGTGTTGAATTCTTGCCTTGAAAATTGTTTATAATGTTATCATCAATTTCAACTAACCATTTAGGGGTCCTTGAAGGTATTGAATTTGGAATATATCTTTCTTCCACACAAGGTTCTTCATTCTCACGTAATCTAGTGAAACATAATTTACACTTGCTTCAATATTATGTTCAACATCTTCATTTCCAACATTTTCACCTTGAACATTTTCAATATCAATATCATGTTCAACATCTTCAATTCCAACATTTTCACCTTGAACATTTTCATTATCAATTTCAATATTTTCATTTCCAATTTGAATATCATGTTCAACATCTTCAATTCCAACATTTTCACCTTGAACATTTTCATTATCAATTTCAATATTTTCATTCCCAATTTGAATATCATGTTCAACATCTTAAATTCCAACATTTTCACCTTGAACATTTTCAATATCAATTTGAACATTTTCATTCCCAATTCAATATCATGTTCTACATTTTCACCTTGAACATATTCAATTTCCTCTTCACTTGAAAGACCATAGAGCTCAGGTTCACCAATATTTAACATACCTTGTTTTTTCTTCCTATGACCTTCTTTATCTCTTTGTCTATATTCTTCAATTTGTTCTTTTGTCAGCTTTCTCTTACGTCTTTGCTTCTGACGATTGTTGCTCCCCATTATACCTCATAAAAGATGCTAAAAAATCATTCCTTATGACAAATTTGAGTATAAGATGCTCCAAAAAGTCGATCTTTGTCTCTTCTTGTCTGAAACCGTGCATTTGTTGCCTGCAAAGTGCTGCAAATAGAATGTAGGGTCCGTTGGAATGCACAAAAATGGCCCACATGGGATTTTCCTATGGCCCACAAATCTGATATCCGATATAATCAGAAGTCTGATTTGGAAAAAAAATCAAAATGTTTTGCAACAGTAAGATTTTAGCTCTACACATCGAAGTTTTACAAATTGGATATTCGATTTGTGCCCACATAGACCTAAGGGTTAATGGTAGAGAGACGAGAGAGTGGGAGATTGAGAGAGGGAGAGGGAGAGGGAGAGAGGGAGAGGGAGCGAAGGAGGGAGAGAGGGAGAGAGAGAGAGGGTTTAGGGTTGAGGGAGAGAGGGAGAGGGGGAGAGATAGAGGGAGAGGGAGAAGGAGAGGAGAGAGAGTGGGAGGGAGAGGGAGAGGAGAGAGAGGGAGAGAGAGAGGGTTTAGGGTTGAGGGAGAGTGGGAGGGAGAGGGAGAGTGGGAGGGAGAGAGGGAGAGTTTAGGGTTGAGGGAGAGAGGGAGAGAGGGAGAGAGAGAGAGAGAGAGAGAGAGAGAGAGAGAGAGAGAGAGAGAGAGAATATTTAAATATTTTATATATTATTAATATATATATATTTAAATATTTATAGATTAACTTAAATATTGAAATAATATTGAAATATTTATAGATTAACTAAAATATTGAAATAATATTTAAATATTATACATAATAATATAATATATTATATTTAAATACATAATTCGGTAAGAGATTATCATAATTTTTATATTATATATTACATTATAAACTATATTGTATATTATATATATTAAATTATAAACTTTATTGCATTTTTGAAATCATATATTAAAAATTGTATAATTTTTTTAAAACTCATATCTAAAACATATCAGACATCCGATGTGATGACACAAAATTTAATGCCTAGGGATTAGGCTCGGGCTTGCTTCGGAATTTGGTTCGGACCTACTAATCTTAAGAAGTCAACACGAAAAACATATTTAACTTACCTTGCTTTTCCAGACTTTGCCCATGTGGCTGGCGACTTTTATTTTACCCAAAATTGATGAAACGAAAAGGGTTTGTAAAGGATCTTCTCATCTTTCTACCAATATAAATTATACTTTAATTTGAATCTAATAAATAATTATTATTCATTTTCTATTAGAATTACGACTAAAGTCCTGATTGATAGTTTGATAGAAAAACATCTATAACTTTCAAATGGTATCACATTTTTTGAATCCAAAACATACGTCACATTCTATGCTTGGCATACTATAGGATTAAAAACAAAAGGAGTTTCATGAAGTTTTGACCAAGTTAAGGTGGTCAAACATACGAGTTTTTATATTTTTAAAAAGTTATAATAAAAAATTCATAATTAATTATTTACTTGAAAAAAAATTACAAAAATTATATGCATCACATCTGGACATGAGTCCTCTACTTATATCTAAAATATTATAACAAAAATATTATCATTTTATTATGGTTAGGGTGGTCAAACAGGTACCTACTTGTTATTTTTTCCCTGAAATTTAAGTACTATTGCATTGAAATTTCAATTTTTCACCAAATAGATTTTTGTTTTACAAAAATTAACCTAGTAGTTTAGAAACTACATTCAATTTTTCACATATTCAATTTTTACATATTTTTGAAATAATATAGATAACTTATTCAAAATTTTACGTCAAGTTGCCTAATTCTGATTTTCTGAATTTTCATTGCCACTTAAGGGCTTGTTTTTTCCATGATGATCCTGCATATACCCAGATCAATGGTGGAGATCAAAGAAAGAGATAGATGATGGAGATTGAATGAAAGGTTTAGTTAACTGAAGATGATCCCCTAACTTAAAGAATATATTTTAGGATGTTTTATGGAGGGAAGATATTTTGAAAAGGGAATATTCTATTTTTGAAAATAGAATGTCATGTACAAGTTGGAAGAAAATTAACTAATAAAATAATTATGTGGGATGAAAGGAAATTAAGATTTTTAATTAAAAATTAAAAATTATTAATAATTAATAATTTATTTATTTAGTCAGACGTGTTTGAAAAAAAGTAATTAATTGAATAATTGAAATTATTTAGTTAAAGTGAAAAGGGGGAAATTCAAAATTATTCAATTAAGGTGAATTAGAGGAAAATTGATGAATTAATCAAATAATTACATCGAAGGTGTGTCTTTATTTGAGCTTGAGAAGCTCATTTTGTCTGTCGATGGTTCAAAAGCATCAACTGAGAGGGGTTGCAAGAAGGTTGAGTGATTGTGAACCGTTGATCATTTTTGGCAGCCACGAAGCCTATATTTGTAGGTAGGCGTAATCAAAATCTACTAGACATGATGTTTATGGTCCTCGTTCACTTTTTGGCTTTAAAATATTTGAAAAATATTAAAACACAGAGAATCCCAAAATCTATACGAATTGTCTGATGAGGAAGGGTATGAGGCTTTTGCATACAAACCAATTCACATCAATGTCTTATTGTATGCCATTTTTGATGCAAATTTGACAAAACTTGCTAGAAAAGGTACTTTCCACCAAATTGATCATAAATATGGTTGTAGCGATCCTTGAGCGATCATTCAAACAATCCATCTCAACTACCTTGAATGGTATTAAAACTGCATTTTGTTGTTACATACTTATCTATCTCACCTAACCTACGTACACATCTTCATACTTATCTATCGTTTTCACATGGTTTTTTATTTGCACAATTCACTGCCATTGAAATCAAGGAGGAGCTGAAGAGTGGTTTATGTGAGAAGAGTTTTGTATTGTTGCAGAGTAGTTCTCTAGAAGTATTTTTGATAGTTGGAGTAGTTGTAGTTGTTCCCACCTATCTCTTCCACTCAACAAGGTATTTCGAAACCCACTATTTTAGCTCTCAAACATTTGCAATGGATTCAAAATACTTCACTATTTTAACCACCCAATGTTTTAGCTCTCAAATTGCTACTACTCTTTCTGTCAATGTTTCATTTGCACAGTTTGTCTTTACTTTGTGAGAAATATACCTTCTCCATCATCGTTTTGTCTTCCTCATATGGTAGTTATTTGATCCATGACCTTGGATGACCTTCCACGTAGTTGAGGAACACATATCAGGTTTATACTATTAATTGCAGTTCCTTTAGAAGGATTTAAAGGGTCACATGCATTATAGCTGGCGAGTTTGGTTCTCATGCATGGTCTCCAAGGAAGCGACTAGAAGAAATGACCTCATGCCTTTACACCAATCAAATTCCTTTCTTCTTAACTATGTTGGCATCCACTAGACCATATGAACTCCTTTTGTGTGTACTTGCAGCAAATTTAATCTCCTTGATATCACTATGTGTGCAATCATTCTTTGGACGTTAGTTCATTTATACCTCCTTATACACCTTAGCCATTTGCGTATCTGGAAATATTTTACATGTCTTCTTAGAATCAATCAATGTAATAGTCAATTTATAAGACTGTCTAATGTAATTACATTATTATAACAAACATTGGTATTTACATTAAAATAATGCATTTGTATGGTAGCCTGAATAATAACTATAGAGTACTCTTAAAACTAAATAAATCTAGCCTTAGTCTCATTTTAATTCAATTAAAATAAACTATAGAATACAAAAACTCTGCAAGAAACTCTTACATCCACAAGTTGTACAAATATACTCCAATAAGTCATTTTCAACTCTATTACTTTAGCCCATGAAGGAAACTATCATGATGTTGATATTCTAAAGTTTCCTATCCACATTCTAAACAAAAAGATATGATTTACAAAAAACCAGACCAAAAAATCTCTCCAATTGACCTTCCACAACTCTTTGGCGTACCTATTGCACACCAAGGTGCCATTGCTAGTATTGATTATTTAATCAATAGAAGAAAATTGTTAATTTAATCGAATATTTAGAAATTGTTTAATTAAAATTGATGAATTAGGAGATAATGAAAAAATGATGAAAAAAGTATAATTAGGAATAATGAATTAATCAAATAGTATTAATTATTCAATCAATAGAAGAAAATTAATAATTTAAGATAAAATATTTATAATTTTTTTTAGGGGGTGAAGCCACAATAGTGGTTTACAATTTGATGGAGGAAGGAAAACTAATAAAAAATGACCCCATGGCACGAAAATTGGTTTTAGGGGTTCGAACGAACCTACAAGTTTGAACGAACCCAAAAGTGGTTCACCCAAACTAGGGTTTGAGCGAACCCATTAATTATTGGGCCCACATTTCCTACCCCCCCAAAAAAAGGAAATGCAAATTGAAGGATGGTTCGCTTGAACCCCTTGGGGTTCATACGAACCCTCCTTATCCCTCATTATCCCCCTGAAACACAAGAAAAACCTAATTTTTTTCACTTCGGAGCTCGATTTGAACATGAAAATGGCAAAGACTTCACAAACCCAACTGTAATCGGGGAGTCCTCCGAACGAGCTATCTAATGAATATAATTTTAATATGTTTTGGTTTTATTATGTATTTGTGTCTTTAGTTTTATTAAACATAGGTTTTTCACCAAAAATGAAGGTCTTTGTTCTGCACATGTAGAAAAATAGTAGATTATCAATTTTTTTTTTGAAAAATATGAGTGCACCAGATATTGAAGTCCTTGATCCAACAAAAAAATAATAATTTCAATATATACAAAAAAAGTTACGCATTATACGGTCGCGCTATGTCTGAATTGTAATTGGTTTGACTTTGAAACTTGATTAAAAAAAAATCAATAAAAAAATATCTAACCAAGTGGAAGCACTAGATATCGAAGTTACAAATCTAAATTCGAAAGAATTAGAATTTTATTCTTCATGGAAAAAAAGTTATGCATTATACAGTGTGCGTCACTTTTTTAAAATGTTGTTTTTTGAAAAAAACTAGTTTTCGAGGGAGATGGAAAAAAAGTGTAATTTGATTCCAAAAAATTTGAATTTTTTATGTTTAGAATCTATAGACAAAATGTGACGAAACTCTAGTTTGCATCATCTTCAAATTCCTCACGGTTTAGCCGCTATAGGTGCCTAAAAGTGAAGATTTAGTTAAAAAAAATTATTTCAGTGTCCAGTTTGGCCAAAAATTGTCAACCACTATTGTGGGATCACCCTAGGCAAAAGGCATAGGTGCCTATATATATATATATTATAAAATCCGATTTTTACATAGTTTCATACAGTCCCATATCAAAAATAATAAGCTAATAGAAGATCAAAATTCGGCTTAAAATATCTAATATTCTAATTAGACTATCACCCTTATACCTACTTCAACTAATATCCACACATACATTTTTATCAGCTAATTCTTAAAACCTTGACAAGTCAAAAAACCCAAAAAAAACCCAGAGACTACACATGCTATTCTTCCATAAAATCTCCATGAACCAAATTTTCATCTTGATACTCCTACCTTTCAATCAGCTGAAGTCCTCGCTCAAACATACTTCGTCGACCCACATAAAAGGTAGGGAATTGCATTGGACGAACCCTCCTTGCATTAACAGAGCTAAAATTCACTAGGACACTACTTGGTTGTTGAACATTTCGAATAGGCTAAACTTGATACAAATCTTGAGCCAACGATGGAACCCTAAGCTGCAAGTCCAAATGTAAACCCGAAGTTGACACTGGCAGAATGTGCACTCTTAAGAAAGTTAGGGCATAGTATTTTTCTCTTATATCCACCTCCATCACCATGCATATGCATCAGTGATGCTTCCTCAAAGCCCTTAGTAGAATATTGTCATTCCCATACTAAAGAGCCAGTTTGATAGCATCATAGACTTCTTCAAACCCTTGTCGACATTGCACAAAATCCCTAGGAAATAGACCACCAATGTATGCATCTCCACTAAAAATATTGTATGCTGGTACTGTCAAATATTTAGAAATTATTTAATTAAAATTGATAAATTAGGAGATAATGAAGAAAATGATGAAAAAGGATAATTAGAAATGTGTGATACGTTTAGACAATTTTAGATGTCTGCAAATATATATAGAAAACTCTCTTATTTTAAAAATATAATATATATCTCAATATAGTTTTAAAAGACGATTTTTATTAAATTTCCATTTACACTATGGCTAAATTGTATGCATATTGAAAATCATTGATTGAATGTTTTATATAAAATAAAAAATAAAAAAATCATTGTTTACTAAATTAAATTTGTTAGAAAAATATTTTTTTATTTGAAAAAATACTAAATAATTAGATACTTCAAAAAAAATTGTGTCGCGTATGCTTGTGTGTCTTCACTTTGTATTTTTCACTCGGCCCCATAATTAGTGGGAGTTGGTCATTTAATTTCACAATATTTATTCATTTCACGTATGAACTTCACCAAATCCCCCCAATTAAAGTATATGGAAGTTGTAATTCTGAGGTCGTGAGCACATAGTATCGAAAACCGGACAATAGTCGGTAGATTAGCAACACCGAAAGGCGTTAACTCAGAACGGTAAAGCAAGATAAACAAGTATCAGGGATTCAGAATACAACGTGATTTTGAGTTTCAATTAATAAATAAATACAGTTCAATGTAAGGAAATGGTTGAGGCTTCTTAATAATATATATATTTTGTTTTTTTGAATTGTCTTTCGTTTTTATCGGTGCCCGCTGCATCATACGTGCAGGGAACAAGGTAATCTTACGTAGTTCCACTTGCGTCATTGCTGAGCTTGCCTTCAAGGCGGAAACCTCACATATATTAACGTCAGCGCTGAGTTTCTCCCAATTGGCGTGGAAGATGGCCGTGTCATTGGATTTGGAAGGGGCGCTGGGTAGAACAAGCAATGCATGGTCGAGGGATGACAATGCGTTCTCGAGATCGTTCAGCATCCACAGAAGCAGCAGCCTGGAGAATGACCAAGAGGCTCTCAAATGGGCTGCTCTTGAAAAGCTTCCGACTTATGACCGCCTCAGGAAGTCCGTTCTCAGCGAAGTTGCCGCAACCGGAAGTTTCAGATTCAAGAATGTTGATGTCACAACACTTTCTAGTGAAACGCGGAGGAAGCTCATTCAGAGAGTTCTGCAGGTACCTGAAGTGGACAACGAGCACTTTCTTTCAAAATTCAGGGAAAGAATTGAGAGGTAAGTAAAAACACAACTTTTATCCAGTAATGATGTTCAAACAAGAGTAGGGTGCTGTAACGCCCGTGTAATTACAGAGTGGGGATTGAGTTGCCAACTATAGAAGTTCGGTTCGACCACTTGACTGTCGATGCGGATGTGCATATTGGGAACAGAGCTCTTCCTACTGCTATCAATTTTGTTTCAAACTTGGTTGAGGTAAACTACGAGCCCGTTCCAGTTCCTTTATGGTATTGTGATAAAAGCAAGTACGGGGTAATGACCTGCAAGCGTACGGTGGGTATTTTCTATTTACAGCTTTTCAACTGATGTACCTGTAAAAACAGTATTTTAGTGAAAAGCCCATTCATGAAAGATAAATAAAAACCAAAATCCAAAAATGGCCGAACTGAAGAGCTACTAAGAATTTTTAGAAGTTCAGTAACAGTAGCAACTTTGAATCTAAGCTATGTTGGTTTTGTTTATTTGTTATTACTGGACTTTTGAAATGAGGAAAGGCGCTTTTGGTTCCTCAGTAATCTGATGCATTGTAAATGTTCACCTTTGTTTGTGGCGCAAAGTACTGTTTACTGGCCAGCTTTTTAAATTATATATGCTTGCATTAAAGTTTTGAACTAGTATTTGAGAAAAGGGAAGGAACCAGGACCCCAAATCTGATGGTAGCTTGCCTGGTTATAGGATTTTGTTTACAGCCTCTTGTAGTGGGATGGGAATGTAATTGAATTTGAGGAGCTTTCAACTGAACTACATTCTAACAGATGTTGTCGTGCAGGGGTTTCTCAACTCCCTGCACATATTGCGGTCAAAGAGGACAACTCTTACTGTCCTTCATGACGTAAGTGGCGTCATTAAGCCTTCAAGGTAAGTTTATTCTTCCACATCTGAATATGGGCATGTCCAAAATATGTAAATGGAGGACTGCAGGATTTTTTGTCTTTTAATTAACCTTTCATCGATCTATTCAGGATGACGCTTCTTCTTGGCCCACCTGGAGCTGGGAAGACTACATTGCTAACAGCTTTGGCTGGAAAACCTGACCGCAATCTCAGGGTAGGTTGAAGTTCTACTTATTTTATTCTACCTAGAGACACTATTTGTTGTTTAGAGAAGCTGAGCTTGTTCATGATTGTTGAAATGCTTCGATACATTTGTTGTCTTGAATTGGTCCCACACCCCTAAGTTGATCTTGGTGCTTACAACAAATTAATTCCTAGAGTGTTTGTCATAGAGAAAACGCTAATGCGATCACATGCATTTCCACAGATTGCCGGAACTGTGACCTACAATGGACACTCGTTGACAGAATTTGTACCACAAAGAACATCCGCTTACATTAGCCAGCATGATTTGCACTATGCGGAAATGACTGTAAGGGAAACGCTGGATTTCTCTGGCCAATGTCAAGGTGTCGGGTCAAGATATGGTGAGTTTTTGTGCATGCATTACTTTTAACTTCATTGTTTTCCCAAATTTCTTACCATTCTGATATTTGTGTTGCTTACAGACCTACTGCAAGAACTTTCGAGACGTGAGAAGCAAGCAGGCATCAAACCAGATCCGGATGTAGACGTCTTTATGAAGGCATGTACTTCTCCCAGATGGTTGTTTTTGATTAAAAGTTCTTCAATGAAATCTTTGCTTTACGATTTCTGCCACGTATTGCACACTAAGAGCTGCACTATGGCCACAGGAAACGGCAATTGAGGGCCAGAAGACCAGCCTTATCACGGACTATGTGTTGAAGGTTTGTTTTAAAAAATTCTATGTTAAGATAAACAAATTCTTCATACATTTTGAGTATTAAGATTATTGACCTTGGTAACTTCGTCCTTATGCGTTCTAGCTTCTGGGACTGGACATTTGTGCTGACACAATAATAGGAAATCAAATGCTCCGTGGAGTCTCTGGAGGTCAAAAGAAAAGAGTCACTACAGGTGAGATATCCAAGGATAGTTCCTTTATGGCAAAGTTGAAGAATTAAATTTGAATTTGCATTACTGAAACATGGAATTTAGTGATTGTTATTGAACATTTCTTGCAGGGGAAATGCTAGTTGCTCGTCCAAAAGCTCTTTTTATGGATGAAATTTCAACAGGATTGGACAGCGCTACAACTTTTCAGATAATCAAGTGTCTGCGCCAAATCGTCCATGTCCTGGATGGCACAATGTTGATATCTCTTCTGCAACCTGCTCCTGAAACATACGAACTATTTGATGACATCCTCTTATTATCTGAAGGAGAGGTTGTGTATCAAGGACCTCGGGAATATGTGCTTGATTTTTTTGAGTGCATGGGTTTCCAATGCCCAGATAGAAAAGGGGTTGCCGATTTCTTGCAGGAAGTATGTTTCTTTATCCATTATGCAGAACTTGGTGATATTTAGGTAGCGACTTCAAAGCATAGAGATTCAATTCATTTGCACACAGGATGTGGTACAGGAGCATGAAACTTGAACATAAAATGGAAAACAATCTCCTTGTCGAATTCTGAAAGGGGTTTCATATACCATATTTGTGTCTTGCTTGCTAGTGACCTAAAAACTAACCTTACCATTATACTAGCTAGAGTGGACCTTGTATACGATCCTCTTTAAGAAATCTGTCAAAACACTACCCTTTTTAATTTATTCATGTGTCAACGACTCAACAGTGATCAAATACTACAACTCAAATCATTTTTAGATAAGTTTTCTATTATATCTCATTTATTAACTACGTTTTTGTGTTGAGCTACTTGAATTTGACAGGTGACCTCAAGAAAGGACCAAGAGCAATATTGGGTGGATAGTAGTCAGTCATATCACTACATACCTGTCAAGGAGTTTGCAGAGGCTTTCCGCTTGTTTCATGTAGGTAAGCGTCTCACAGAAGAGTTATCACATTCATATGACAGAACAATGAACCATCCTGCTGCTCTTACATCTACCAACTATGGTGTTAGTAGAATGAACATGTTCAAAGCTTGCTTCTCTCGAGAAGTGCTGCTTATGAAGAGAAACGCTTTTGTCTACATATTTAAAACAGGACAGGTGAGTCACTTGGATCCCAAATTTGGAGAGCTCAAGCATTCCTTGTATTCATCTAATCAGAGAAAAGAGAATGAATCCTGACAAACAGATCATACAGATTGCAGTTGTTGGGGCAATCACAATGACTCTTTTTTTGCGCACGGAAATGCACCAGCGGAACATTACAGATGGAAATCTGTACATGGGAGCTATGTTCTTTGGTCTAGTTCATATGATGTTTAATGGATTTCCAGAAATGTCAATGACAGTTGGCCGCCTTCCAGTTTTCTACAAGCAAAGAGACCTCCTATTCTATCCAGCTTGGGCTTATGCATTGCCAACATGGATAGTGAAGATCCCATTGTCTTTTCTAGAAGCGTTGATTTTTGTTGCTGTTACATACTATGTTATTGGCTTTGCACCAGAAGCTGAGAGGTAACTCTTGTAATTCTGTATTTTTGCTTCGTAGGCAATGTTGGATGAATAGGAATCTTACTGATCCACTTACAAGAGGTTTACCGTTTGATAGTTCTTTGTGAATAAGACCGTTTTATAGATATGACAGGAATAATAGAAATATAATGATTTGAATCATAAGGATTACTTTATAAATCACTTGCTACATTCATAATACTTTATTGAAGTGATTCTTTTCACCACAAACATTCCATCTATAGTTAAGAGACATAGACAGAAACATTAGATCTCTGAATTACTTAAGCTTATCCACTTATAAGTTTGTGGTTTCCTTAATCCTTACAGAGCACTAATTAACTATCTTCATGATGATTTCAAGAACTGTATAGAACAAAAGTGGCCTGAAACTGTGGGTGATAATTTGGAAGCATGCAATCTATTTTTTGCAGTCTAATTCTACCCATGCACCTACCTACTTTTTACCAATTTCCATGAGCATGTGAGCCCTGTGCTTATTTGTTGGAAGTTGAGTTACACATCGAAAAAAATAGATTCATGATATCCCATGTGCAGTTAATATTTATGATACTTTGTAGCTTACCTTGCACTTCATGATAATAACATTCTTTTCTGTCATATGGTATCTAATCAAATTTGTATCCCCACAATAGGTGGTATTTGGATTTTGTTGCTCTTTCATATGAATAGGGAACCGCACATTATTTGAGACTGATAAGGCACCGCTTTCTATTACTCACTCATTCAGGTTGTCTATGGATTCCAATCCCTTAACACTATTTGGACTTGAAATTGCCCTCCCTGCTCCATAAACCCTTTTATGAGCAAAATGAACAGGAAAAAGGACATTGCTTTTGTATAGCACCTATCACAAATACATGTCAAATCTATAGACTTGGAAAAACATAAACCTCTACATGTCAAATCTATAGACTTGGAAAAACATAAACCTCTAAAGGACAGACATTGGATCCAACATCATTTTCAAGTAGGATATAGAGTCCCCTACAGTTAGGCCATTGGGCCCAACATATTGTTGAGTCCCCTATAGTTAAGTCAACAAGGGTTCAAGAGCCAACAACACAACATATTAGATCTTAGCAGATATGGTTATATAACATCCTATTTAGTATTGACCATTGAATCAAATGCTTTTTCCCTTGACCTTCCAATTCAAATACATAAACATAGTCCGGTTTAGTATCAACAAACTCAAATAATACAAATCAGTGTATTTAATCGAAACAGCAGACTTTTTAAATGAGGGTCTACAAGCTTTCCGCACTTAGGTTGTTGTTTCGAATTTGCAGTCCCCTTGTCCAAAAGATACAGTATTGGAGACTAGGAATCAGTTTAACCAAAATAAACAACCTATGAATTACCTTATAGTAGAAAATAAATCATTCCTCTGCAAGATAAATGAATCTTACTTCACATTCAAACAATATTTTCAGCATCTACAACAGAAATTGAGATAGTTTCCTTGTTAATAGGGACAAAATAATGAGTACTCTGTTTTAGCTATATTTATTGTCTTCATCTTTTTTTCACATATTGAAAATAAATTTACAAATATGTCTCAAAGAGCAACGATAGTACCAAGAATGCAAAAATTTATGCTATTTTTGAACAAAGAGGCAAAATCCATCAAACTAATTAGAGTATCCAAAACAGAGCATATTCATAAGCCATCCATCAACACATCAACCGGTCCACGAAAACAGCCAAGTAGCATAAACAACAACCAGAAGCCAGGAAAATTATGTAGCAGCAGCCTTATTGTTCTTCTCTTGTTCAACCATCTCTTCAGCATCAATCACCCTCTGAATCTTTATAGCCAGGTCCATAACTGTATATTTTAGGCACTTTCTAATTCACCAGTCTAGGAAAGCAGAGACGGGAACATCATCAAAATTCCCGAGGTCATCAGCTCCAAAGATATTTGAATCCTCTTCTCTTTCCTTCAATTTTCCTTTGTTAATGTTAACCAAATGGCTGACAAGGGCCCTCTTGATCTCATCTTCTGAAAGATCAACTTGTTCACACACCTGCATGCAAATCATGTATAGTGTGACTTTTAGGAAAAAATCAGTAATATCCTTTTTATTCCTTCAAAGACATGAAGATTCCTTTTAGTCCACAAAAAGCACAATATCTCAGTAGATAGGACCAACCAAACTCTCAAAAACAGCTTGCTAAGCTTACAATCAGAATAATCAAAACATCTAAAAAGAACATCCCACCACAACACAGATTTAACACCAGCCCACAAAGACTAAATAGGAATAAAACAAATCCAAGCAGACTTAGCAAAAGGATAATCAAAATATGCTTAAAGGATTCAAAATCTCCACACACAAGACAAACAACATTACCAGACCCAAGAATTTCCCAACAAGCCAACCTCTTCATAACTACAAACAATCTCATAAAGGATCTTTTAGGTTCAATAAATCTGGATCATATATTGCCAAGCCTAGATACCCACTTAGCCTTAGGATCATCAAGCCCCCACAGGGAATTGAGGCAAGTATGGAAGTTATCAATATTTGAGAACATATCATAGACTTTCTTAGCTGTAGTATCTGAAACTTATTACCACAGACCCAAGAAAAATTGTCCCCTAATCATTTTTCTCTAGTTGATTCAAATGAGAAGAGAAAACTAGCCCAGCCGAGGAAAAAATAACGTATCCTCATCATCTGTTGCATTTTATACTGTAGTTTATGTTATAGTGCACAATCTTACCTGTAACATTAGTTTCTAGTCAAACATTGAATAGCTACATATAGGTGGCACTAAACTCAGTATTAGATTCTTTTATATTATGAAAGGTATTAAAAAAGAGAGACAAGGACAATAAATCTCTTGATAGTCTAACTTCTTCTCTGTATGATACGGATAAACTGATGATAGTGACAATACTTTTGAACATATATCAATTTCCACACACTCCTATATTTATATAGTAAAATTTCCCTTCTTTCTCCACCTCTCCACCTTATATTGTGAGCAAGATTTTTGTTTGTTGTACAGTGCTTTTTGGGATTTAACTACCACAAGAAATGTTGAGAACTATGCATCCCTTCAAAATACTGCTAGAAAAAATCAAGTTCATTTTACTCCTGATGATGGGTTTAGTGGCTTCTAGAGTATTCTGAGCTCTTAAATGGTAGACAACCACAGAATACATAGTTAAATGATATAACCCAACAATCAATCTGACACAAATTTTCTCTCTAAATTGTAATTAAAACTAAGTTAACTGTTTTTATTGTACCTTTTGCACTAAATTAACGAACCACAATTGCAATTGTGTGATGAACTCTGAAGAATTCATTTTCACTTATTAGGAAGCAATTTTCTCTGATGAGACATTGAAAACCAGTTCAGATTTATCTATTGATGTCAGCATTACAATAAATAGAAAAAACATTGTTCTGATGTCATTGGTATCTAGATCTTGTCATTGACAAGAACTGTTGTATTATGGTCTTCAGTGGTAAAGTATAATACCAAAGTGCTAAAGTAAAGAAACATAAATTGCATCAACCAAGTAACTGGGTGAATATCCTTCAACAGATATGCAAGCTACTGTTAAGTCAAAATTAAATGGATCCAATACTTTATTTCCAACTTGTACCACCTGCGATAGCAATCAATAAAGCACTGATAAGACATCAAATTCTCGAAGTGAGAGACAAATCATCTGTTTACGTAACCTCAAATTGTAGAATGACGGTGCATTCTCTTATGTAAATTTAAAGCTCTTTCTTCCAAGCTGTCACATGGCCTTCCTTGATGGAATTTTGACCAATAAAGTTTGCACTGAATCATTTGCTTTTTATTCCACAATTCCAAAAAATTACAGCAATGCACCATAGATGGGACTTTTTACTTGTTTGGTTGGGAATATAAAGCAGCCTACGTTATTATTGTTCAGGGCTCGTCACATCAAAATTTACCTCTTCATTCTTGATGTCTAGTTTATTGGGCTAGGAAAGAAAACAGAAGAATGAAATCACCACATATAAGCATTTATCTCTTCTAAATTAAGTTCTATGGGGCAAGAATTACCAGGACTTACATCAAAACTGTAATAACAGTCACAGTGACATTCAAATAGCCATATGTTGTCCTTAGAGATTCCTTCTCTTGTTTGCAGATTTTTTAGGCAGTTACTTCTCCTCTTTATGATCCATCAAATGGCATTGGGGCTCTTCAAATTCATAGCATCATTGGGTCGGAATATGATCATCTCACAAACGTTTGGATCATTTTCTTTACTTCTTGTGTTTGTTCTTGGAGGATTTGTGATTTCTCGAGGTATAGTCTACACTCTACACTTTACAGCATTATACACACGCAGTAATATAAATTGAAGCAAATGACTTCTAGAAATCTTGAACTTTTTAACTATAATAGAAATGCTTTATTTTATCATGTTTCTTCAACAGAGAATGTACCCAGCTGGTGGATTTGGGCATATTGGTGCTCCCCAATGTCTTACAGCCAAAATGCCCTTGCTGTAAACGAGTTTTTGGCTCCCAGGTGGAATAAAGTAAGTGAGGGAATTCCTGGATTAATCATCAAATGCTAGCAAGCATTGACAACTAACTTAATTTCATTTAAATATTTCACTTACATGCAGTCAAGTAGTACTACTCATGTTATGTACATTATTTCATCTAAATATTTCACTTATATGCAGCCCAGTAGTTCTACCTCAAACAAGACATTGGGGCATGCAATAATAGAAGCTCGTGGTTTATTTGCTGAAGCTAGATTTTATTGGATTGGCATTGGAGCACTGATTGGGTTCTGTGTAATTTTTAATGTTCTGTTTACCTTGGCTTTAGCTTACCTCAATCGTAAGTCTACGATTTATTAAAAGGTTAAATGCACCACTGTTTTCTCAATGTTTTATTTTTACTGTGTGATGGGAAATCTAATAGAAGTTAGAATCCTTTCCATTTACAGCTTTTGGAAAATCACAGGGTGTACTATCTGAAGATGTAATTGAAGAGAAACATGCAAACAGAACTGGAGAAAGTAGTCATGGAGGGAAACTTCTACCTGTAGATGCATCTGGAAAGAATTCCAGAGGTAAGTCATGACCTTTCCTGAAATCTTCTTACTGCTTGTGACTATCCGAATCTACTGCTCAATGCTGAATTTCTTTGTTTTAGCCAAGGAAATAAACATATATAAAGTTTAGAAAGTTAACCAGTGATAAACCAAGAGATTTCTTGAAATCCTTTTACTGCTTGTGAATGTCCGAATCTACTCCTCAAAGCTGACTTTCTGTGTTTTTAGCCAAATACAGAAACACATATGAAGTTTAGAAAGTTAATCAGTGATTAGTCGAGATTTCTTGAAATACATTACTGCTTGTTAATGTGTGGGTCTACCATAAAAGATAAAATGTCTTGTCTCAGATAGGGACTAAAACATGTTTCAAACTGAGAATGGTACTCTTTATTAGCTATTGTAAATATTGTGACGGAAACCAATTATTGTGTTGAATGTAACTATAAATTTTCTCTGTATCTTGAGTAAGGAAACACTATAACAATTTAAAATTATAAAGTAGAGTCAGAGCTTAGAAAGTCTTTTGAACTGTACCTGAAAAAGCACTCTATTGCGCAAATATAAAAATAACCAGTGTTACCCCAAGTTTCCGGGACGGGGACCGCAGGGGACAGTGGAATGAGTCCTCAAGTTGTTTTCAGGTCAAATTTGGGAACGGCAGGGGACGGCTATATAAAATATAGAAAAATTTAAAATATATAGAGAAACTTTAAATATTCATATGAAAACATGGATAAAACATGCATATATACAATTATAGAAACTTAACATATAACATTTGTGTTAAGAATTCATTGTCAATATAATTTTTTTTCAATTACGATATGAAAATCAAAATAAAAAAAACATGATACACTGCTGCCGTCCCCTGTCCCTGGGACGTTTCCGGGACGGGGACGGGGGTTTAGACTTGGGGACGAGTCCCCAGATAACACTGAAAATAATAAATGAACTGAAAAATATGCCATAAAGAAAGGTTTCTTACATGCTCAAATGAAAAGATCATGTGCCATATCAATTTAACAGTTCCAAAAAAATCTGAAGAAGCTAGCACTGTTCATTCACAGATTTAACATTTTTGTCAGGCCATGCATACTCGCAAGAGAGAAGAGAAAGTTTGAACTCTGAATTCCATTCTACCCATGATGGAAAACTTTCTGATCTTCAAGCCTCGTTACCTCACAAGAAAGGAATGGTCCTTCCTTTCCAGCCATTATCAATTGCTTTCGAAAACATCAACTACTATGTTGACATGCCAGAGGTTGGTGCAGCTAGATTTATTATTATTTAACTTTACTTATTTGGCAATAGTTTAGCATGCCTAGCTTCTCACCAATAGGAAATCCGGAGCTAATAGCTAGTTCTGTATCAGGAAATGAAAAATGAAGGTGTGGATCAAAACAGGTTACAACTCCTTTCAAACATTAGTGGATCCTTCAAGCCAGGGGTGCTTACAGCCTTGGTTGGAGTTAGTGGAGCTGGAAAATCCACATTGATGGATGTCTTGGCTGGGAGAAAAACAGGAGGCTTCATAGAAGGAAGTATAAGCATCTCTGGATACCCGAAGAAACAAGAAACATTTGCCCGCATCTCAGGGTACTGCGAACAAAATGACATCCACTCCCCAAATGTCACAGTCTATGAATCACTTGTGTACTCTGCATGGCTCCGTCTTCCACGAGATGTTAATGAGAGAACTAGAATGGTGGGATCTCAAGTTCTTCTCCTTACATGCAGTGGTTTCGATAGATGGTCTTTCCTTTTAATGAAACTAAGCTAGCAGGTATTTTTGGTGATCTTTTTGTTGCAATGACAGCAGATGTTTGTGCAAGAAGTGATGGAACTTGTGGAGCTTACTCCTCTGAGGGATGCTCTGGTAGGGCTTCCTGGGTTGACAGGCCTTTCTACGGAGCAGAGGAAAAGGCTTACCATTGCAGTGGAACTTGTTGCTAACCCTTCCATAATCTTCATGGATGAGCCAACTTCAGGATTAGATGCCCGTGCTGCAGCTATAGTAATGCGTACTGTGCGCAACACTGTGGATACTGGTCGTACTGTTGTCTGTACCATCCACCAACCCAGCATTGATATCTTTGAATCTTTTGATGAGGTAAATTCACGTATTTTCATGATTCAGAGACATCATAAGTAACAGTATTTCATATCGGATCCAATAAACTTCATAGCTTTGCTTCCAAAAGAAGAATTAGAGTGAAAATTGAGATATCTGAAATAAGGCAGGTCTATTCTAAATTCTAATCAATGGTATAAAGGTTCATTTCTTTGTCTTGCTGAACTGTAGCTGCTACTCATGAAAAGGGGCGGCCAAATGATCTATGCAGGACCATTGGGTCAGCATTCTCGTAAACTTATTGAATATTTTGAGGTACATTTGGTCTTTTTATTTACCGTATGGTTTCTTGGGACAGCTACTGATTAATACATTGTGCAGGCCATTGTCAACGCATAACAAAAAGGAATAATGCTGTTTGTTTCTTGTGTCATTAATTAGTCTGTGGAAGGTGTTCCAGCAATTGCAGAAGGATACAATCCAGCAACATGGGTGCTGGAAGTCAGCGCCATATCTGTGGAGCAAAATCTTGGCATAGACTATGCTGATATCTACACAAAATCTTCACTTCATGAGTATGTTCTTAATGATTGAACTTTTCTCGAGGAAAAACTATAGTCATCGTTATTTCACTTAGAGGACTCCTTTAAGGATGGAAAAACGTCATGCCTTTGCTTAAAGTATTTTCTGTTTGTCAGATGGAATCAAAAACTTATTAAAGAACTAAGCACCCCTGCTCCGGGCTCAAAGGATCTAAATTTTCCAACACAGTATGCGCAGTCCTTCCCAGTTCAGTGTATGGCATGCCTTTGGAAGCAATATTGGTCATATTGGCGCAATCCACACTATGTTGTTGTGCGTTTCTTCTTCAGCACAATTGTTGCCCTGCTCTTTGGGAGCATCTTTTGGGACCTTGGGACAAAGAGGTTAGATGCTCTTCTCACTGGCACAATAGTCTAGATTTTCCAATAGGCACTTGGACCCACCAGATTTGTGTTTTACACCTCTGCAATGATTTATCAGAGTTTTTCTGCAAGACTACATCATGTTTCAATTCGGCTCACCTATCATACTGGCAACTTATTTTCTGAATATTCTACAATTTGTTTTTGTAGAGGCAATCAACAAGATTTACTCAATATTTTGGGAGCAATGTACTGCTCTATACTTTTTCTTGGAGTAAGCAATGCATCCAGCGTACAACCTGTGGTTGATGTAGAAAGGACTGTCTTCTATAGAGAAAGAGCTGCTGGAATGTACTCAGCGTTCCCTTATGCCTTTGGACAGGTACTGTAAATTCTGTCGCTGTCATCTTCTCAAATGATGTTCAATCATGCAACCTCAGATTAATTAGATGAACCTCTTGTTGTTTATTTGTGCAGGTGGCGATTGAGGTTCCTTATGTTCTTGTGCAGTCTGTAGTTTATGCCCTCTTGGTCTATTCTATGATCGCATTTGAGTGGACAGCAGTCAAGTTTTTCTGGTTCCTCTTTTTCATGTATTTCACTTTTCTATACTTCACCTTCTTCGGAATGGTGACAGTTGCCATGACTCCAAACTTCCATGTTGCAGCAATCATTGCATCTGCATTTTATTCGACATGGAACCTCTTTTGTGGCTTCATCATTCCTCGACCAGTAAGGCCATGTTAAAGATCTTTTGTTGAGCCCAGTTTTATATATTGCAGTTGAAAATAAACTTTAAAATATATAGCAGCAAGACATTATGATTATTGATTAGTAACGCAATCAAATATTTTTTCTGTGCACCAGAAAATGCCAGTGTGGTGGAGATGGTACAACTGGGTGACACCTATGTCCTGGACACTCTATGGTTTGGTGGCATCACAGCTTGCTGATGTAGATACAGAGATGGATACAGCAGATGGGAAAGTGGTGGTGTCTGAATTCATAAGGAATTATTTTGGGATGAGACATGACTTTCTGGGAATTGTAGCATTGGTGATTGTTTGCATCCCTATTGGCTTTGCTACCTTTTTTGGTCTGGCCATTAAAATGCTCAATTTTCAAAGAAGATAGGCATTCCGTACAACCATTTTTTTGCTGTTTGGTCTGACCATTAAAAAGGCCCAATTTCCGAATAAGATAGGTATTCCACACAACCAGCTTATTGCACAATGCACATTCATCCAATGTATCAGATAGGTCCATTTCATCTTCTTGTGAGAACCGTATAAATCATATGCCTCAGTTGAAGTCATATGAACATTTCAACTATGTCCTGTAATTCATCTTCAACATTTGGGTATCGAATCCGTATTGTAACCGTATTCTTGCATCCTGCATAGTAACTACCACTTTTGGAAATAGCTTTCTAAATGCTATCCATTGATTTCATAAATACTTTCAATATTAATGGTGTTCAAGTAAGGTTTCAAAGCACTACGATTAAATGTAGATATTGTTTTATCGCCTCCTTTATTTTGCTGTTCAAGGAAGGTTTTCAGAGGCATTATGATGAAGACAACCTCTATTGCTACCAGTAAAATTACTATGCTCTGTTGCTGCCAATTAAATAATGGTATTGCGGGTACAGAAACGAACACAGCAGAATAGAAGGGAAATACAACAAGATAAGCAATACCGAAACCGTATCAGCAAAAAACACAGAACTCTTTATTCTCAGATTTGCAAGTTGAAATTCACAATTGATAAAGATTCAATCGCAGCATATAGAAGAAGAATATATCAGCAAAGCAAGCAGCAAGAATAATTTTCCTTAAAACTAGTGGAAAGCGCAGAAAATCTCCTTTTCTTTTGAATAGAATTTTACATCTTGTCTAACTCTTACTATTAATTCAAACAAATGTTTTCCTATATACAATCCAGTCCGTGGCACCAGCAAAGAAATCCTATTATAATGCCATGGTCCCGTGTAAGTAGGTTTTCTCTTTAAATTTAAGCAGCATCGGTGGTAATTAAATATGAACGATCATTTATAATCTTTTCCAATAATAGTGGATTATACTATGAAAAGGGCCTGGAAGTTACAGAGAAAGTGCACAATGAAAAAAATCTCTCATGGGTGTATACACTCTCTTTTTTTCTACATTTCTGTAATTTTCTCTTTCAATTTTTATCTTCAAAATTTTCTTTATCAATATTATTCATGTAATTCATCTTTTATATTTAAAATAAATAGAAAAACAAAGTAGTCATAGGACCATTAGCTTTACTCTTAAAAAAATTAAGTGATGGTTATTAGACAAAATAAATTTAGCAACTAGTGAGCATCTTTTATAGCGAACATTTGTTTTCCTTTTTTTTCTCATTGAAAACAAACGGTTCTAACTAAAACAATCCTATTTCTCAATCAAACTAACACTATGAAAAAGAGATGCTAAATTAGTCCATAATTCCTTTGTGCATCATTCACCCTACTTTTAAAAAATTTGAATCCCTTAGTTTCGAGTTGGTTTTATCCAAAATCCATTCTTATAAATGCCAAAATATCAAAAAAATCAAGAACTTGATTGCTAACACACACGCACATGCACACACATTTGTGATGTAGGATTTTTTTATCCTAAGATGTTATTGCACCAAACATCCATGTAAGAGTTTGTGAGCATAATGTTCACAAATTTAGACTAGATAGCAACACCATCCTTTCAAACTAAATAGGCCATCGTATTCCCTCCTAGCATGTTAGGTATGTCTTCCCTCTCCTTTCCTCAAATATGGGCTCATCTCCTTTCATTCCATCAAATATGAGATTTTAAAAACTTCCATCTAGTTCCTCCTTTGGTATGTTCTGTATATAGTCAATTTGAATTCATCTTCTCCCTTACCAAATTTGGGGCCTCCAAAGATCTCCATTTTTTGTTGTTGTTTAATCTCTAAAGTGGATTACTTCTACAAATGCAATATTGTGGGCCAACTCTACTGATAGGTTCCATTCTTCTTCATTACAATCTTTTAAAGATTCTCCTCTTCCATGATGTAATCAATATTTTCTCATGTTCAAGGTAACACAATTCAACATTTTTATTTCATTCATATTCATCTTCTTCAAGTTCTATTTTGGATAATGTTGATTTGCCCTTCTTCATAACTTCATTAGGAACAAAGTCTCAAATATTAATTTCATCTCTTAAATTCCTTATGTAAACACCTAAAATATTCCCTAGGTTTATTCATCATCACTAAACCTATCACCTAATCCCTAATCGACCAAACTCCTTCGCTTAGGCCTATGTCTCATCACCTAGTCCTAATTAACTCGAGGCATTATCCATTTCACCTAAAGTCCATAACTTAATTAAATAATCATATTATATTTAATTAACTACCATTTTCCATCTCATCACAATAAATATATAAATAATTACATATTCCACCTATTATCCATCTCATCCATGTGGTTAAAATAATTAAGTAATATTATTATTTAAGGGTAAGTGCAGAAAGATGGGTCCCAAAAAGGGGGCTTAAGTGGCCACTTTTTTTTCTGAAATTAGGAAATACTGAACTTGAACGTGAAATTGAGGATAGTTACACTGAAATTGAGGATAGTTACACTCAAAATTTTGAGATAGAACAAAAAAAAGGATCGAAGTGCTTCAAGTCTACTTTCTAAACCACTAATTTATCTTGAAAATGGTTGAGATTAAGGGGTTCAAAAGAGGGACGTACACAAATTGGTGTTGTTTTTGCGTTTGTGAGGAACATGTCTAACAAGACATAACGTGAGTGCGATATAACGCACTCGCATTATGTTTTTCTTTATATTAAATGCTACTCTATTGAATGTATGTTTATATATTTGTATGTTTGTATGTACATGTATGTATGTATGTATGTATCAATGCATGTATATTGTATGTATGCCTATATGTATGTAAGAGTGTATCTACACATGTACATGTATGCTTGTATGTATGTAGGATTGCATGTACATATGTATTATGCTTGTATGTATGTATTTATGTATGTCTTTAGAGGGAGGGAGAATTTTAAGAGAGAGAGATCTAGAGTTGTCTAGGTAGAGGGGGAGAGGGAGAGGGAGAGGGAGAGAGAGAGAGAGAGGGGGAGAGGGGTGGAAGTGAGAGTTTAATAGAGAGGGGGAGAGAGAGAGAGAGAGACTTAGGGTAGGGGGGGGGATAGAGGAGGTGGGAGAGAGAGAAAGAGAGAGAGAGGGGAGAGAGAGAGAGAGAGAGAGAGAAGAGTTATGCAGTAGGGTGCCAAATGGAGAGACTTGAGAGTGTGAGGGGGGGTGAGAGGGAGAGACTCGAGAGATAGGTAGTGAGAGGGAGTGTGAGAGAGAGGGAGTGGGAGAGAGAGGGAGAGTCAAAGACCTGAGAGAGGGAGAGGGTGTGGGAGGGAGTGAATTGAGAGAGGGAGAGAAAGAGGGGGGTGGAGTGAGAGGGAATTATCTAGGCAGGGTGAGAGAGATAGATAGAGAGAAGGGAGAGAGAGAGTTACCTAGGTAGGTTGCCAGAGGGAGAGACCTGAGAGAGAGGGAGTGGGAGAGAGAGGGAGGGAGATAAAAATAGATAGATAGAGGGAACGAGAGAGGGTGGTAGGGATTGATTGAATGAGAGGTACGTAGAAAGAGGGAGAGGGTAGATAGAGACAATTAGAGAGGGTGGGAGAGAGGAATGGAGGGAGAAGTGAGATGTATAGATAGAGGGGTTAGGGTCGATGGTAGAGGGTATTGGATTGAGGGTATAGGGTAGAAGGTTTAAGGGTTTAGGGTTTAGGGTTGAGGGTAGATGGTTTAGGGTATAGGTTTGAGGGTATATATGGTTGAAGGATTAGGTTGAGGGTCCAATGTAAAGGGTAGAGGGTATAGGGGTTGAAGATTTAGGGTTTAAGCATTGAGGGTTGAGGGATTAAGGGTTGAGGGTTGAGATTTGAAGGTTGAGGGTTTAATGTATAAGGTAGAGGGTAGAGGGTTTAAGGGTTTAGGGTTTAAGGATTAAGGGTTGATGGTTGAGGGTTTAAGGTTGAGGGTAGAGGATTGAGGGTATAGGGTATAGGGTCGAGGGATTAGGGTTGAGGGTCCAATGTATAGGGTAGAGGGTATAGGGGTTGAGGGATTAGGGTTTAAGGGTTGAGGGTAGAGGGTTGAGGGTTTAAGGGTTGAGGGATTAAGGGTTGAGGGTTTAGGGATTGGGGTAGAGAGTTTTCTTGGATTTAAGGGTTTAAAGGTTGAGGGGTTAGGGTTGAGGAATTAGGGTTTAGGGTAGAGGGTAGAGGGTAGAGGATAAAGGGTTTAAGGGTTGAGAGTTGAGGGTTTAGGGTTTAGGGTTGAGGGATTAGGGTAGAGAGGGAGGGATGGATGGATATAGAGATGGAGGGAGAAGGAGAGAAGAGGAGGGAGGGACATAGATATATGAGGGTTGAGGATCCAATGTAGAGGGTAAAGGGTTGAGAATAGAGGGTATAGGGTTGACGACCTGTAGGGTTGAGGGTACATATGGTTGAAGGATTGAGGTTGAGAGTCCAATATATAAGGTAGAGGGTTTAGGGTTTGAGGGTTGAGGATTGAGGGATTAAGGGTTGAGAATTGAGGGTTGAGGATTTAATGTATAGGGTAGAGGGTAGAGGGTTGAGGGTATAGGGTTGGGGGATTAGGGTTGAGTGTCCAATGTATATGATAGAGGGTATAGGTGTTGAGGGATTAGGGTTTAGGGTTTAAGGGTCAAGAGGGTTGAGGGATTAGGGTAGAGAGTTCACTAAGTGGGTTTAAGGGTTTAAGGGTCGAGGGATTAGGGTTGAGTGTAGAGGGTAGAGGATTAAGGGTAGAGGGTAGAGGGTTTAAGGGTTGAGGGTATAGGGTTTAGGGTTTAGGGTTGAGTGTTTAAGGGTTTATAGGGTAGAGGGTTTAAGGGTTGAGGGTTTAAGGTTGAGGGTAGAGGATTGAGGGTATAGATTTGGGGGATTAGGGTTGAGGGTCCAATGTATAGGGTAGAGGGTATAGGGGTTGAGGGATTAGGGTTTAAGGGTTGAGGTATTAAGGGTCAAGAGGGTTGAGGGATTAGGATAGAGATTTTACTAAGTGGGGTTAAGGGTTTAAGGGTTGAGGAATTAGGGTTGAGGGTAGATGGTAGAGGATTGAGGGTAGAGGGTAGAGGGTTTAAGGGTTGAGGGTTTAAGGTTGAGGGTAGAGGATTGAGGATATAGGGTTGGGGGATTAGGGTTGAGGGTCCAATGTATAGGGTAGAGGTTATAGGGGTTGGGGGATTAGGGTAGAGATTTTACTAAGTGGGGTTAAGGGTTTAAGGGTTGAGGGTAGAGGGTAGAGGATTGAAGGTACAAGGTAGAGGGTTTAAGGGTTGAGAGTTTAAGGTTGAGAGTAGAGGATTGAGGGTATAGGGTTGGGGGATTAGGGTTGAGGGTCCAATGTATAGGGTAGAGGGTATAGGGGTTGAGATATTAGGGTTTAAGGGTTGTGGTTTTAAGGGTCAAGAGGGTTGAGGGATTAGGGTAGAGAGTTTACTAAGTGGGTTTAAGGGTTGAGGGTAGAGGGTAGAGGATTGAGGGTAGAGAGTAGAGGGTTTAATGGTTGAGGGTATAGGGTTGAGTGTTTAAGGGTTTATAGGGTAGAGGGTAGAGGGTAGAGGGTTTAAGGGTTGAGGGTTTAAGGTTGAGGGTAGAGGATTGAGGGTATAGAGTTAGGGAATTCGTGTTGAGGGTCTAATGTATAGGGTAGAGGGTATAGGGGTTGAGGGATTAGGGTTTAAGGATTGAGGGATTAAGGGTCAAGAGGGTTGAGGGATTAGGGTAAAAATTTTACTCAGTAGGGTTAAAGGTTTAAGGGTTGAGGAATTAGGGTTGAGGGTAGAGGGTAGAGGGTTTAAGGGTTGAGGTTTAAGGTTGAGGGTAGAGGGTTGGGGGATTAGGGTTGAGGGTTGAGGGTCCAATGTATAGGGTAGAGGGTATAGGGGTTGAGGGATTAGGGTAGAGAGTTTAGTACGTGGGTTTAAGGGTTGAGGGATTAGGGTAGAGGGTAGAGGGTAGAGGGTTTAAGGGTTTACGGTTTAAGGGTTGAGGGTATAGGGTATAGGGTTCAGGGTTGATTGTTTAAGGGTTTATAGGGTAGAGGGTAGAGGGTTTAAGGTTGAGGGTAGAGGATTGAGAGTACAGAGTTGGGGATTAGGGTTGAGGGTCCAATGTATAGGGTATAGGGTAGAGGGTATAGGGGTTGAGGGATTAGGGTAGATATTTTACTAAGTGGGGTTAAGAGTTGAGGAATTAGGGTTGAGGGTATATGGTAGATGATTGAGGGTAGAGGGTTTAAGGTTGAGGGTATAGGGTTGGGGGATTAGGATTGAGGGTCCAATGTATAGGGTAGAGGGTATAGGAGTTGAGGGATTAGGGTTTAAGGGTCGAGGGATTAAGGGTAAAGAGGGTTGAGGGATTAGTGTAGAGATTTTACTAGTGGTGTTAAGGGTTTAAGGGTTGAGGAATTAGGGTTGAGGGCAGAGGGGAGAGGGGAGAGAGATAGAAGGAGTGAGTAAAGGTTGAGGGTAGAGGATAGAGGCTGTAAGTGTTAAGGGTAGAGGGTAGAGGGGAGAGAGACAAAAGGAGTGAGTGAATGAGAGAGAGAGTTGAGAGGGAGAGGGGTAAGGAGAGACTTGAGAGAGAGAGAGGGAGGGAGTGGGAGAGAGATAGAGGGTAGAGGATAGAGGGTATAAGGGTTAAGGGTAGAGGGGAGAGGGGAGAGACATGGAATTAGGGTATAGGGGTTAAGGGTATAAGGGTTAAGGGTAGAGGAGAGAGGGGAGCGGGGAGAGAGATAGAAGAAGTAAGGGTTGATGGTATAGGATAGAGGGTATAAGGGTCAAGGGTAGAGGGTAGAGGGGAGAGAGACAAAAGGAATGAGTGAATGAGAGAGAGTTGAGAGAGGGAGATGGGGTAGGAGGGAGAGATTTGAGAGAGAGAGAGGGAGGGAGTGGGAGAGAGGTGAAGGGCAGAGGATAGAGGGTATAAGGGTTAAGGGTAGAGGGTAGAGTGGAGAGACATGGAATTAGGGTATAGGGGTTGAGGGGTGTTAGTGTAATTAATATTTAAGTGCATTTGCATAACTTTACTTAGGTTTTGCTTAGGTAATAATTAGTTTACTTAATTAATATGTAAGTTTGATTTAGTTGAGCTGTTTTTAGGTCAACATTAGGGTTGCATACATTGCTTTTATAAAGCAATTCTCTTATTATAATTTCTTAATTCTGAATATTATCAATTTGTACATTTCATGCAAAGTTCTGCTTTTTCATTATTTTTCTCTTCTGTGGAAGGTGTTTAGGTTTGCATGTCTGATCTTGGTTTCTAACATGGTATTAGAGCTCAAGACCTGCAGCTGCCTGTTTGTGATATGAAGATATGGCCTTTCAGTGAGTTTCAAGTGCAAGGGTTTCCACAAGCATCTTTTTTGCAAGATCTAGGGGTAGCCAATTTTTTGGACTACTTTGGGCTCAAATGGAGGTCACCATCGCGTTCGCAGCGGCCAAAAACCCTAAGAACGCCTGTTGTTTGGTTAATTTTTGAGAAGTTGGTTTTTGAGGAAAATTTTTTTTGCCAAGAAGGCCGTACGGCCTCCCCAACACGCATTTCGAGGCTCGTTTTTGAAAAAAAAATAAAAAAAATAAAAAAAATTGATTTTTTTGAAAACAATTTACGCCGCTTGCACAAATCAGCCCACCACCTGGTAGCCACCAAGCGGCCACCAGCCGGCCACCGGGAGGCCACCGCCATCGGTGGCTCCACTATGCACCGCTGCCGGTCCGCCAGCCCTCGCGGGCCCTCCAGTGTAATCCGCGGTCACATGGGGGACCGGGTGCTATGCGCCCAGCCCCCGGTCGGACTCCCAACACCCACTACCGGTCACATGGGTGACTAGGTCCCAGGATTTTTTCTACATGGGGCAAATTTTTGCAGTGACGGCCAGATGGCTGTCAAATTTATCCTTGTGCTGACATCAACGACCGTACAACACCTCTTTTGCCCCCTCCTAACCCCAGTTTGCCTTAAAAGAGTAGTTTTTTTTGTTTTTGGCATAACTTGGGCATACGGTATCAAAATCGGACAAACGAGATATCGTCGGAAAGCTGGTTCTGAGAACTTTCCTGTGGTAGAGTTTATTATGCAATATTTTTTATTTTACTGCATTTATTGCTGTTTGAAGTCAGATGTTTATTTTATGCTTTCGAGCTCATAACTTTTTGGCACGATCTCTGATTTCGCTATCTTTGTGGCATTGGAAAGGTATTGAGGAGCTCTATGTTGTTGTCCATACAATTTTTTCTATATCTATCCCAGGTTTATCATTAATCCAGATTTGGCCCGATGGGTGTTTTGGAGATTACCTGGATGTTTTGGCAGTTTGGAGAGTGCAACTTGCATCTTTGCACTTCATTTCAGTATCACATTCATTCAATAATCGATTGCTACTTCATAGATTCTGGGGTTGTTCCTGTTTGGAGTTTTTATGTGTTCCGTGGCATCGGGTCTGTTGTTGCATCATTATGATTTCGATATGGTTTCTTGTAGACAGAAGTATCTTTCCTTGCTTGCTAGATTGTGGTTCCAGTGTTACTCTACAGTGTTCTTCTAGTGCTTCTTTGCAGCATGTCATCTCATTGTAGGAGGGTTTTTCTCACTAGGTTTTCCTTCTCTACCTCTTTTTTGCATTTGTAAATGGGTACCTGATCAGGCCTAGTTGTCGGGACCCATCTTTGCTTGCATGCATCTTCTTCTAGTGTTTTAGCTTCTTCCTAAATTCATCTTAAAGGGGGGTGTTAGACTAATAAGTTATTATACTTAATTAATTATATCATACTGGTTAATTAATTAAGTCACTTATTCCTTTAGTTGCTTAAGCTAAACTTAGGCACATTAATAACTGATTAATTATTAAGTGTGCACTCTAAGGTTTCATTTAGGGTTTTTCTTGATCTCCTTCATAAAGATTGATCTCTTTGTAATAATTGATTCTCAATGATGCATTTTTATTTATTACTCTAACACCCCCCTTTAAGATGAACTTAGGAAGAAGCTAAAACACTAGAAGAAGATGCATGGAAGCAAAGATGGGTCCCGACAACTAGGCCTTGTTGTCGGGACCCATTCATGCTTTCTTGCATTCATCTTAGTTTTAGGTGCATGTTTTTTAGTCTCCCTAAGTTGCACTTATGGGGGGGTGTTAGTGTAATTAATATTTAATTGCACTTGCATAACTTTACTTAGGTTTTGCTTAGGTAATAATTAATTTACTTAATTAATAAGTAAGCTTTATTTAGTTGAGCTGTTTTTAGGTCAACATTAGGGTTGCATACATTGCTTTTATAAAATAATTCTCTTATTGTAATTTCTTAATTCTGAATATTATCAATTTGCACATTTCATGCAAAGTTCTGCTTTTTCATTGTTTTTCTCTTATGTGGAAGGTGTTTAGGTTTGCATGTCTGATCTTGGTTTCTAACATGGTATCAGAGCTTCAGACCTGCAGTTGCCTATTTGTGATATGAAGATATGACCTTTCAGTGATTTTCAAGTGCAAGGGTTTCCACATGCATCCTTTTTGCAAGATCTAGGGGTAGCCGATTTTTCGGGCCACTTTGGGCTCAAATGGAGGTCACTATCACGTTCGCAGCGGCCAAAAACCCTAAGAACGCTTGTCATTTGGTCAATTTATGAGAAGTTGGTTTCTGAGACAAATTTTTTTTGCCAAGAAGGCTGTACGACCTCCCCAACACGCATTATGAGGCTCGTTTTTAAAAAAATATCAAAATTTTTTTTTTAAAAATTGATTTTTTTGAAAACAATTTACGCCGCCTACACAAATCAGCCCGCCACCGGGCGGCCACCAGCCGACCATCACCATTGGTGGCTCCACTATGCACCGCCGTTGGTCCGCCAGCCCTTGCAGGCCCTCCAATGCAGTCCACGGTCACATGGGGGACCGGGTGCTATGCGCCCAGCCCCCGACCGGACTCCCAACGCCCACCGCCGGTCACATGGGTGACCATGTCCCAGGATTTTTTCTATAGGGGGCGAATTTTTACGGCGATGGCCAGATGGCCGTCAAACTTATCCTTGTGAACTGCTAACGTTAGCATGACGTCAGCGACTGTACACCACCTCTTTTGCCCCCTCCTAACCCCAATTTGCCCTAAAAGAGCAATTTTTTTGTTTTTGGCATAACTTAGGCATACGGTATCAAAATCAGGCAAACGAGATATCGCCAAAAAGTTGGTTCCAAACACTTTCCCATGGTGTAGTTTATTTTAAATTATTTTTTTGTTTTACTGCATTTATTTCTATTTGAAGTCAGATGTTTATTTTATGCTTCCAAGCTCATAACTTTTTGGCACGATCTCCGATTTTCATTATCTTTGTGGTGTTGGAAAGGTATTGAGGAGCTCTATGTTGCTATCCATGGAATTTTTTCTGTATCTATCCCAAGTTTATCATTAATCCAGATTTGGCCTGATGGGTGTTTTGGAGATTACTTGGATGTTTTGGTAGTTGGGAGAGTGCAACTTGCATCTTTGCACTTCATTTTAGTATCACATTCATTCAATAATCGACTGCTGCTTGATAGATTCCAGGGTTGTTTCCATTTGGAGTTTTTGTGTGTTCCATGGCATCGGGTCTGCTGTTGCATCATTATGATTCCGATATGTTTTCTTGTAGATAAAAGTATCTTTTCTTGCTTGCCAGATTGCGGTTCCAGTGTTACTCTACAGTGTTCTTCCAATGCTTCTTTGCAGCATGTCATCTCATTGTAGGAGGGTTTTTCCCTCTAGGTTTTCCTTCTCTACCTCTTTCTTGCATTTGTAAATGGGTACCTAATCAGGCCTAGTTGTCGGGACCCATCTTTGCTTGCATGCATCTTCTTCTAGTGTTTTAGCTTCTTCCTAAGTTCATCTTAAGGGGGGGTGTTAGACTAATAAGTTATTATACTTAATTAATTATATCATACTGGTTAATTAATTAAGTCACTTATTTCTTTAGTTGCTTAAGCTAAACTTAGGCACATTAATAATTGATTAATTATTAAGTGTGCACACTAGGGTTTCATTTAGGGTTTCTTGATCTCTTTCATAAGGATTGATCTCTTTGTAATAATTGATTCTCAATAATGCATTTTTACTTATTACTCTAACACCTCCCTTTAAGATGAACTTAGGAAGAAGCTAAAACACTAGAAAAAGATGCATGCAAGCAAAAATGGGTCCTGACAACTAGGCCTTGTTGTCAGGACCCATTCATGCTTTCTTGCATTCATCTTAGTTTTAGGTGCATGTTTTTTAGTCTCCCTAAGTTGCACTTATGGGGGGGTGTTAGTGTAATTAATATTTAATTGCACTTGCATAGCTTTACTTAGGTTTTGCTTAGGTAATAATTAGTTTAATTAATTAATAAGTAAGCTTAATTTAGTTGAACTATTTTTAGGTCAACATTAGGGTTGCATACATTGCTTTTATAAAACAATTCTCTTATTGTAATTTCTTAATTCTGAATATTATCAGTTTGCACATTTCATGCAAAGTTATGCTTTTTCATTATTTTTCTCTTCTATGGAAGGTGTTTAGGTTTACATCATGTCTGATCTTGGTTTTTAACAGAGGGTATAAGGGTTAAGGGTAGAGGGGAGAGGGGAGAGAGATAGAAGGAGTGAGTAAGGGTTGAGGATAGAGGATAAAGGGTATAAGGGTTAAGGGTAGAGGGTAGAGGGGTTGAGGGTATAAGGGGAGAGGGGAGAGAGATAGGAGTGAGTAAGGGTTGAGGGTAGAGGATAGAGGGTATAAGGGTTAATGGTAGAGGGTAGATGAGAGAGAGACAAAAGGAGTGAGTGAATGAGAGAGAGAGTTGAGAGAGGGAGAGGGGGTAGGAGGGAGAGATTTGAAAAAGAGAGAGAGAGAGGGAGGGAGTGGGTGAGAGATAGAGGGTAGAGGATAGAGGGTATAAGGGTTAAGGGTAGATGGGAGAGGGGAGAGATATAGGAGGAGTGAGTAAGGGTTGAGGGTAGAGGATTGAGGGTATAAGGGTTAAGGGTAGAGGGGAGAGACATAGAATTAGGGTATAGGGGTTGAGGGTATAAGGGTTAAGGGTAGAGGGGAGAGAGATAGAAAGAGTGAGTAAGGGTTGAGGGTAGAGGATAAAGGGTATAAGGGTTAAGGGTAGAGGGTAGAGGGTAGAGAGACAAAAGGAGTGAGTAAATGAGATAGAGAGTTGAGAGAGGGAGAGGGGGTAGGAGGGAGAGATTTGAGAGAGAGAGAGAGGTAGGGAGTGGGAGAGAGATAGAATTGGGGTTTAAGGTTTGAGGGTAGAGGATAAAGGGTATAAGGGTAGAGGGGAGAGAGACAGAAGGAGTGAGTGAATGAGAGAGAGTTGAGAGAGGGAGATGGGGTAGGAGGGAGAGACTTGAGAGAGAGAGAGAGAGACGGAGGGAGTGGGAGAGAGATAAAGGGTAGAGGATAGAGGGGAGAGAGGTAGAATTAGGGTATAAAGGGTATAGACAATGAGAGAAAAAATCTATAAAAAAAACCAAATTTCTCATAACGCAAGTGCTTTTTGAAGAAGTAGAGATGTGACCATTTTTAGCAAGAAATAACACGCTCATGTTATAACACGAGAGCATTTTGGCTTGCTATAAAAATGATAAAAAAACTCAATATACCTATGATCTCAAGGCCCACATTCTACATATTCTCTTGGTTTTGCACGTGCTCCGACAAAAAGTAGCTTTTTGATGATGTTGTGAAGTGTGCATGCATGTGTTTCAAATTCCACCACCTTTTTTACGATCTTTCCACCACCTTTGCATGAAATAGCAGAATTTTCACGTTGAAAGGCATATAATATGAATTTAAGTCTGAATTCCATTCAAAAGTGATATACAATTAAAGTTTGGAGGTGAACAAGCTTTTGAAAAAGTCAAATTGTTGAGGATTTTAAAGAAAGAAGAAGCAAAAGCTACATAATTGGGTTGAACTCCTCCATTTCGAACTCTGGTTTTTTAGGTATGTGAAGTCTTTACACATTTTATTTCATTCTATTATGGCTTGGTTTCATTTTTGTTATTTTGAATATTCCATGTTGATCATTGTTTGTTTGTCATTATAACCTTAGGTTGTTAATGCACATTTTAAATTACACAATTCTATACACTTGCCAATTACATTTTTAAACCATATCTCTTTGAGGCATTTTTTTATTTAACAATTGACTTACCTTGTGTATGCTTCCATATTTTGTATACACATATATATGACATAAGTTTTAAGCAAGTAAAAAAAAACACCATCTCTCAATCCTTTATTGTGGATGTGCATACCACTTTCTGATGCAGAGCATCTACACAATTCCACAAACTTCAAGGGTAATTCTGACCCTAATCCCAAATTGAGAAGATCAACAAAACTTTCAACCAAGATTCACTTAAACTTTCAACAAAAATCCATAACTTTGTAACTTGTTTCACTTTTCTAAAACACACCAAATTACCAAATCAGGTTACCAACTCACCACAAACCCTAAAAACACCTTGAAAATCATTATCTTGACTGGTTCAAAACAAAAACACCATTGGAAAACTCTGAATCACTCAACTCATCAAACATTCTCACCAAGGCACCGATTTGCACCTTGTTTCCACATTGCTATAAAGCACGAAAGCAAAAAATATTGAATCCAAACCTTTACTGATGTAACTAGGGGAGGTTTTACAATAGACTTATCACAAAAATCAACCAAAAAAACAACTATCAGTTCTCCAAAATCTCTAATTCACACTATCTCAACCAATTCTCACAATTTCCTTGTAGCATCAGAAATCAACTCAATCAGGTAAATCTTATCAATGAACTTCTTTCAGAACAAAACTTGAATCATTTCAAAAACCCATTAGGGAACCTTTAAACATATCTCAAACACACAATAGGTTTCTTTGTCACAACTCACTCAAATCAGGCATCTAACGCCAACTAGGCCTCAAATTAGGCCTATTTTGCAAAGGGACTTAATCTTAAACTTTCCCTTTCACTCCAAATTCACTTGGGCAGAAATCTACAGGTGTCAAAACCTAGGATTCCACACTTGTTAGAAACTCATCCACCGAAGTACCAAACCCCAAAACCCCCTTTTCTAGGCAAAAACCTATGGCTTTATTGAAAGTCTTGCTTCCAATCCTCTCACAACTCTACAATCACTTCAAAAAGGACCCAGTTGACCTGCACAAACTCAATTCATTAAGAAATCACACTGCCCCAGCATAATTCTCACTTTTCCATATCAAACCCTCACCATTTCACTTGGAAAACTCAATTTTCCCCTCTAGGGCAACATGCCCAACACCTTATTCGACCTCCCATGCACTCACAGACATTATCCACACCTGACCCACATTTTATTTGGTCATTCCACCAAGATAGAACAATGGAAAACAAGTGGAATGGCCTAATTTGACATTTTAAGGGCTCAAACCCTTAACTCTACTTTACATAGGAAGTTTTGGGAAAACAACTCAAACTCCCTCCAAATGGGATATTAGACTATCAAACCTCCTGCAAAACAAAGTTAATTCATGATACAAATGAATCCAACAAGTTTTTGAGCAATTAGTTATTGTACAGGGCTGTACAGGTCTGAACAAGAGGGAAACATACAAAAAATATGATAAAATCAACAATATTTCAATTGTTTCTTCTTCCAAATCTTCAAAAGAAAACTTACATAGACGACTTTTATCTTATTTATTCTTTTTCCATCCAAACTAATTGTCGAACTCCCAAAAAATGACTTTTGAATGCTTATGACCGTTGGTATTCCCTAACAAGGCAATTTTGTAATTTTTGATGACAACTTTACAACTTTTCAATATTTTGCACTTTTTGCAAACTTGACCTTCTAAACACCTAATATTAATCTAAAATGACTAATTACAATAGAAAAAGGTCTCATAGACCTTATTTTATGCAAAACTCCCAAAATCCTAAAGCCTAAACCTTAAAACCTTGAATTGAAAAAACTTTTAAATGGTGCCCCTGTGCCATTTACTAGGCCTGAATTCTTCTTAACCATCATCATCTTAATAGGAACAAAGCAACATCACCTTTTCATAACACAATATCATTAGTTTCATAACTTATTGCACTCAATTTGTATATGTCTACACATGGTAACCAAACTGCCTCCAAGCCTTTACCATTGTCATTTCACCAAACCCTAACCTATAGGCACCATTTCTTGCATGGAAATTGATGCAAAGGATCAATGGCTACACAACAAATTTGACAAAAATTAGAGACTAAGGCTTGATTGACTCCCTAACACACTCACAAATTCTTTGCATGAATCTTATAAGGCATCTAATAAGATTAAGACAATAAACCATACACAACTTGACCACTTAAACTACTGGGAAACACCATTTTGTAGCAACACTACTCCAAACCACTTACAAGCTAGTAGTCTTTCCGTAGGGGACTGTCACTCATATCTTTTGACTCAGTTCACCAATCAAGACTATAAAAACCTTTTTGGATACCCTTTTCCAATATCTAAAATATATGTCAAAACCACTATAGACTCTTTTGGAAGAAACAACTCAAACTAGCATTGCTCCGCTAAGACAAGAAGGCCATTTAGGCCACTTTCCCAAAGAGACACCCTTCAAATATTTTTACCCATCACTAATTTAAATTCCAAAACACTAGACCAACTACCCAAAGACCATTCTCACAATATTGGGTGGAGCTACAAAGATTTTACTCACTAAATGCTTAGAACTCAATTTTAAAGCCAAATAGGCTTGCAACCAAGGAGGGTTTATTGAAACTCAGGATTCCACAACACCCCACACTATACCAACACTTGGAAAACCTTATAAATAGCCTGAACATGCTTTAAAAATTAACTCCCAACCTTTACCACTGTTATTTCATCAAACTCTTACTTCAAACCTCCATTTTGGGTCAAAACTCATAAGGAAACATCTAGGACAACAACTCAAAATCAATCCAATCATCTCCCCAACTCTTGAATCCTTCTTAAACATTGAAAACTACCTGATATCGTTCTTTCCACTTAGTTTCAAGCAAAACCATCGGAGATAATAAGAATAAATGCATTTTTAGTGTCTCAAAACCCCAAAATAAGGTTTATTGAAAGTCTTATTCCCATGCCCTATCTCAGCTTACCAAAGAATCAAACATGCTCTAAATGACCTGAAAAAGCTTAAATAACCTTAAAATTTTTTTGCCCCAAGTGTTTACTACACTTTCCTTCTCATAACCACCAATTTTCACTCAAATGCATAATATTGTCAACTAGGGCATCATGCCCAAACAATCAACTTCGCCTCCCCTTCTCTTCCAAAGCTTAAAAAACCTTATAAAATTTCTACACAGTTTTTGAACTGATCTCCAACCTTATTGAGTTCATTTAAAATGAATTTCAACTTGGAGCCATTACTTTCATAGGAAAAACTCAAAAAATTCAATGGGGCAACAATCAAAACCTCACCAAATCTTATTCCCTGCTCAAAATCCTACATCTACATCTAATAAATTTTTAGACACCCTTTATGTCCTTACCCAACATATCACAAAAACTCATACAACTATTTAGGAACAAAACCCTCAAACAGGTGCTTCTACGTTGTCATAGACCTTCAATTAGGCCACTTTTACAAAGGAACACCACTTTAAAGTTACTACCCACCCAAAATTCCTTTGGAAAGTCATGTACCGGGTTGTAAAACCTCAAGATCCACCATTATTAATCGGAGGAAGACCCACTAACTCACCCAACCATGAAACCCTCAATTTGGCTTGTTTTAGGGAGGGTTTATTGGAAATATGCCTTCCCAAACTATTTTCAATCTAACAACACTTAAAACACTTTGGAAATTGTTTGCACAAACTTAGTTAACCTTCAAAAGTTGTTTCCCCCAAGATTTTCACCTATCACCACCCTCTAACCACTAAATTTGATCAAAAAACAAAGGAATGCCATCTACTAGGGCATCAAAAAACCACTTTCAAGGCCTCCCCTACTCGTAAATCTCATTCAAACATCTATTCCTACCATTTTGGACTCATTCCATCGAGTGGTAGCATTGAAAATAGGTGGAATGAGTCAATTTCTCATTTTAAGCAACCACAACCCTTTAAAACATGGTTTTAGACCTTATTCATGACAAAAAAGACATAACACACCTAATGACCTATCACAAAACAAAAATTGCAACTTAGCTAGGTACCCTTTCACCACATGGCTTCTCCATGATTCCATTTTCAGCGTATCTTGCAATCATTGCATGCCACATTACCACATTTCTTTAAGGCATTCCATCGAAAAAATTCATGTGACTTTGAAGTCTATGCTAGAAATACTCTTCTAGAGGATGATTGTAAGAATTTTTTTGAAGCCTTGAATGGCATATATTTCATTTATTTGAATGAATACATTTTTTAGGAACTAATATTTATCTCATTACCATGCTACAGGTAAAATTATCCGCCATGCCGAAGAAATGAAATTGGAATAAACTAACAAATGAAGAGTATGAAACCTTCAAAGAAAAGGAGAGAGAATGGGTGGTGGCATATAGTGAAAATAAGAAATTGGAAACGTTTGATGAAAACAAGCCAATTGAAAAGGAACCTCAACCATAAAAAAGAGAACAGGCATTGGCAACACAAAACACACGAATGCGAAAGCATCGTGGTAAGACAGATTCAGATACTGTAGTTGGAGAGACACCCTCTACGCCAAGTGAATATGAAGGGACACCATTAAGCACAAGAAAATATGGAGGGACACCATCTATTGCAAGTGAATATGGAGGGACACCATCTAACACAAGTGAATATGGTTGGACACCATCCAACGCATCTCAAGTTGAGAGTACATCATCACTCGGATTTGATGAAGAAGGTATGCCATCATCCCCACGTGAACCTCAAGGTATGTCTTCTAGTCCACCCATGAATGAAGGTACGCAATCTAGCCCACCTCAATTAAATATTGATGAAATTCGTTATGTTGAGGAGTATGTACCTAGGAGAATGCCACCTAGAATTTTGCATAGAAAGCCAAAGTATTTGATCAATATTGATGAGGATATTTTGTAGCACATGGAAGGTAAGATTGCAACACACACTTGTAGAAGATATGCTGATAAGATTTGGAAATCGTTCTTTGAAAGGCTAAATGAGACTGCAAGATGTCAACTATTTGTTGAAATAATGTGGGGTATAAAGTATAGAAACATCATGAAGACTCTTGAGTTGAGAACATCAAATGCATTGAGTGAAAACACTATTGTGAAGAATCTAATGGATGCTTATGAGAGTGTGGGTAAGACCTCACACTCAAAGGATAGTAATGCCACCCGACGTGTCATTACATCGACTTTGGTAAGAAGTCAAACAAAGAGAGCTCGTCTCATTAAAAGGATGAGTGAACAAATGAGAATTTATAGAAGAAGTTTATCAAGAGCCCTTCAAAGGCGGGAAATAATTGAGGGCACTGATTCAAATGAATTATGAGAATTCTCGGGGAGACTGCCACAAAAAGATAAAAAAGTTGTAAGAGTATTGGAGGAATAACACAAGGCCATCTCTGAATCAAAGGAATGTGGTAAGAAGGAGAATCGGTAGTCAGGACCGTGAGCCACATCCAAAGCATTTTTTGGATACAACTCAAACCCAATTTTTTTGTAAATTTCAACACGATTATCCTCAAATTAGTATTTCTCAAAGATATTTTGAAATGCTTAAACATTTTTATGTCAAGATAAATCACACACGCACTACTTTTTGTTGTAGACTACATATTGAATTCTCTAACCATTATGATGTTTATTGTTCTATATGTTTAGATTTGCATACTAATGATGTTTTGCAGGATTGTGGTTTAAAAGCCCCACCAACATCATCAAGAGAGTTCTTATCAAAAAAATTATGTGAAATAGAGGTGACCAAATATTCTATAGGACATCATGCTTGGATGGTTCATGCAAGCGTTGCGGTGGCTTGCAACGTATGCCAGTATGTAAACATATGGAAAGCACATATGAGGTGGGACAAAAGCTAGTAGAGTTTGGGAAGTATAAAATAGTGGCATATGGTACAACAGATGGGTCTCAAGAAAATAGGTGTGATTTGGTTATTGAGAACATTCCAGTGTATCAGTTTATGTCCATGTTTTGTGACAATATAGTGTTTGAGTATGCAAGGAATACCCATAAAGCCTGATGACTGGACACATAGTTCAAGCTTTGCAAGGACAACTTTCTAATTGGTAGCATAGTATCAGTGGTTGAATTTTTAGAGAACTACACTCTAGAGACACAACATGAGGTGTAGTCATAGTATTACAACTCCAAACAGGTTTTGATATTTGTGCACATAGCATTCATTCATGCATTTGATAGTACAGAGGACCAAAGGAAGGTATTGAGGGAGTATCACTTTTATAGTAGTGATGATCGCACACATTCTCCAGAGTTCATGCCAGGATGCTTCCAAATGTTCTACATTGATTTGGCTCAGAGGGGCATAGCATACGGAAGGCATATAATATGGTTAGATAACTGTGCAACATAGTTCAAGAACTCGCACATGTTCTACTGGTTGAGCAGGATGCATGTCATTACAGGTGTTCAAAATATGTGGAAATTTTGTGAGGCCATACATGGAAAGGGGGAGCATGATGGTGCAGGAGAATGCATGAAAAGAGCATTAGCATGAGAAGAGTTAAAGTATAAAGACAGTGAAAGTTGACAGATGCAAGATCAATCGTCGAGTGGTGCAATGCTTTGATGGGTCCAAGTAATGAAGGTGCGTCTTCAGTTCGTATATTTTGCTAGTTGATGGATGATACTAACATTGCACCATATGAGGATTGTTGCATACTAACAAGATCGAGTGAGCTACACTATTTCCTAGCTCAGATGTAGGTTCATGGAGTATCAATACACGGAAGATGGAATGCTTTTGTTCTTCATGTAAAATGCACGCTTGGAATGATTGTGAGTCAAGGGAGTGGGTTGACAAGTTGTCTTAGCCCACTTCACACATATCGCCCTTTGATGACATTGGAACTAACACATATGGAATCATCGATCGACTTTGACCACGTATCAGATCTAGTTCAACCAGGTAATATATCTACTTGCTTAGTTTTTGAATTTTTTATTGTTATCTTACTTTTCCTTGTATTCGTAATGTCGACTAATTTCAGAGATTTGCTGCACATATCAATGCAGGGCATGTTTATGCAGTTATTGCAGATGAAGACAACGAAGATGGAACAAACTATTACTTGTGTCATTGTGTTGAGGCCAAAAATAAATTGGAGGCCCGAGTTATAGATGGAGAAGACATCGAATACCCTATAAGCTTAGTTGTTGTTACTGGAACATGGCTTAGAAGGTACCCGCATAAGAGTGTTAAACATTGGTTGTTTCAGGACTTTGACACGCATCATAAGATTCTTCATTACTTGAACCTTGTTATGGCATCCAATGTTCATTTGACCAAATATGGGTGTAGATATTTGAACAAGACCTTGTGGAAGGTCTGTGAGTCTGACCATGAGGCAATACTTGACACAATAAATAGTAGAGTAGACCCTGATGGTTTGTTGGATTAATTTGTAAGTATGCACATTGGTTCTTATTAATTTATACTTGTATGCACATTAATTTGTTTGATGCCAATGCTATCATCTTATTTTATTTTGCCTATTTGTAAGTAACTTGCTAAAAATTGATTGGTGTCTCCTTGCAAAAAAATGCAGATTTATGAACCATCCAAGAGAATCTCATCCAGAAAAGCAATGCAACATCCTTATTTCGATGATCTTGACAAATCTCAATTATGATTTTAAGCCATTACAAAAGTGCATGTGAAGCTTGGTGAGTGAATTTCAAGATTCATTTGAAGTTAACCTTATCATGAGCACCTATGATGTAGACATTATAAGAGCATCTCAAATTTCAAGTTATTCTATTCATGAGAGGTGTTGTGCGTGTAATAGGTATCTTGGAACGTTGAGTGAAGATGTATGACCAAGAGTGACTAAGTTGAGAGACTGACATGCCTATCCTCAATGGAAGCATCAAGATTTATGCCTTGTGGTTCCCGAGTTGGAACCAAATGGTGTGGATTTGTTGTCTGTAAGTGCCTTCCATCTATTTTTATTTCATTTCCATGTTGGATGCTCTTTATTTTTCTTCTTTTCCTTTGCGTATTTGTAAGTAAACTACTAAAAATTGATTGGTCTCTCCTTGCAAAAAATGCTAATTTATGAGACATCAAAGAGACTCTCAACCAAAAAAGAAATGCAACATTCTTATTTTGATGATCTTGACAAATCTCAATTCTGATTTGAAGCCATTATGGGATCGCGTGTGAAGCTTAGCGAGGGAATCTCAAGTTACTCATTTGAAGTTAACCTCATCATGAGCACCTATGATGCATACATTATACAAGAATTTCAAATGTATGAGTGAAATTGTAAAATATATGTGAGAACAAAGTACCTAAGGAATTGTAATGAGATTTACTCAAATATTGAAATTTGGTGCAAGGCACCAAGGTTATTGAGCAAATTTGGCTCATGGAAGTCTTAAGTTAGTTTTGTGTTTTGAGTTTGTCAATTGAATAAGGTCATATTAGACTAATTTATAATATAATAAGTCATGTTAGTTGGTTTTGGGGTCATTTTGGAGTTCATGTTACATATTTGTCAAAACGATGTAAAATTGCAAAAATTGAAAAATTGTCAATGTGAAAAAAGTACAAAAAAATGTAAACTTGAAGAAGCCCAACGGTCATGGGCATTCAAAGGGTAGTTAGATCTATTTTCATAGGTTGGTTAAGGTTTAAATATGCTGGTAACTCGAATGAAGAGGTTTTTGAAGGTTTTTGTGAAGGAAAAACAATAAAAATCCCTTGATTTCTCTTGTAATTCTGTGTGTTTGATTGAATTTTTCTGTTGCAGACTATTAGACTTGGCCGTACAGAAGTATTGTCCTGAAATATTTTCCAATTGGTAGAGATAGGTGTTGATGTAGAACTAGGTGGTCCACATTCACAATCAAATATATTAGTACTAAGATCATAAACCAGACTTCTTGACTGGCTCTCCAAAACACTCACAAAACTCAACAATGGTGTAAATCACCAATGGCTCCAATACACACTAAGGTTCTTGTTAGAGTAAAGGTTTTAACTTAATTATGTTGATTAAGTTACCTTCATTCCCTTCTTAATATTTCACGTTAGTTTGCATAAACTGACATTTAATAATTATATTAATTATTAAATGTTTTCCTATTAGGGCTTCTATCAAAGTTTTATTAGGGTTCACATGATCTCCTTTCTATAAGGATTGATCCCATTGTATTTCACATCAATTCATTCTCTCATTCTCTCTGATATATACATTTTTAGTTTTCAAAGAACCCTTGCTTGTTTGTCTCCATCTCTTCTTTTGTGATAGGTTATTTGCATGCAGGTGATCTTCGGGGTTTGGGGTGTTGTATTTTCTCAACTCCTACATGGTATCAGAGCTCTTATGAAGTTGTATTTTCTCAACTTCTACATGGTATCAGAGCTCCACACCTGCTGCTTCCTATTATTGTTTTGAAGATTTTTGGAGCTTCAAGGGTTTGGGGTTTGTTTTTTTGATCCAGGGCATACCTGCAATTTTGAAGCATTTTCAGCTCTAACGGACCTCACCATTGTGTCCTCAGTGGTCCAAAACCCCTAAATCGACTGTTCATTCGTCCATTTTGGACAAAGTCGAAATTTGAGGAAAAAATGTTTTGCTGGTACGACCGTCCGCCTGCCTGGTAATTTGTTCTTTTTTCGGAAAAGAAAAATTTCGTCAAAAAAATTTACTTCTTTTCTGCGAAAATTTTTCATTGTAATTTTTTTTATTAAAAAAATCATCAAAAAGAACAAAAGAATTTTTTTCGCAGTTTAAGGGCTTGCCGGCCTTGGTACTAGGGTACTCGCAGGTACCTGCATCTGCAGGCCTGCGGGCCCGCTGTACTGCCGACCGCTAGCGACCTTCTGCCGACCGACGGTCTGACAGTACCGCCAACGGCGGTACCTACCAGGCCGCAGCTCGGTACAGGTCGCAGGCATTGTTTTTAACAAAAAATCCAATGTATATTTTTTTTAACAAAAAAATCAAAGTTTTTTTATTTAAAAAACATTTTTTTTCTTTATATGCCTTATCAGAATTTTACGGTGATGGCCGTTTGGCCGTCAAATTTAAGCCCAGATTTTGCTGCGACGGCCGTATGACCGTCAAATTTAATGCAGTGCTGACTTTTTTCCTCTTTGAACCTGATTTCTTCCAGAGGCCGTAACTTGGGCATACGTTATCGTTTTTTGGCAAACGAGATATCGTCGGAAAGCTGGTTTTCTCATCTTTCCATTGGTGTGGGTTTCATTACATCATTCTTTTTTTGGTACATTCTATAGTCAATTTTTTGGCTATTGTTCATATATTTCCAACTTTGTCATTTTTGGACATTTTGAGCATCATTTGTAAGCAATATCTTTTATGTAAACACACTAAGATAAAATGCCACACTATTGTACATGTATTTTGAGGATTTTGCACATAAGGTTGCACCATATTTTGTACTCGTACTATTATTATAAAGTGCCATGAGGGGTTGTGTAGTTTGCCTTTGTTTTGCCATCACACCTTTGTCCGGTGAGTGTCCCTCCACGACGACAGTGGATCCATATGATTCCAGCCTCATGCATGCGTGCTTTATTTTTGCACACCACTTTTTCAGTTGCAGGTGCTTTTTTGTGCACTTTCAGATGTTGTTTCTTCTTCCTCATGCACTACAGGGTGTTTCACATCATTTCAGTGGATCTATCAGGCTCTCCCAGTTTAGCATTATGGGGGGGGGGCATTATATTGTTCATGCTAGTTCTTCCTTGGTTTTTCCTTGGAAGGGATCTTCCATTCCTTCAACGGAGGTTCTTCAGCACCATAGCAATCATCTTTCGACAGTTGTTTGCAGCTGCTTCTACTTCAGTGATGTTCTTTTTTGGCTTTTTGCATCTCTTTTTGGAGTAAAGCTTTTTCCCATGAGGTTTTCTCTATTTCTCCTCTTTACAGAGATTTGGTTGTATTTGGGTACCTGATCTGGCCTAGTTGTCGGGACCCATGTTTTCCTTCTTGCATTGTAGTTAGCTTTGCTTTCTTGTATTTGTTTGTAGCTGCACTGTCGCTCATCTTAAGGGGGGGCGTTAGAGTAAAGGTTTTAACTTAATTATGTTGATTAAGTTACCTTTATTCTCTTCTTAAGATTTCACGTTAGTTTACATAAAATGACATTTAATAATTATATTAATTATTAAATATTTTCCTATTAGGGTTTTATTAGGGTTTGCATGATCTCCTTTTTATAAGGATTGATCCCATTGTATTTCATATCAATTCATTCTCTCATTCTCTCTGATATATACATTTTCAGTTTTCAGAGAACCCTTGCTTGTTTGTCTCCATCTCTTCTTTTGTGACAGGTTATTTGCATGCAGGTGATCTTTGAGATTTGTGGTGTTGTATTTTCTCAACTCCTATAGTTCTCAGACCTTCACATGAATTCAAAGAGGCATATAAAAATATTAAAATCCTCATATAATCTCAACTAAACCACTCTCAAACCTCAAAGAACCATACTTAGCCACAAACCCACTCCAAACCTTCACAAGCTAGTAGCCCTCTTCCAAGGGACTGCCAAACATATCTACAGATCCAAATGAATTCTCCAGACTATACCAATAGATTTAGATACCCTTTTCCGTGATTATAAAAATATCTCAAGATTAATATGGACTCCTTTGAAAGGAACACCTGAAAATCTCACTTAACCATAGGGGCAACTAGGCCAATTAGGCCTCTTTTGCAAAGAGACACATTCCTAAACACCTGCAATTCATTCAAAATCAAAGGAAAATATTTAGTTAGGTTACCAAACACAAGATTCCACAATTTTTAGAGCTCCAAACACTCACCAAGCTACCAATCCACTAAACCTTCACTTTCAAACCTCCAAGACTAGGTTTTCCAAGGAGCCTTATTGAAAATCACTCTTCCCATAATTAAATCTCACAACCAACACCCCAAACATACCATAGAATGTCTATACATGCTTAAAAGACTCTCACAAATGATTGCCCCAATGGATTTCTTCCATTCTCACCCTAAAACCATTGAATTTCACTCAAAATCAGTCATTTTCACTACCAAGGTTACATGCCATGACTCCAAAACAATCTCCCCTACTGCAAGAATCAACATCTATTGTATTCCTAACCTAATGGACTCATAAAACCTTATAATCATCTAATGACCATCAAAATAGGCTTATTACATCATGAAAATGGTCTATATGAACTTATTTAACTCAAAAAAAGACTTCAACACCTAAATTTCAAAAAATTGCTTGGTGCCCTTGCACCGGGTGTTAGCTACATTTTGGATTTGGAGTGAAGGAAATTCATTGAGTTTTAAGAATTTTATTGTCAAATTACTGACTGCGGGTCTATACAACTAGCCATAAGGGTTTGAAGATCAAAAATGAATAAATGACTCATTCCACCTATTGTTTATCTCCGTGGCTTGATGGAATGAGTCCAAAATGGTAGGATTAGATGTAGGAATAATATTTAGGAGTAGGGAAAATTTTTAGGAGTGTTTTTGGTTGTTGTCCCATAGGAAATTGGGTGAATTTTGGCTTAAAAATGGAGTTTCGATGTTGGGTTTTGGTGAAATTGTATTGGGCAATTTTTTGAGATGATTGATTTGGAATGAGAAGACATATATATTGAAGTGTTTGAAGCTTTGGAAGGGTAGGGAAGGCGAGTTAAATGCCCTAATTGTCAAACTATGTATTTTGAGTGAAATTTGATGTTTAGAGGAGGGAAGTCATAGAAAATATTGGGGGAATTTTTTTTTGATGAACCTTCAAGCATGTGCAGACATAACTAAAGGTATTTGAGGCCTTGGTTGGCTATGCAGAAGCCTGGAACAATGTTTTTCAATAAACCCCTTTGGAAAGGCATAAAGTGAGGGTTTCATGTTTTGGTGTCACAGGAAATGATTCTTTGATCAAAATTTGTGGATCTAGAGGTTTTGTAGATTGGTAAGTGACTTTCCATGAAGATTTGGGGTTGGAAAGGTGTTTGAGTGGGTGATGCTTTGTTAAAGTGACCTAATTGTTGTCTAGGACAACATAGTTGCATGATTTTGGAGAAGTTGGTCCAAAGTGACCTATGTTTCTTTTGAGATATGATTTGTAAGATGTTGAAGGGTGTCTGAAAATACAATTGGTTAGTGGGTTTGAGATTGGATTTGAGAGTTTTGGTCTAGAAACTAGGTCTACAAACCTATAAGGGAATTTGAGTGAATTTGGGAAGAGTTGGAGAGATATGTTTAAAAGGGTTGCAAAGTTGTTTCTAAAGGATTGAATTGTGATTGTAGGTTGATTTCCTCCCTAATTTGCATCAAAATTTATTGCTTCCCTAAAAAAATTGTAATTCAAGCAACATAATCCCTTAACAGTCCAAATTGTAAAAGGACAACAATCTTCGACGCCCTATTACTCGGATACCATGTTGGTTATGGGAATTCAATCTGAGGCATCGAGATCATGTAGGGAACCTCTAAAATAACCTATTTTAGTTTGTGTTATCTCAGAGTCATTTTTTTGTGGTGTCCAATTTTGACTTGATGGAAAAAGTGTCAATTATAAGCAATGTAAAGTTGCAAAGTGGTGCAACTTTTATTCTGCAACTCGTGTGACCAAACTTAGTGTTCCAATGTGTTCAAATAGGTATGCTTATGCTAGGCATAGTCCTCTTTCACACCCAAACAAGCACAATCGCTCCAAGCTACACTCAACCGAATCGATCCCTTAAGGGTCCAAAGTGCAAAATGACTACAAACTTCAATGTGGTGTTACTCAGATACTGTGACACTTAGAAACTTCTCATCTGATCCTATGGGATTGTGTTGGGCCCCTACAATAACCTCTCTCATTTTTTTGCTATCTTAGAGGTATTTTCTTGTGGTGGCTAATTTTCACTTGGGGAAACAGTTGTCAAATGCAAGTAGTTGAAAGTTGCAAAGTGGTACAACTTTTGTTCTACAACTTGTGTGACCAAAAAGAGTGTTCCAATGCATCTGAATAGGTATGTTTACGCTAGGCATGGTCCTCTTTCACATCTAAACATGCGAAATCACTTTGAGCTACGTTCAACTGGTTCGATCCCTCAAGGGTCCAAAAGTGCAAAATGGCTGCATACTTTAGCATGGTGTTACTCGAATATTGTGATGCTTAGAAAATTCTCGTCTAATCCTATGGGATCATGTTGGACCCCTCTACAATAACCGCTATCAGTTTTCACTATCTTGGAGGCATTTTCTCGTGGTGGTGAATTTTCATTTGGAAAAAAAGTTGTCAAATGCAAGTAGTTGAAAGTTGCAAAGTTGTGCAACTTTTGTTCTAAAACTTGTGTGACCAAATGAAGTGTTCCAACACATATGAATAGGTATTTTTACGCTATTCATGGTCCTCTTTCACACCCAAATACGCAGAATCACTCTGAGATACATTCAACCAGATCGATCCCTCAAGGGTCCAAAGTGCAAAATGGTTGCAAAATTCAGCATGGTGTTACTCAGATACTGTGATGCTTAGAAACTTCTCATTTGATCCTATGGGATCATGTCAGGCCCCTCTATAATAACCTCTCTTGATTTTTCTATCTCGGAGGCATTTTCCCATGGTGGCAAATTTTCACTTGGGGAAAAGTTGTCAAATGCAAGTAGTTGAAAGTTTTAAAGTGGTGCAACTTTCGTTTCGAAACTCATGTGATCAAACAGAGTGTTCCAATGCATTCAAATAGGTATTTTACGTTAGGAATGGTCCTCTTTCACAACCATACATGCGGAATCGCTCTGAGCTACGTTCAACTGGATCGATCCCTTAAGGGTCCAAAGTGCAAAATAGATGCAAACTTCAGCATAGTGTTACTTAGATACCATGACGCTTAAAAAATTCTCTTTTGATCCTATGAGATCACGTTAGTCCCATCTACAATAACCTCTTTTTTTTTTTGCTATCTCAAAGATATTTTCCCATGGTGGTGAATTTTCACTTGGGGAAAAAATTGTCAAATGCAAGTAGTTGAAAGTTGTAAAGTGGTGTAACTTTCGTTCTGCAACTTGTGTGACAAAATGGAGTGTTCTAATGCATCTGAATAGGTATGTTTACACTAGGCATGGTCCTTTTTCACACCCAAACACATGGAATCGCTCCGAGCTACGTTCAATCGGATCGATCCTTTAAGGGTCCAAAGTGCAAAATGGATGCAAATTTTAGCATGGTGTTACTTGGATACTGTGATGAATAGAAACTTCTTGTCTAATCCTATAGGATTGAGTTGGGCCCCTCTATAATAACCTCTCTTGGTTTTTGCTATCTCGGAGGCATTTTCCCGTGGTGGCAAATTTTCACTTGGGGAAAAAGTTGTCAAATACAAGTAGTTGAAAGTTGCAAAGTGGTGCAACTTTCGTTCTGCAACTTGTGTGACCAAACAAAGTGTTCCAATGTGTCTGAATAGGTATGTTTACACTAGGAATGGTCCTCTTTCACACCTGAACACATGGAATCTCTCCAAGCTATGTTCAACTGGATTGATCCCTTAAGGGTCTAAAGTGCAAAAGAGAAGTAATATTTGACGGGCTATTACTTGAAAACCATGACACTTACAAACTCTCTGTCTGAGCCTATGGAACTACATTGGGCCCCTCTACAATAACCTCTCTTAGTTTTTTTTATCTTAGAGTTTTTTCCCGTGGTGTCCAATTTTCACTTGATAGAAAAAGTGTCAAATACAAGAAGTGTAAAGTTGCAAAGTGGTGTAACTTTCATTTTGCAATTTGTTGCACAACCTGTATAGTCTGATGGTGACTGCAAATTGATTTGAATTTTTGTTTAAGTTTCCTATCTATCATTTTGAATGAGTTTGAGGTGTTCCCATTGGGGTTGTAGAATCTTATTGAGTTTTCCTTGTAGGCGGTTTTGAAACTCCAATTTTAAGGTTTTGAAGACATAAAAATGTGATTATGGCCCATTCAACTGACTGTAACTCTTGTATCTGAGTGGAATGGGCCTAATATGGTAGGATTTAGTTGATTGAATGGTTTTGAGATCAGGATAGGTCATTTGGGGGTTTGGACATGATGCCCTAGTGATCAAATTTGAATGTTTTGAGTGAAATTTGATGGTTAAAGGTGGGTAGGTGAGGAAAAATCTTGGGGCAAAAAATTTTGGTGATAGATTAAGCATGGGCAAGCCATTTGAAGCATTTTTTATGCATTGGTGAAGTGTAAAGAAGTTGGGAAGTGGGATTTTCAGTAAACCCCTTTGTAACTTGCTAAAAATGAGGGTTTTGTATAAAGACGACTTAGTGAGTGGTTCACTAGCTAAAATTTGTAGATTTGGTAGTTTTATAGACTGGTAAATGACTTTCCATAGGTATTTGGAGTTGGAAGATTGTTTAGAGGAGAGTTTCTTTGTAAATTAGGCCTATTTGGCTTAAGGGGATAGCATAGAAGCATCAGTTTGAGATATTTGTTCTACAAGAGTTCTATGAGCTTTTGAGATATATTTTGGTATGCCTTAAAGGGTTTTTGAGTATATAATTGATTAATGGGTTTGAGAGTGGAGTTGTGAGATAGGCCCAAGAAACTAGGTCTGTAGAAGTACAAGGCAAATAGTGAAGTTGTGAAGGGAATCATCCTAGTTAGGGTTTTGGAGATTGAAGGCTTGTTGAAATCAGTTAAATTTTTGATTGGTAATTGAAGGCCTCCCTACTCTACATCACTTCTCCCCCATTGCAATTTTGGGTGGATTATTACTTTCAAAGTATTGGGAATGCTTTGCCTATTTTCTAGTTGGCAGTTGCCATTCTAGAAGGCTCATCTCTTGATATATTTTATACTCATTCTTAATCAATTATCAAATTAATAATCAGTGCATTTATTTACAGTTAATATTTTCTTTTCAATTTGTACAATTTTGGAATTTGTAACTCTACTAGTATTCCTAGAAATATTGAAGTTGTTTAGCATTGATTAATAAAGTTGTTTAGCATCAATAAATTAATATTCAAGACAAATCATGAAGAACAACAACCATCAATGTAAGGGCTAACCAATTAATAATTATACATGTGAATAAGTCAAGCATGTACATGTGAATAAGGGAAGCACAAGTACTCAAAAACATGTAAGCCTTGAAGTATACACACAAATACATATTATACACAAATTAATACAAAGTATATGCATGAATACAAGGTATACACATGAAAATACATAAGTTTCAAAGTATACATTGGAATACACGTAAGTTGTAAAGTATACACTTGAATACATGTAACTCATATCTATTGAACCATGGATTTATAATGAAAATATGGACACCATCGATAAAAAAGATCTGTATTAACCAAATATCCACGTAGACATACATCAATATATGTCGATATAAGTATAAAATATAGGTACAAAATAGCCATATAGGCATACAATGTCAAATATATCCAATACAAAATATGTACAAAAATGCCATATAGGCATACAACAAAGGGCTCTGGAATAATAAGTCATCGCTCTCCACCCCCTCAAAATAAACTCTTTCCCTTTGCTTGTTGATCAAATGGCAATACATTTGTCACTCATTTATGCTACGGTCAAGGAGTGCTCCTGGTGCTCCTCCTAGGGTTTAGATCTTGGTTAAGTCTTATATGTTACAATAAGAAGTAAAGGCATTAATATATAGAAATTACATTAAAAAAAATGATATATTTAACAGAATAATCACTTACCGCCATCTAATGATCACTCTCCACGAGGGAAATATTCAAATGCCCATGCCGAGGCATGCTAAAGTCCTGCATAAACCATCCAAATAGAAATTAAACCATGAATCAATAATGGTTTGATTTTTCACTAACTAACATCTATAACAACAAATGTAAATTGAAATTTAGTAATTTGCCTCATACCTCCCCTATTAGAGCCATCAAGGATTCTATAGCAGATGAAACACTAATCTCCATTGCCCTTTGAATATTCAGAGGTGTTTCCTCTTGCAAAAACTGAAAATAAAACAAGTTATTCAATCATGAAAACTATAATAGAAAACCATGTCATGACTTATAATGTATGAGGTAATGAACAAAATTTTGAGTACTTATTAAAATATATATTTTTGACTATCATGCTTAATATTTTCCCTATCCATATCTTGTTCCAAAGCATGTGTTTTTAGGCTTTTACCCATAGCAGCAAGCCGGCGAACCGTTTGATAAAATGATTTCATAGACATGTACGATAACTATGGTGGCATAGAGAAGGCAGTGAACTATTTGAAAAAATGCCTCAAACAAATGGGGTCTTATGGTGATGGAATTCCATTACAAACAAATGCATGTCATGGCATTCCATCACCATAAGACCACATTTCTTTCAGCCATTTTTTCTAACAGTTCATTGCCTTCTCTATGGTATTATTGCTTACTATTATGCTTTGATAGAAATTTTTCCAACCATTCATAGTTTGTTGGAAAGCACCTATTTTAGGCTTTTAGCCATAGCAGCAAGGAAGTGAGTAGTTTGATAAAATGCTTTGGTACACATATATGGAAAATGTGGCATCATAGAAAAGGTGGTGAGATCTTTGAAGAAATACCTTGAAGAAATGTGGTCTCATGGTGATGGAATGGAATTCCATCACCATGAGACCACATTTCTTTGAGGCATTTTTTCAAACTACTCACTGCCTTGTCTATGCTATTGCTTACTATTATGCTTTGATAGATTTTTTCCAAGCATCCATAGTTTTTTGGAAAGCACATTTTTTAAGCTTTTAGCCATAGCTGCGAGGAAATGAACTGTTTCATAAAATGCTTTGGTAGACATGTATGGAACATGTGGTAGCATAGAAAAGGTGGCGAGCTATTTGAAAAAGTGCCTCAAAGAAATTGGGTCTCATGGTGATGGACATCACCATGAGGTCGCATTTCTTTGACGCATTTTGTCAAAAAAATCGTTGCCTTGTCTATGCTATTGCTTACTATTATTCTTTCATATATTCCTTCCAAGCATCCATAGCATAGACAAGGAAGTGAACTATTTGAAAAGATTCCTCAATAAAAAGTGGTCTCATGGAATGCCATGACAAGCAAATGCAATTGGAAGCTTCTCCTACTTATTACTTATGCTATGTGAAGTAATTACATCACTGCTTATGTCGACTTTCTAAACAACTATATTGTAGTTGAATTTTTTTCATCTATCAACATCTAGTTATTAGTTATGGAATGTGAAGTAATGCTTTGAGTTTGAAAGATGTGCAATGCAATGTAATCAACGATATGAATATAAAATATGTACACAAATCTATTAAGTACAATTCATTAGTTAAACTCTTTATTCTATTACCTGCATGAAGGTTTGACTAAAACCACTGGCACTAGGAGGTGTTCCCGCGAAACCTCCAATATTAGCCTATTCAACATCCAAAATCACATATTAAAATACCATTCATAAAACAATGCTATTAACATGTAATAAATTTATAATTGTTTACTAGTTACATACCTCAATGGTAGGTGTAGTGGAGAAATAGGTAGGCATAGGGCGGGTGTATCTAGTATCAACACTGTGATCCTGCAATTTTATTAAAATCATAAAACTAAATTAGTTAATCTTGCATTTCAAAATCAAAATTTAATAAATTAAATTCAATGAATATGCTAACTTTTACCTGAGAATTAATGCCATAGGCCTAATACAAAATGTCAGCTACCCTTTCCATCTCCATAGCTGTAGACGGATCCTACGTAGCAACCTCCTAAGTGTCGGTGAGGTCATATGAACAAGTCACCCCGCAAGATTGACACAAATAAGATCGAAGCCCACCACTCGAAGACTCCCCTGGATGGCACTATAAAATAGGGCTAGTAGGTTGGATGACACTTTGGGTCAAAGAGTTGATGGCCTGAAAAGTCTCTACATCGGTAGTCTCCTTCACGACATAAGGAATAACAATGTGCTCATGATGCGGCCTAGCGAGAGGTCATCTCCCTTGCCATGTAGGATCTGACTGTGCATTGGGTATATTTTGTGCCGACCCCCCACCTCTCCCCTAGAAGTCCCTCATATCAAAATAATTTGGGATTTTGTTCAAGATGAACTCACAATATAGTTTTCTAAGGAAATAATGCGGGACTTGACAATTGTTGCATGGTGGAAAATCAAAAACCATGTACCACCTATCCCAAAAAAAGTTCCTAATCTGTTGGTGGTGAGACCAATGAATAGGAAACCTCTTCGCATTGAGGCTAAGATTTGTATTTGTGTGTGGGTCAGTGAATAATGAGCACAAATCCTCTTTTGTAATTTTTAAATCTTTTACTTCTTTATATGAAAATTTATCTTTGTAAAAAGCCTTGGCCGCCTGCCTCCTATCCTGCCAACTAGTTAATTGTTTACTAATTGAATCTACATGTTTTAACATTTCTTTCAATGAAGCCGCCAGGGTCATTCTTTTCGCGGTTGAACCGTTTGGATCGTTCAACCTCTTGATTAAATCCTCAAGTTGTTTTTTATTGTTCTCAATTTCGCTCATTAATTTTTGATGAGTGCTAGGAGGATGTTGAGGGATTGGTGGAGATTGAGGTTGTGGTTGATTAACTTGAGGATTTTTTTGTTGTTCTTCTTGTTGTGCTTGTTGAGGATTTTGTTCCTCTTGTTGTTGCTATTCTTGTTCAAGATTTTGAGGAGGGTTTGCAGGTTGATTAACATCTCCTACAAATTAAAAAAAAATAACATCAAAAACAACCTAAAACTAACAAATTCAAAACAAAAAACAAACAATCCTTACCTATCAGACCTCCTCATCAATGTGGTGGCATCCTGGCGATGAAAGAAAAACCGTTGATGAAGAATTTTCCAAAATGCCTCCTCCTAGAACGCGAGCGTGAAATATTGGGGTTTTGGCTACGGGCAAGAAAAAAAACATAGTCAAAACCAACAATGAATTCATTATATATATATATATTTTTAATAGGTCATAATGTGAGCGCATTATAACGCACTCACATTATGGGATCGTTGTGGTCGAGGCTCAGGCTCAACACACCAAGCCATAATGCAAGTGCGTTATAATGCGCTTGCGTTATTACATATCAAAACTTTTTTTTAAAGTTGGCCACAAAATTGTGACCCATCTTTCTGCACTTACCCTTAATAAAGTTGTTATTCTCTCAACACATTCGAAGAATAATGGATACCTAAGAACACTTTTCCTTGCACTCCTATTATTCTCTCAACATATTTCAAGAATATTGGGCACCTAGGAACACTTGTCCTTATGGTCCCTTTATTATCTCAACGCATCCCAAAGTTATATCCCTTTTAGGTGCACATGTCCCTAATTTTCCTCATCCTCGCAACTACTTGCTAAGTGAATCCTAGCCATTCACATTGTAACTACATTCATCTCCACCCTTCATCCTCTCCTAGATCTTAGGGAATTCCTCTCAACCATTCTCCTCCCTTGATCTCATAATTAAATTTGGCCACCCATTCCTCATTCCCAAAATCTATAAACTCAAGCACTCCATCCCTCGTTATCATCCATTATCATTCATGTTAAATATATGTTGTCAAAATTGGTATCATTCAAGCAAGGAGCATCCAAATCCCAATCAATCAAGGAGAAAATCATTCAACAATGGAGGCTTTGGTAACATTTGAATTTAGTTTTTGATGTTATTACCTTGTTTTGTTTTCATTGTTGAGCTATATCTAGAGATTTGTGATAATTTAAATAGGTTTATTTTGCATTGCATTTGTTTCCACTTGCATTTCTAAATTAGTACTTATATTTTGGCAACTCTAGTAGGGACAATATGTCAGGATAAAAGTTAAAAATTCCAAATCATAGTTGATAATGTTTTAAAGTCCATAGAATAGAGTTGGAAAATCATATTTGAAAAAAGTTTAAAATCCAGAATTGATAAGATTTAACAATATTTCATGCAGTTTAGAGGTCCAGAAGTTTAGGCATGGGGTCCATAGGCATGACGTAGGGTTTGGCCCCTCAATACATTGTGGTCACGTGAAGGATCTTTGGCTATGGATAAAAAATTTCCCTTAGTCCCCTAGGAACAAAAGCTCGGGGTCACATGTTGATCGATGGGGCTTAGCCTTAGCCCTTTGCCCTTAAGCCCCCCTACATGTGCCATTTGGTCACCTAGGTGGCCAGGAGCTGACTTGGTAGGGGCTTATTCCCTCCTTCACACCATTGGAATTTTCTAAAAACCACTTATTATTCAAACTAACACAACTTTTTTCTTACTAATCAAATTTTTAAAATTTTATAGGACCTGGAAAGCTAACTCCACCATGCATGCAATGGTGAAGGTATTTTTTTGCAAAATTTGATCCTAAATTCAGGTATAAGTTTTCAAATTCAGGTTTTTCTCTTTTCAAAATTTTAGTCATAACTTTTGCATTTTTTTAATCATTTTAAAGTTTTTTTTTATTAAAATTATCAAAAAAATACTTTTTTTAAAAAAAATTGTAGTTTATTTCTCTATAGAAATTTCCTTTTTAAAATTTTTTTTTACTAACTTTTGTGTGTAGGTATTTTTGTGATTTCAAGACATCAATCTTGAAAAATACTAACTCAAGTGGTTTTGTAGGATATTTTGTTGAAGAAATTGTTTATAAACACTATTTTTCTAAGTGCTTTGTCTACTTTTTGTTTTCTCAAACTTGAAAGGGTTAAAATTCACTTCATATTTCGATTGGGGATAATAATTTACAAGTTTATTTTAAACCTCAAGCACAGTTATGTATGATCTTCTCTCACACCTTAGGATGATCTTGAGGATCAAAAATAAGTGTTGTCTTGGTTTTATTTATTGGGGGCCTTCTTGGGAATTTCATCACCCCAAGGGATGAACTCAAATCTAGTGTTCTAGCAGAGTATAAATAGCGAGGGCTGAATCAAAAGACACACCTCTTGGAAGTTATTTTTTCATCATTCAAGCTAAGCCCCAAAGAAATTTATACCTTGGAGAAGTGAAGGAGAAGAGTGGGTTACCCTCTTGTCCTAGTTGTTTGACTTTTTTGTAGTTTCGAATTCATGGATTTAGGCCTCACATACCCTTATGGTATTTAGAGGATACCCCTAGTTTAAGACCTTTCGATCATTGCTTAATTATGGTGCAAGGTACAATATCATGCCTGTAGGTATTCACCATGTACCTTCTTTTGTTGATATTGAATTTATTCCTTAACTGGGCCTTGTCCTTTCAAGGTAAGGGGCGTAGAAATGGTACATGACCTTTGCGTACCCTAGTTATCCACTCACTTGAAGGTATTTTATTATGTGGTCCCAAATTAATTTAACACACCCTTTATTGAATACATATAGGCTTGTTATTGTGTCTTCTTGTTTTGAGTGTTGTATACACCAAAATTACTTATTTGTGAACCTTTACTTTCAAGTTGAGTCAAGTCAAGTTTGAAATATTTTTTTGTTTGAATTGGTGTCCTTTTGAAACATAAAATGTTGAAGCCAAACTTAGGATAACCATTTTCTTCCAAATTAATCCAATTATTCATACCAATACTTTGTCACTCATTGTCCACTTGATCATAACCCTATTCATCCTTGAAGCTGCATTCAATATCTTTGAGAACATTAGGACATCCTTAAATCATTCCATTATTATCATATTTTATCCACCATCCTTATAATCCATATTTTATCATCATCCAAATTAAATCATTGGTCATACTTTAAATTTAACACCTTTGGATCGTTTAATCAAAATAATCATCATAGTCTAACCTTTGGGACTTTTAATAATTCTAAGGACCATTGTTTAATCCTTGGAAACTCTAAACCAATCCATGGATTCCAAAAATCAAAGTCATAATCCAAAAAATCTTAGGATCCTAGTGTGTAACCTACACTTTAAACCAAGTTTAGTCAATCCACTCCATTTTAAATTCAAGTCATCCATTTCATCATCTAAGGTTATCCTCATTTATTAGGATTTGACTCCCTTTTGATTATTCATCAGAAACCCAACAAGGTCACCTATTCCATCCATAACCATTGTCTCCCACATCAAGTTTGAAAACAAGTCCAATGCCTCCCAACACAAGACGAAGTACTAGATGTGAAAACATGGAAGGAAATCCATTTCATAATCAACCCCTCACAGAAAGGTTTCCTTTCTTAGGAGAAACTTTCCAAGTTCCACATGATGATAGTTATATTGACGATGATATTCCTCACCAACCTGAGTATACTATCGACCCCAATAAAATCCTAGATTCCAAACAAGGCCGAGATCTTATGGAGAAATACATTGAGATAAACACAGATTCCATCCTTAGACAAGTCATACAATTGGGGGCACAACTACCTCCTGGTTATGACCTCTCCAATATTAATCACATAGTTCATCTTGATCATTATGCATGAATTCATTCATCCCACACATGGCAACGTTAATCCTCATGAAGACCCTATCACTCCTACTAAAGAGAAACAAACCATATCCATTAGAGGAAATCCATTATATTAGGTTTCGGTACCACCTAAAGTATCCCCTTTCATTCCTAATAAGATTCCAAATCCCATATCCACTAGTCATACAACATCCACAATAAGCATCCCACTTGGCACACAAACAATAACTACCCATATAGACTCCATCTCCATCTCCATTACTAATCCAAAAAACCTCCACTTCCACCATGAACATACCAAGTTCACCCAAGTTTAACATCAATTCGAAGAGTTATATTAACCAACATCAAAATCCCATCTCACCTAAGGTCTATAACACACATCATCCATACACCTCTCCACCACCACCTAGTTCATCCTTTGATCAAGAATGACAAGCCATGAAGGATGCTCTTAAAGGACTTCAAGGAGGACCTTATTGAAACATAAAAATATGGCGACTCTAAGATTAGTGTCCATAACCTACTTGGCCATTTCCATACTTTTTATAAATTTCATTTGGATATAGATCAACAAGGTGAATTGATTGATTATCAACCTTAATGGTGAGACAACTAGACCTGGATCTATATCCTAAGGGGGATTGTAATTGATTATAAATATTTTTGAATGATTAAACTAATGATATTATATTCCATAATATTAAAAATGCAATATCTCAAAGACTGACAATAAAAAATATCAGTTTACCAGTGGATCTGGGAGGTGTAGAGGATAACAAATATGCTCAAGAAAATTGGTTTTCAGGTGCCTACAAGAACTCATTCACCCATGGGTTAATGGGTCTTTGTACATGTATCTAGATCAACTTTCTAGGTTCTCTAGTACAATATCTGAGCTTCCATTTGCCCCAGGTCCCACTGTTGGAATACCAAAAATAAATTCTGAATCTAAATTTTTGTGGCTTAACAACAATAATGAATTTTTTTGCAATGACGCAAAAATGATCCTTCAAGATATCTTCAATCTGTCTTCAACCGAAGACCTGCACATACACAAAGAGAATAATTTTTTGTTTTGTGTGAATGGGGGTTTTCCTTAGTCAAACCCCAGTTTGCTAATTAAACCTTGATAGAAAAAGATAATGATAAATGGAAGGAAATGATGAATGAACACTTTCTTGTTAGAACTCATCAAGCCTTCAATGGCTTCCCTTAGAGGACTGAATACTAACATATCACTCCAAGGATTTGGATCTTGTTGAATTGGCTTAATAGATTGCTTGATTTGATGCTCGAGTGCTTGAAAACCTACATCACAATGTTAGCTTCCAAATATGACATGAATAAGCATGAACATTGACATAATGTTAGGATCTTGATTGTTGTTGTAGACGACTGATAATGTTTCTCTTGAATGCTCTTGGCAATAATATTTTCTTCTCAAAAGTTGCTTCTTGATACTTAGATTTCAAATGATAAGACTATGTATTTATAGGTGTTTATCTAGGTTCTTGAATATTAGATTCCAAAAGATGAACTTTGTAAGTGGAAATCAAATGTTATAATGTTTCCACCTACATGTCCAAATTTGGAGGGAAACAAAATAATGAGACATTTCCCCAAATGGGCGAATGAGTCCCAGTCCTATTTACTAGAATTTAAGGTGGCAGGTGAAAAGTATTAAATGAATGCATTTGTTCAATGCTTACCCCCTTCAAAAAATGAAAAGAATAAGGCTTTGAAATGCATAATTTGGAAAATTAGAAGCTTAATTAAGTCCAATAAATAGTACAAATATGAATCACTCAAACTAAATGAATTATAAGATTAATACATGAAGTGCTGATTCCTAAAAGTACAAAAACTTAAATCATAGTTTGTAAGTAGATCTGAGAAGGGTTTGGACACGTGGATCTATCACCAAAAGTTGGTTTTGAGGTCTACTAAAGGACTAGTTCATCCTTGGGTGAATGGGTCTTGGTTAGGTATTTTGAAAACACTAGTTATCTTTTCCCCCCAAGTGTAGAGACAAGGACAACCACACCAAGGATCATGTTGATGCCATGAAAAATTTGGTTGCACATAAGATTGTACCTCCATGAATGACAATGAGAAAAACACATAAAGCTACCAATGCCACATAGTGATGAGCAATATGATAGGATGAAAATCATTATCGATTAGAGGAAGTAGGTGCATCAACATGAGGAAGAGCACCACAATCCTTAAGATGTTGAATTTAATCACTCAAGGCCTTACATTCATTGGTTGAATGACCATGCACTCGATGATATGCACAAAATGAGATTTTGTTGTAGAATTTATTTCATGTTCTTGGAGGGAGAGATACCAAACAAGCTTGGATAAGCCTCAACAAGGTACTCTCTTGATCAATAGAAGAAAATATTCCTTTCTTTTTTGAAAAATATCTTTCTTGCTTACTAAAGGTGTCATACATACACAAGACTCTTTGGGTTTAAATCTTGACATTTTATACTCTCCCAAAAAGGAGGGTGTAAAATATAATGAACCCCAATCATAACTAAAACATGTGTTTGAAGATGAAGCAATATCACGATCACGATTTTTATTTGTCCTAGGAGTTTTTTGCGTGATGACATTGATATTAAGTGAAGGTTTCTTTGATGATTTTGTTTCTTTCGAAGGAAAATAACCAAGACCTCTTGTTTGTTCTTGTGTGCTAGGTTCGATAGGGACACAAATAAATTATTCTTTAACACCACATCCTTTTCCATTATAGCCAAGTTATTTCAAAATTTCATAACCCCTTCCATAAAGTGCTTAAATCATTTCTTTTGAGTAAGGAGGTTTGCCATGATCACTTTCATCATATGTAGATGTGTAATTTTTTTTCCTCTTCTTTGCTAAAAGTTGTGGACTTGCATGGTTTGAATGAATCAAATTGTGTTGATATTATGTCAGCTTCTTTCTCTTTTCCTGATTTGTGTGTGATCTTGTATTCTCCCATGAATGTAGGTGTAAATTCTAATGAACCACAATCATTGTCGAATATTTTTGTGATTGATGAACACTTCTCTTTCTCTTTTTCTTGAAACGGTTCCACTTATATAGTTGGTGTCAATGTTGTGAGAGGATTTATCATTCCTGGTTCAATTTGTAAATAACTCTGAGGTTCATGATCAACTTTTACCATGTAGACCTTGATGTTGTAAGTGTATTTCAATAAACGATGTAACGTTGAAGGCACTGCATTCATTGCATGAATCCATGGTCTGACCAAGAGAATATTATATGAAAGATCATTAGGCATGATATGGTTAGGAGTTTGTAAAGTAGCTCTACCAAATTTAATAAGCAATGTTATCACACCAAGTAGTTGTTTTCCCACATTGTCAAAACCACAAATAGACAACCCATTTGGTTGAATCTTAGTCTTGTCCACTCCTATATTTTATCCAAAAGATTCACACTAAAAATATTGAGCTTTGATCCATTGTCAACAAGGGTACATTTAATTCCAAACTTGTTACTACTACTATTAATACTAGCCACTATCATCAAAGCATCATTTTTATTTTTTTTGTGTTTCCAAAGGAGGTAATTCAATTTGATGAAAGATATGTCGATATTAGGTTGATTTACATTCTCAATCCAAGCTACCACATCATTTGGTTGTTTAGTACATGGATTTAAAAAAAAAAAAGAATTTTGAAGCATTCTATGGTAAATATGTGATGCTTGAAACAAATCCCACAAGGATATCTTAGTAGGAGTGTTACAAAGTTGTTCCACAAGATCATACTCCTTTCTGCTATGCAAAGGTAAACAAGGGGCACTAGGAAAAATGGGTTATAGAAGAAGTATCAATGTAGGAATGGTATGTGGTTTCCTAGTATTCCTTGTGTGATATGTGTGAGAAAAAATATCATAACTTGGTTGCTATGACACATTATTGCTAGTGAGTTGTTTTACAAAATTTAAGATATGGCCAAGAGGCTTTGGTTGGTGTTGATGTGGTCCTATGATAAGAAATTCTTTAGGAGGTCCAATAACTAGAGGACTCTTAGGAGGTTCAAAAGGAATATTTGGAGTTCCAATGATTAGAGGACTCGTAGGAGGTCCAAAAGGATTTTTTGGAGGTCCGTCCAATAATCAAAGGAGATATAATGGCTAATTGTACATTCATAACCTCAATGGATGTGACGTCTTGTTGATAATTTTCTAACGAGGGGGGATCTAAGGTTACCTTATCCTCTTCATATGTACTATCTTTTAAAAGAAAAGTATCAATGACATCATATTCTTTTGGTATAATATCTTCCCAAGTGGGAGAAGCATTGGGAGAGGGATAAACAATATTCTCATGATTCTCAATGATTGGATCTTCTGACACCAATATACCTTCATCACAAGTAGGAGAGTTATCGGGAGAAGAACAACTATGATTGTCATGATGGTCTATGTTTGCATCCTCTTTCACTATAAAATTCTCACAAATGGAAGAGATACTAGGAGGATAGCTAGTATGCTTGTCAAAGTTTATATTGTGTTTCCTTAGATTATCCCCATAAGTAGGTAAATTACAATTATACAAGCCGTGTGATACTCTATGAAAACCATATGTTTGAAAAGGGAAAATGTCTCTATTTGTGTAAAAATGAGAACTAATATATCCAAAATATGCAATGCTTCAAAAAATGAAAATAATTGTCCTATAGATCAGATGTTTTTTAATACTGAAATACAATAATTTTTCCCAAATTTGTAATAAATCAAGAAAAATGATACTTTTATTACAGATAGAATAATAATTTTTTAAAATTTCAAAATAGAGACTTACCAATAGGAACAAAAAGAAAACATAGATACAAAAATGCATACATAAACTTGTTAGGAAACTTGCTCAAGGGTAGATTCACCCTTGGGAAAATGAGTCCTTGCTCAAGGTTCTAGAAAATGAAAATTTGAAGTTTTGTTTGATGTTTCTTTCTCCAGTTGCAAATAGGTTAAACAATGGCTATTTTTCTAGATTCTTCTCAATTTATGACAATGTAATGCAATATGCAAGTGTGAAACAAAGGTGAAAATATTTTGACAAGTTTATGAATGCAAATTTTAGATGTAAAATGCAATATTTGATTGATTGTGAGATGCAAGATTATGAAAACATGATTTGATGCAAATTTTGAAATAAAACTAGGCAATTTTTCACTTGATTTTGGCTTGAAATGAAAGATGCAATGAACATGCAATGAACAATTCCAAATTTTAACCACTTAATGAATGCAATATGAATGTAAATCTGATCTAAATATGATTAAAAAAAAACCTTAATGCAACCTATGATGCAATATGGAATGCATTTTTTTGGATTTTTTTTATGCTTTTAGAATGCAAAAATGGAATCCTAAGTGAGAAATGTAAAACAATGCAATGCAAATCTAAACATAGGGTTTGAAGGACTTCCAATTTTAGAAATTTTATAGTGTAAGAATTTCAAGTTCACCAAATGAAACATAAAAATGTGGCAACTCTAAGATTAGTGTCCATAACCTAGGGCCATTTATATATTTTTATAAATTTCATTAGGATATAGATCAACAAGTTGAATTGATTGGCTATCAACCTTAATGGTGAGCCAACCAAAACTGGATCTATATCCTAAGGGGGATTGGAATTGGTTAAAAATATTTTGGAATAATTAAACTAATGATCTTATATGCCCTAATATTAAAAATGCAAGATCCCGAAGACTGATAGTCAAAAACAACTATTTACCAGTGGATTTGGGAGGTGTAGAGGACACCAAATATGCTAAAAAAAAATGGTTTTAAGGTTCCTGCAAGGAATCATTTTCCTATGGGTGAATGGGCCTTTGCACATGTGTTTGAATCAACTTTTTGGGTTCTTTGGTACAATCTGTGAGCTTCTGTTTTCGCTAGGTCCTATCGTCGAAATGTTGGAAATAAATTTTGAAACTGAGTTTATGTGTCTTGACAACTTGTACAATGATGCAAAATTTCTCCTTCAAGATCTCTTCAATCCTTCTTCAACCTAAGACCTGCACATACATAAAGAGAAGTTTGAACGACAATGTGTTGTATTGTTTTTGGCAATGGATAGTGTAATGATTATCTCATTTATTGTTACATTAAACAATTTCAATAAACCCTCGTAGAGCTTAAATATGGGCTTGATATGGCAATGAATAGTGTAACGATCTTATCTCATTTACTGTTACATGAAACAATTTCAATAAACCCTAATATAGCTTAAATATGGGTTTAAAATGTATTTGAATAGTGCAATGATTATCTCATTTACTATTACATGAAATAGTTTCAAAAAAACCTCACAAAACTTAAATATAGGGTTGAAAAGATATGCCCAAATAAAAAAGAAAAAAAATATGTTTGTAAAATTTCAACTACAGGTTTATATCTTTTTTTACATTTAAGGAATAGTCTTGTAGAAAAAATCAAACTACTACATTGACCTATGAATCGACTAACTTTTCTTTGAATGGGATAAAAGAGTAAATTTGTAATGGAAGTTTTACAAATAGTTTGTATTCATGATTACACCTATGACATAGGTGTATTCATGAATACCAACTATTGAAAATCCCTTTTGCGATATCCATAGGGTTAATGGTGATCACAAATAATACTTAAGTGATTGGTAAAAAATCTACTGTAAGTCGTAACAAAATTAGAAAAATTGTATAGCCTAGTGTAAACAAAGTTTCAAGACAAGGAAAAAAATGGTTTTTGAAATGGTTCACTTACGTTTATACAAGGCTTAAGAGATTTTATACAAATATGAACACTTTAGAAGGCCTTGATTCATAAGGAAAATACCATGAAATAATGTAAGCACAAGCTCAACATATTAATGATATTTTCTTGCATAATTTGGCTATGGTGCCAATAAATATGTGTAGAGGACAGTTATACATGATATTGGAAAACTTCTTGGTAGATGTCACAACTAATAAAATTGATAAACTAAACACAAAATTTTATAAAATGGGACCTTAGTAGTAGAAAAAATTCACCCAACGTGGTATTACAATAAAATATCCTCAAAGGAACTTAGTTCAAAAGTTTATATCTAAGGTTCTATGAGAGAAAACAAGTCTTCCTATTCTCTACAACTATGCTTAGAATGTAGTAAAGTTTTGGTGCAAGACACAAAATTGTAAACATGGAAAAAGATATGAGTTGCAAAATGCTTGTTCCAATTTCATCAAAGACAATTTGGATGTATTGTAAAAGGTCAGGAAATCCTCCCTAACATTCATAGCCCATATCCTCTATCTCTGACTTTTCTATGCTTTGCATTAGTCATTGAGGGTGTTTTTGGTTTAGGATAAAGTTCTTTTACATCACTGTATTAATCAACCAACTAATGTTTCTTTGTGATCTAGTAAGAAGACTTTTATTCTATTGTTAAAAAGTAGTTTTCAATGTTGTTCTGTAGGCCTTGTGGTGTTATATTTTATAACTTTATGAGAGTACTATTTTAGGGTCACCTGAATAGTTCTATCCTTTCTCTGAAATGTACTATTTTTCTTTTAGAGTCAATTCTAATCTTATATTTACCAAAATAATATATCTATTCTATCAAAATATTTTCTATCTTTTTAAAACATAAAATGATGGGATAATTAATTCAATTCAATTTATTTGTTTATGCAAACACTTTTCCTATTGATACATGTTGGATGTTGTGGTTGTGTTGCTGATATGTGGTTGTCATTGATGTCAACACTATTAGCATTGGTGTCTTGAAGGCTGTATATGTTGAGGATATTGAGAAAATTATAATAAAAAAGTTGAAGGTTGTCTGTGAAGCTGTGAAGTTCAGCGTGTTGGAAAATTCAGTATGTTAGTGTAATTAATTATTTATTACACTAGCATAAGTTAACTTAGGTCTACATTTAATTAATTAAGTCCTAGGTTGCATCATTAGATAAATCATTAATAATGGGGTAATTCCCCTTTCCTTGTTTGTAGGAGGTAAGATTCCCTTCTAGAAGATGAGATGTCTTTTCTATAACTTATCTCAATCATGTCATCATTCCCTAGGTAGTTAGTTAGGGTTTCATGTTGTCACATGTAGTGTGATTTGAAAACTTGGCAACATCTTGTGCATTCTAGGTTTTCTCTTTCCTATATAATCAGGCATATGTACTCTTGTAACATATTCTAGATCAATCAGATAATCTCTATTTGAATGCCATTGTTGCAACACTTTCTGTATGGTTAAATATTTTCTGGAAAAGGTCCTCCATTGAAGACTGCAGCTTCATCAAGGACCCTGTGCATCCATCATTCCAACACAGTATGTTGGTATTCAAAAGTTGTAGATTAAAGGGTTTGTTGCTGAGCCTATCTAGTTTATCTACCGGAAGTTTCAGAGGTACACATAAAGGTTTGAGCAAGTTGTGAGTTTCTATGTTCCTACAGTTATTCTATTACTGAAGCTAGTGTTTCTGGAAGAAGAGAATGTAATTCTGGTAATTTGAGTTGTTGCATATGCTCCTGTGATGCTCATTGATGTTTCTAGATCGTGCTCTATCTTTGTTGTACGTCTACGTTAATTGGTGTGTTGTTGATCAAAGATTTTTTCTTTGTGTGTTCGAGTTTTTCATGTTCTTGGCCGACATGGTGGTTGTAGCGTGTTGTGGATCCTTGTGGATTAATTTTTGAATGTTTGGACCATTCGAGAATGTTGTTTTAGGCCTTGATTATGTTGTGACCAACTTTAGTTGGTGCACATTGATATTTGATCATGAATTGGGCCGACAGTTTGTATTCATTTATTATTTTATTTTTGGCCGACAAATTTGTTGATGTAATTCCATGTAGCGGATATATAAGAGCGATTTTTTCTTCATTTGATATGTATGTGAAGTATATGTGAAGTGTGCAAGTTCTATGTGTGAATAAAGATCATATCATTTGATTGTAGAGCAGAGTGTGAAGAATATTGAGCGAAGTGTGAAGAAGTATTTCTGTGCTTAATCGGAACTATAATCAGGCTTTTGAAGAAGCTAATTTATCAGTTCAAAGCCTTCATATGGTTTTAATCTGAATTTTTCTGTAAGAGAATGTGTCTTCTTTGAGCAATGAGCTCTATGCAGTGTGTCTGAATGCATGTGCATTCCCATTATTCATCTCTATACTTTTAATAGGGTATAATATTGTGGACTGACATCCACCATGGTTTCCACATATAAAATCTTGGTGTTCTTTGTGTTTCTAATGTGGTGATTGTTTATGCTTAATGTTCATTCATCAGATCTGAGAATAAGTTGAATAAAGTTTAATAAGTTTGAATAATATGTGACAACTGATTCACCCCCCTCTTAGTTGTCTATCCTTGTTTTTCCAACAATTGGTATCGGAGCAGGTTCCTTTGAAGAAGTTTAATAACTTAAGGTGATCTGAGATGACATCATATTAGAAGGATAGTCCTAGATTCGATGGAACAAACTACTCTCTGTGGAAGGCTAAAATGGAGTGTCATTTGAAGTGTATTGGTGAACCCTTCTGGAAGATTACAAATAACATATATGTTATTCCTCAGAATGGTCCCTCTACTCCCGATGAGATCAAAGAAGCTTAAATTAATTTCAAGGCTATAGAAGCATTGTTGAGTGCTCTGACAGATTCAGAGATGAAAAATGTGATGGATCTAAAAGCAACACATGAGATCTAGAAGAAGCTGGAAACATTGTATGAAGGAGATGCACAAGTGAAAGTTGCTAAGCTACAAAGTCTGAAAGGAAAGTATGAAAACTTGAAAATGGGTGAAGATGAAAACTTTCTTTCTTTCATGCAAAAAGTAAATGAACTAGTGATGGGTATTAGATGTCCCAGTGGAATCTTGGATGAACAAGAGATTGTAGCTAAAGTGCTCAGAACGTTGCCTACCTCTCAAAAATCAAAAGCTCATGCTATTGAAGATCTCAGGACAGTAATAAATGTGACAAGAGATATGTTGATTGGTAAACTTGTTGCCTTTGAGTTGAGTAAATTTGGCGACTCTATCCCTAAGAAAAAAATTGCATTTAAAGCTAATGTATCTAGAAGAAACAAATAGAGATATGATCTAGGAGAAAGTTCTAGAAAGACATTCAAGTATAAAGATGAGATGAAACATATTGAAGATGAAGAAAGAGAGGTAGAAGAACTGGAAGCATTGATTGTGAAAAGAGAAGCCAAAGGACAAGGTAAGTACAAAGGAAAGTTTCCTATTAAATGTTTCTCCTGCAATAAGATAGGTCATTTTGCATCAAGATGTCCTGAAAGAGTTCCAAGTCCAAACCAGACAAGCTTAGATTTCAAAAGAAATGTTATTATGTTGAAGAAGGTCTTACTGATGAAGAATCTGATAAAGAAAATGGAAATGAAGATGGATGGGTATTCATTGCTATCAAGGAAAATGGTTTGGTGTCCACTGAATCTGCTAGTAATAAGAATGTTGAGAAAGCTCTTGCAACCAGAATTGAAGAAAAGGATAAGTGGGTGATTGACAGCGGATGCTCACATCATATGACTGGTGACAAAAGAAAGTTTGTAAGCTTGGAGAAATATGACGGTGGTGTTGTAAGATTTGGAGATAACAATGTTGGTGTGATTTATGGCAGAGGCACTATTTCTCTTGGTGGTAAACATAATACTGATGATGTCCTTTATGTAGAAGGCTTGAATCATAATCTGTTAAGTTTTGGAAAAATGGTTGACAAGGGATATAATCTTCAGTTCAAAGATGGAAAGTGCAAGATACTGGGAAGTTCTGGAAATGTAATTGCTTTAGGTACAAAGACAAGAGGTAATATTTTTCACCTGAGTACTGCTAGTGAAAGTTGTTTAATTGCTCAAGTTGATGAAAGCTGGTTATGGCATAGGACGCTGTGTCATGTGAATTTTGATAACATTTTCAAGATAAGCTCCACTCAAGCAGTAAGAGATCTTCCTAAGCTAGTGAAGCCTATTAGCACCATATGCAAGGAATGTTAGATGGGAAAGTAGACTAGAGTTTATTTTAAGAGAAAACAACATCATTCTAATGGAGTACTGTTGCTCATACATATTGATCTGTGTGGTCCCTCCAGAATCAAAAGTCTACAAGGAGAAAGGTACTCTATGTTGCTTATTAATGATTACTCTAGGATGATATGGGTTGCTCTCTTGAGAGAAAAACATGAAGCATTAGAGAAGTTCAAAAGTTTCAAAGCTATGGTCGAGAATGAGTCAAGTTTGAAGATTAAATGCTTAAGATCAGATAGAGGTGGTGAGTTCACTTTCGGGGAGTTCAATTCTTTTTTTGAAGAGAATGGAATCAAAAGACAGTTATCTGCTCCCTGGACTCCCCAACAAAACATAGTTGTAGAGAGAAAGAACAAAAAAATTCTAGATGTTGCTAGAACTATGATGTTGGAAGGTAATGTGCCTCATACCTATTGGAGAGAAGCTGTAAGCACTGCTGTGTATACTCTTATCCGGGTAAATGTCAATGGTAATTTTGGTAAGATTCCTTTTGAGCTGTGGTTTGGTTATAAGCCTATTGTTAAATATTTCAAAATCTTTGGAAGTAGATGTTAGATCAAGATAGATGAAGATATAGGAAATTTTGATGCTAGGAGTGATGAAGTGATGCAAGGCGGGGTGGTTTTAGTCTCAATTCAACTGATTCAAACTAGTTTCCAAGGTTACAAGCATCATCTTGAATGTTTTCCTTTGCCAATACACCTATTGAGCTTTTAGGTCATTGGACACACTTATTCAACTATATATTCCTTTGAAATTGTTATTCAACTATATATTCCTTTGAAATTGTTTTCAACTAGTGATGCATACACTTTCAAAAATCCTTTATGTTGTTATATATTTTATCAAATCCTAGCCTAGGGTTTTTTTGGACCAACATAGTATATGTTAACCTACAATGTTGTTTCTAGGCGTAATTATGCCTCTTTTCCAAAGGAGGTATGTGGTATTTCACTCCACCAACCCAAAAAATTCACACACACAACAAATCAGTCACCAAACTAACATATCCACCTTTAGTTTTGGCAGTCCACTTCAATTCAGTGTTGTTCTACATAAAAACTAGTGATTTCATGCTTGTCAATTGAAACTAGACAAGCTAGTGTTCGAGAAAAACACCTCTAACAACTCCACTCTACCTTGCTAACCTAAGAACCTCAAAATATATAGCTACTTGGACCATTCCACCAAAAAACCTGAGTAACCCTAAGATGGAATGGTCTACAACCTCATTTTTTCTTCAAAACCCTTAAAACCCTCACTACACAAACAACTTACAAAAAATCAATGATTTCTCACACCAAATGTAATGAAACTCCCTCTAAAATTATTTGACCCTCAGTCTAGTTTTACAAATTTCTCATCAAATTATGATTGTACGAGGTCATACAGATTTAGAAAACATAGAATTTAGTAGAAAATACAGTGAATGCACCCAAAAATAGAGTCAGATTCTATTACCACTTCAAAATATCCACCATCTAAACTGCCCCGAATTTCTAAGAGGCCTTTTCAACATATTACAATCTTCATCCAACAACCACAATAGGAATTCAAAAGACTTGACTATTCACATTCCAACTTCCACCAAAAATCACCTTAAGCGACTTAGTAAAATTGCAAAAATAGTTGCAATTATTGACACCACACACCTAGCATTACTAAAAAACCTTATTTACATCACATTATGGTCATGTTGACCTTATTACAAACATGAAAATATTTTGAGTCACCTAGACCCCTACCTACATAAGCCAAAAATCCAAAATTTGTAAAGGTGCTCCTGCACCATGAAGGAATCTTTCTAGGTTATTCTACTAAAAGAAAGGCCTATCGGTGCTATAATAGAAGATTGAGGAAAATGGTTGAAAGTGAAAATTTTAGAGTTGATGAAGACATTGATAGATCATCCAGATACTGTGGATATGATTTAGATGACCAACTTGATAATACTGATAAAGGAAAAAATGCTCAGACACAGAATCAAGTTCAAATTGTTCTGGTGAATGAAGTGAAACAAGAAGGAGAGGCTAGTGGAAGTGAAAAATAGAGAACAAAAGAACCAAAAGTTCGAGAGAATCCTAAAGTTCTGAGGTATGTAAAGCTAAATAATTTTGAAGATCAGATTATAGGAGATAAGAACAAAGGTGTGTAGACTAGAAGAAGAATTGCAGAAGATTATTGTTTGATTTCCAAGACTGAGCCCAACAATGTCAATGAAGCATATAAAGATGAAAATTGGATGGAAGCAATGAAGGAAGAACGGATGCATATAGAGAAAAATGATACATGGATTCTTGTTCCCAGATCTCGGGACAAAAATGTGATTGAAACTAAATGGGCCTTTCAGAATAAGCTGAATGAACAAGGTGAAGTGGTCAAGAATAAAGCAAGATTGGTATGTAAAGGTTACTCATAGAAGGAAGGTATTGATTTTGAAGAAACCTTTGCCCTTGTTGCTAGAATTGAAGCTGTAAGATTGTTTCTTGCTTATGTTGCTTTTAAGAACTATAAATTTTATCAAATGGATGTAAAGTTAACATATTTGAATGGTGAGCTAGAAGAAGAAGTATATGTTGAGCAACCAGATGGATTTCAACTGACTGATAAGGGAGATATGGTTTTTCGATTGAAGAAAGCATTGTATGGACTCAAGCAAGCCCCTAGAGCCTGGTATGCTAGACTGAATAAATACTTGTTGAAGCTTGGATTTAATAAAGGTACGGTTGGTAGTAACTATATTTTAAGATGGATCATGATAAAGAGTTGATTATTGAAGTCTTTGTTGATGACATCATTTTTGGAGGTGATGATGATTTGTGTATGAAGTTTTCTGATGAAATGAAAAGTGAATTTGAAATGTCTATGATTGGAGAGATGAATTTCTTTTTGGGATTGCAAATCAATTAGTTAGATAATGGAATTTTTATATCTCAGTCCAAATATGTAAGAGAGCTACTAAAAAAGTTTGGCATGGAAGACTCAAAGCCTATTGGTACACCCATGGTAACCGAATGCAAGTTAACATAGAATGATGATTCTCCTAAGGAAAATCAGACAAGATATAGGTCAATGATCAGTGGATTGATTTATTTGACTCAGGCCAGACCTGACATCATGAATGTTGTATGTATGGTTGCTAGATATCAATCTGATTCGAAGGAATCTCATGTGACTGCTATAAAGAGAATTTTTAGATACTTGAAAGGGACAGTTGATTTTGGCCTATGGTATCCTAAAGATGATGATCTTAATTTGAGCGCCTTTACTGATGTAGATTGGGTAGGAGATGTGGATGACAGGAAAAGTACTAGTGGTGGTGCCTTCTTCTTGGGTAAGAATTTTGTGTCTTGGTTACGTAAAAAGCAGAATTCCATTTCCTTATCTACTGCTGAGGGAGAATATATTGCTGCTGCAAAAAATTGTACTCAAGTAATATGGATGAAGCAGCTACTGAGAGATATCAGAATTGAGTATGATGAGCCTATTGCTATATTTTGTGATAATTCAAGTGCAATAAACATTTCTAAGAATTTGGTGCTGCATTCAAAGACAAATCATATATCTATCAAATATCACTTTTTGAGAGACAAGGTGAGTGATAAAGAAGTTAGACTGGAGTATGTGACTACTAAGGAACATATTGCAGACATCCTTACTAAGCCATTGCCTAAGGATACTTTTATGTATCTGAGAGGGAAGTTAGGGGTGATTTCCCCTCCAAATCAGAACTAAGATGCAAGTCTTTACATCAATCCATGCATTTATAGTCATATCTTGTTTCAGATTGATGTTATGGTGGTTGCTACTCAGGGGGGTATTCAGATGATTCAGATATGTGGTTCAGAGCTTATGTGTAACTTTTCCATTAATGTCAAAGGGGGAGAAGAATAATGTGAAAAAGTATGAAAAGGGGAGAAGAGCTAGAGAGAAGAATCAAAACCTAAGGGGGAGTTAGTACTGATTGAGAGTTGCTTTGATGGAGATGGTGTTTTTCACATCATGTGTTGCCATCAATGCAAAAGGGGGAGATTGTTGGATGCTATGGTTGTGTTGCTGATATGTGGTTGTCATTGATGTGAACACTATTAGCATTGGTGTCTTGAAGGCTGTATATGTCGAGGATATTGAGAAAATTATAATAAAAATGTTGAAGGTTGTCTATGAAGTTCAGCGTGTTGGAAAGTTCAGTATGTTGGTATTCAGAATTTTTGGATTAAAGGGTTTGTCACTGAGCCTATCTAGTTTATCTCCTGAAATTTTTAGAGGTGTGCATCAAGATTTGAGCAAGTTGTGAGTTTCTGTGTTCCTACAATTATTTTGTTACTGAAGTTGGTGTTTCTAGAAGAAGAGAATGTAATTCTAGTAATTTGAGTTATTGCGTATGATCCTATGATGCTCGTTGATGTTTCTAAATCGTGCTCTATCTTTGTTGCATGCCCGCATTGATCAGTGTGCTCATGATCAAAGATTTTTTCTTTGTGTTCGGGTTTTTCATGTTCTTGGCCGACATGGTGTTTGTAGCATGTTGTGGATCCTTTTGGATTAATTTTTGAATGTTTGGTGCATTCGAGGATTGTGTTTTAGGTCTTCATTATGTTGTGACTGACTTCGATTGGTGTGTATTGATATTTGATCATGAATTGGGCCGACAATTTGTATTCATTTATTGTTTTATTTTTGGCCAACAAAGTTGTTGATATAATTCCATGTAGAGGATATATAAGAGCGATTGTTTTCTTCATTGAGATGTATGTGAAGTATATGCAAAGTGTACAAGTGCTATGTGTGAATAAATATTAGATCATTCGATTGTAGAGTAGAGTGTGAAGAAGATCGAGTGAAGTGTGAAGAAGTGTTTCTGTGCTTAACCAAAACTATAATCAGGCTTTTGAAGAAGCTAATTTCTCAGTTCAAATCCTTTAGATGGTTTTAATTTGAATATTTTTGTAAGATAGTGTGTCTTCTTTGAGTAGTGAGCTCTAGGAAGTGTGCCTGAATACATGTGCGTTCCCATTATTCATCTCTATACTTTTAACAGGGTATAATATTGTGGACTGACATCCACTATGGTTTTTCCCCTAACAGGGTTTCCATGTATAAAATCTTGGTGTTCTTTGTGTTTCTGATGTGGTGATTGTTTATGCTTCATTTTCATTCATTAGATTTGAGAATAAGTTGAATAATTTTGAATAATTTGTGACAGCTGATTCACCCCCCCTTCTTAGTTGTCTATCCTTGTTTTGCCAATAATACACATACAAAAACTTCAATAAAATATTCCTCTGAGCATTAAACAAAAACTTCAATTTTAATTTTACATTGGATACTGTTGATGCCAAAAATTGGCAAGGTAACAACCTTTACAGAAAACTCAGTTAAAGGGGGGACCTATTGCGCTAAACTGAGTGACCTCTGGGTTTTTGAACAATCCAGCTTCTTCTGTAATTGGGGGATTGAAAAGGGTAGGAAAAAATAAATGTAAAATTAAATATAATATAAGGGGATGCACCAAGAAGTAGATATGAGCATGATAAACCTATCTATGAGATATTATTTAAGGGTTTTTCAACAATCTGCTATGTCCTAGAACAACATAAATCAAAATGGAAATTTGAACAACTTATTCAATGACATGAAATAACTTCCATACATCTATTGAAAAGAAGAGTCGAAGACATGGTCTTAATCAACAAGCTTATTTGAAATTATAGAAGTCTGTGAACAAATTACTCAATATAATAATGGCACAATATACCGCTTTATCAAATAGTCAAGGAAAAATAAGGTCGAACAATGGCACAATCTATGAATCCTATGCAATAATCTAAAACAATACAAAGGCCTGGTGTCTTTCAATAAATTTTTCTATAAGTTCTGAACCCCTTCTTCCAAAGAAGAAGTAGTATATATAGGGAAAAATACCACTGTCTGGTGAGCCAATAATAGAAAAGATCCCCAATCATGAGAAATAATGCACACATCAATGATTTCCCTTGGCCGTTACAATGGAAAAAGATTCGAGCCATGAACGTGGTCACCTTCGAGCCAGATGCATCCCCTATGAATGATGGTAGTGGTCCCAATAGAACAAAGTGCTGACATGTGTTGCTCATCTTGACGACTATTATAACACATGGATACATGGTGAGGTCGTTGCTTGCTCCCTACTCTTGCATGATGAAGTCCTCAGAAGACCATGCGGTAATAGGTTGGGGCCTGTGGTTCATTCCTCCCTCTTTACGATGAAAATTTTTGTGGTGAAGACACGTGGAGGTCTTCCCCACAAATGACACTGCTGGTGGGGTCTGCCAAGAAGTGTATGCAAACCGATGCTACATGGCACGTGGTCAGGGCTCGATAGGGAAGTGAAGGAAAGAATCCTTGAACTGTGTGTGATGCTGACACGTGGAGGCATGGCGGGAGCCTTTGGAAGAGTGAAGGAATAAATTCCTACAAAGAGCACCTGGCGGACACATGGGAGCAGTTGGATGAAGCTTTTGCAAACAAAGCCTGATGATGTTCAACAAATAGGGCACGGATCGGTACTTAGAAAAAATAAAAATCACCCAAAGGGAGCTTGGGGAAATTTACATTCACATCTTTTGATGACTACTAGGGGTGTTTCCCCTATAGAACGAGTAACTTGAACCTCTGGTTCACAAACTAGAGTCCTATCCATGGGGTGACGCGATCAAATATTGGAGAGAGCATTCTACAAAGGCAACCGGTCGGCCATAGATGGAGTCGATATGTCACATAGATTATCTTGCACATTGTGCAGATTGATCATTTGTTTGTATGGGAGTGTCATGGATATACCAGCCCAGGACTCGAGTTGAAAAACAACTGTACTATCGGATGGGTGACATCCTCAATATCTTCTACAATAAGGGGTTGACTAAAGCTCTAATAAGTGAATGCGTCCTACTGCTTCTCTTCAATCTTTGCCGCAATATTCTCTGTTGTGGCCACCGATTCATCTAGAAGAAATGGGGAAGGTAAGATCATCTGAGTTAGCTAGGAGAACTTCACCCACATGCTAATCGTGGTTCAGTCCAGTTTAGTAGCACACTCGCTAGCATTGAGGATGGCTACGTGGCAGTGGATAAACTTGTTAGCTATTTTGGAAGCTGCCTTCCAGTCCTCAATCCCCGCATTTGCTAAGACTTCATCTAGGACCATATATAGCCCATCCAACAACCTCTTGGCTTTAGGGACTCTTTCTGTGATGGATTGTGGGAAATGCTCGATCATTCTGTGAACCTCCATGCCTAAACTTGTTGCCTCTGCCATGAATTGGAGCGTCGACTGGAGGGTTAGGTAGAAGGTCTTAACCTTTTCCCAGTATGAAAGATATCACCACTAGGCTACTTGAAGGAGGTCTAACTAGGCAATAGGAGATTGGGCAGAGCTCTTCAAGAGGTCAATTTCTGCATCCCTCAATCCCATGTTATGTGCTAGCTCTGCAATCTTCTGGTCCGCTATGGTGAGTTATCCCTACAAGACTCTTGATTTTGTGATCCAGCTTGCTTCGACTCATTCCTTATTTTCTGCTTTCGTCTCAAGGGAAGATTTCATTTCTTGGATCTCATTTTCCATTTGAGTCCATTGAGCATCGAATTCGACATCCTTTTGCTACATCAGTTGTTTTAGTTGAGTGTGTTGGCGATGAAACTCCTCATCTTTTCATTGCACTTCTTGCTCCACCTGGGCCAATTGGTCTTGATATCCTTGGTTTTTCCATTGTAGCTCGATGACTAGGTTCGAGTCAAAGGATTGGAACTTTGCAAGTTCCTCCTATATTTTAGCTTGCTCTGTCTCTGCTTGTTGTGATAAGCGCTTAAATTCAACATCCCTCACCTTTTCTTTTGCCAGCAAGACTTCGACCCTCTCCTTGAAATTTTTTAGCTCTTCTTCCTTCTTCTTTAGCTGGTGACTGAACTTGAGAAAGTCAGTGGTCACCACCCACTGAGTCTCCTCCATGAGCTCAAATTTGTCCTACGGTTGGGCTATACTTAGATTGAGCCCCATGACATACATATTGTAATCATCCGACTGCACTCCTTGTGGTTTGATGACGGTGGGGTACATGGTTGCAGAATGTAGTCATTGTTGAGCCTCATTGAAAATAGTCTGCACCTTTGGCTCTGTTGGCCTTTTAGCATCCTTGGCTCTTTGTTTTTGGACCCTAATAGCTCGTGCCTATTTAGTTTTATCGCCCTCCGAAAAGAACTTTGTCGGTGACCTAATGAGCCCACCTACAAAAGGTGCACCAGGAGGAAGGGCGAAAGGGAATGAGAGTGTAGCAGATCTAGGTAATTTCTTCCTCGGAAGGCTGACCATTTGAGGAGAGAAAGGAGGGATATGCCAATACCTGGCTTGTGAACCAGTAGGAGGACTCGAGGGAAGCGATGTCATGGCGGATTCCATATTCTGGGTAGAATGGATTGGGGCCAACACAGTAGTAACAAGAGGGGTATCCATGGCGGCTGTGGAGGAAAACTGTGAGGTGTTGGTGGACATGGATTGGGTCGAGGAAAAAGGTGGCAAGGTCCATGAAGGAGTAAAGGAAAATGGTGTCGCTTGAGAGAACTATGTGAAACCTCTTGCAACCATTGAAGAAGAGGTGGAAAAGGAGGGGCCAGTGCTTGAAGTGAGGGGCACTGCAAACAAAGTAGGAGTTACTAAAGATTGTGAAGCAAGAGAAGAGGGGATGAAAGATACCTACGATGTAGATGATTGCAAAACTTGGCTCATTGCTGGCTCTTGGATGGCCTCAAGCTCTTGCAAACACTCTCTAGAACCTGCTTCGGTGCATTGCCATTTGAGGGGTGGCAAGTCTTCCACCACTATGGTCTCCGACTGTTGGTTTTGGGTTGTTCTAGTCCTCTTTTTGGTTCAATACGAGTTAGCAAGGCCCTCACATACAATATGTTTACCCGCACGTTTGAAGAAACCTTGATTGACTACTTTATTTCCTTCCCCTTTGATTGCGTCGGGGCCATCTGAACCTCTATTTCTTCGTCCATTCCTTTCCCCGATTGTGCTTTGAATTCCTTTGGGTCGGTGCCCCCATCATTAGTTACTTTGGAATTAGGATGCTCATCATTCCACAATTTATCGAAATTGTCATTCATTTCTATGCTCTCATAAGGGGCCTCAATGCATTGGATTTCCTGTCGGTAAATCCAGAAATCCTTAATCTTTTCTTCGCTCCAGTTGAAATTCTTTTTCAAATTATTTCAGAGAGTAGCCTCAATCTATTTCTTCTCATTATATTTTACCCTACATGAAGTAGAACTTTAGCCATGGTGGCCAACTATCTCTGGTTGGAATATGGACTAGGTCCACCAACAGGTCATCCGCATCTTTCAGTGGATTTCGTCGCTTCTCGCAATAAGGCCGGGGGCTGTGAGTTACCTTGACATATTCATTTGGTAAGTCATTGTTGGGGTCGTAATTCCATTTATCGCAAATCCATACTAACCCCAAATGAGCCAGCTTTGCTTCTAGCAAGTGATGCGTCTACTTCTTGGCCATGATTACTATCTTAAAGCTCAGTGGGCAGTCGAAAAATCCTCTCTTCTTGGATTTTCCTCCGCAGACGGTGAAGTCAATAATTGATACCTAGAAAAACATTTTGAGGGCTAGTATCCAGTCTATGAGACATGCCAAAAGTCAGAATGGTTCTCTGGTGAAGCCACACATCCGGATGAACGTGAAATCTTCCCCCAAAAACTAGTCGTATTTCAAAGTGAAATTTTTCATGTACTCTGTCTGGTCTGAGTTGAGCCACAAAATACCACCATCCTCCCTCAAATCTTGTAGAATTAGAATCAAGAAATAATCTGAAAATGCATAATAATAATAGGTTGCAGAGAGGAGAGGAGTCCATACAGAAACTAGCCTTTTCCATTGATTTTCATCAAATATGGCCAACCCCACATGCCTTTTGAAGAAGTCAGGGTTCTGATGCAAAAACATGTGGGTGAGGAAGGAAGGAAACCTGAACCTCTATTGTGTCTTGTAATCCACTATCTGGTTCAACATCTCCTCAATGAGGAATTCTGTGAAGTACCAGAAAAGAGAATGTTGCCTATGCAACTGGAACCCCAAGCCTAGTTGAAATTATTGAACATATCTGTCAGTGTCCAAGCTGCAAATAAATGTCATCATTGAGAAGGAATCCTTCATGTCCACGTTGAAGGCTTTATGCACTATCGAGATTTGTGGTGGATTTTTCTGAGCTTCTTTGGGCCTTTGGGTTTCTTTGTTATAAAAATCCAAAGAAAAATCTTTGGTTTTCCATATGTTCTCTCCCTTTGTTGGAGTGAATGACTCCATCCTGTCCACTTTGGAGCTTTGTTCTGGGATGCACAACATGTCCTAGATAGCCTCCTTGTAGATATTAACTCTTAGCTCTTGGCTCTCGATGGTGTTGGTGGCCGAGTAAAAATGCTTGATGGCTTCGTTGACCAGTTTCAGGCAATAGTGCACAAACAGGACCATATATTGTGGAATTCCATTGAACCAACACTTCTATGCCAAGGAATTCAAGTCACTATTTTTCTTCATCCTCTCATAGGCCACCTCCCTAAGAGTCCTAGGGTTGTTCTGGAAGATGGGATCATATAAGTTATCCCATATTTCCTTTATTCAACTCTGGTCTCTATGGGTCTTCTACTTTTCTGCAACCTTTGTATTCACCCACACTAGCTTCTCTAGTATCCCAGGCGAAGCGTAAGACGTTTTCAAAGTTATAGGCATTGGGAGCTGCTCACATGGCATCATACAAACTTTTTGTTTCTTTGCCTTGCATTTCTATTTGAGAACATTGGGCTGCTTCCATTTTTTGTAAATTTTTCCTCAGAAAGCACACTAAAGTGGTATGAATGGAACCTAAAACACAATGCAAGGCTCTGAACACAAAAGCTAGATGAATTCTTGCCTTCATTTTGGGTTTAATTCACACCAGAGTAGTGAATCTCCTACAATTACCTTTGTACGTAGCTTCTTTGCCATTATTCTGCACCACACTTAGGTTTTCTTAGCAATTCTGCACTCAAAATCCTTTTGGGTACTCAGGAAGCTTTTTGCTCTATTTAGCCTTTGTATGCAATACTTAGCTTTTTTCTTTGATTTTTTCCTTAAAGAGGTAGACAACGGTTTCCTTTTCACATTAAATTTGGCATGTACCACCAACCTTCTTGCCCATGCAAAATGAATTACTTTCCCTTTTGAAAAGATAAGAATTCATAATTACATCATTGATCACATCCTTTGGTGCGATTTTCCTAGGAAATTGAGCTGGCGATTGAAGGCATATGGACCTTTTGCATGATTTGGCAATTAATATCCCAAACAGAATAATTAAGCCAAAGACATAATGAGTACTGAAAAATATTTTCATCCAGCCTTGGAGCTTGAAATTGCTTGCAGCATGACACCTCAGCATCCGTCCATATGAGCGATTGCTTTGGATTGCCAGCAACTTGCGTTAATTAATTACCACTCCTTAATCTTGCACATAACAATTCGTACCTGCAGACACAACTGGGTGAGAACTTTGAGCTGGCCTTTGGTGGAATGTTTGAGTTAACACTTGATTAGCATCATGCTTATGGCATGTAGCTACCTCGGATATTTCTATAAATAGGCCCTAAGACAGTAGCGAAATCACACTTAGCGATTAGCAAAATTGGTATTAGGTGATTAACTAGGATTATCGTTAGGTAGTTGAGTAGAATTTGAGTTTGCATAGAACTAGACTTAGGCAACTAAGTAGAGTTTGGTACCATGAACACTCCAATTAGGCTAGTCTATAACAAGTCCCAAACAACATTTTCAGGTGAGATTTCAAATAGGCGACTGAAAAGGATGACAAAGAATAAACATTCTCTGGCTATCATAGCTATGAAATGGGTTATGGGGAGGGACTGTATTAAATAGAAAGACAAGTATAGAGTGAACACAAACATCTACTCCCACTTTGTTGCATCTCTACTTCACATCCAGGTCCCCAAAGGTATGATTCTACGTCTGACACTCCAAATTTTTCTGAAGAAGTACCTTGGTGGCCTCAGAGAGGTGGAGTCAAATGCGGTTTATGGCCAGGGCCTTCCTATTGCACGTGACTTGCAGAGGCATATTGAAGAGGATGCAGTGGTACTATGGGTGCCATTTCTGAGTGGGTTCCATCTTTTGTCGGAAGCTAAGCACCGTGAGAGAGCCACTCATGTATGTCACTTCCTATTGTGCTGCTACAATGTGGTGTTATTTTACGACATGGAATGGTACATGGATTTCAAGAACCTTGTGTTCCCTTTGCCGCTTGTTCTTGGTGTTGATGCTGCTGCTCCTGGCCCCATTGCTATTGATGACAACCTTCCTGATGGTGACAAAAATGCTCCTGTTGCTGATGATAATGCTCCTGCTCTTGAAAATTAAAGTTTCAAACACTTTTTTGCCCTTTTTGTATATATATGCTTGGAAAAGGATTTCGCGTACATATATATAAAGAAGCAGCATAATATATAGACATAATTTTGAACGTATGACCTCAAAGCCATTTTGAAAATGTATCTATCAAAGTATATGAATATATAGTGAATATACCACTTATATTAAACCTCTTGTCTCTTTTTCATGTGTTTCTGCAATATGGGTTTATTTTTTCTCTTCGCTCATGAGTTTATTTTTCTGCATCATGGATAGCATTTTCTTTTCTCTGCTCTTTGCAATAATGGGTTCCATTAATTTCTTGTTTCCTTCATTGTGGAATTTATTGAAAGATCGATCGATAAAACACAAAGGGAAATAATTACAATATTCACATATTTACACCAGCGGAATAACTGAAGCTTAATTAAACAATTTTAGGTGAATTTCGTTAATTGGAATACCCAGTGCTTCCTGCTCCATGTTCTCCAATTCAAATGCATTGTGTTGTTTGCACTGAATTGTTTTGAAAGGGCCCTCCCATAAAATGTCAAATTTTCCATGTTGGCTAGGCTTCGTAGCCCTTTCATTAAATTTTAATACTAGGCCCCCACACTTTAGACCCTGGTCCAAGGCTTTCTTATCAAACCATCTCTTAAGAACCTATTGGTAGTTGGACATAGCTATTAGGGCCTTTTCCATTTTTTCTTGCACTTCCAACAACTCGGCCAACCAAACCTCAATGGCTCTATTTTCTTCAATTTCCAAGGACTTGAGTAGGTGTAACATTGGGATTTCCGTAGAGATGGGCAACAATGCTTCCTTCTCATACACTAATTCATACGATGAAGTTTTGAGGGCTTTCTTGGGAGTTATGCAATCTTCCCAGAGTGCTATCTAGAGGTTCTTGTGCCACTCCTCATGATTTGACTCGATCCTTTTAATGAGTCAAACTAAATTTTTGTTAGTCTAATCGACCAGGTTGTTCCCCTATGGGTAGTAATTTGATGATGTTTTCAAGAATATTCCATGCGCGAGTGCGAATTGACATACCTTAGAGCCTAGGAAAGCCTTGGCGTTGTCCGAAATGATGGTCTTTGGTGGGCCAAATCTCATTACTAGTCCCTCAAGAAAGTCCACAATCTCTGCCTCTATCACATTCTTCAGGGGTGTGGCTTCAATCCATCTTGTGAAGTAGTCTGTGGCGGTGAGAATCCACTTGTGGCCGACATTGGAGGTAGGATTGATCATTCTGATGAAATCTAGCCCCCATTACGTGAATGGCTCATCCGCTACTATTGGATTGAGAGGCATTGCAAAAAAAAATCTTCTTCTTGCGAAGAATTGGAATTATTTGTAGGCTTTCATCATGGAGTATGAGTCATTGAATAGTGTAGGCCAAAATTACCCAACGCATAATATTTTGATGGAGGTGGTCTTCACAGAGAAGTGTCCTCCTACAAGACTGTTATGGAAGGTGTTGAGAATTCTCTTTTCTTGGTATGTGGTGACACATTGCAGCAAAACACCATTGAAATTCCTCTTGAAGAGGATCCCTTCAATAAGTGAGTATCCATTTTTTCACAGTCGGTAGAATCTTCTCTTCTGAGAAGGAAGTCCCACTGGATATTTTCTGGTGTGCATAAATCTTACTCTATCCGCCAGCCAATAGCCTTTGGGCTCAGACTCATTTGTTAGGACCAGCTCTGATTTCTCTTCTTCAGCCACCATTTCCTCATCATGCACCAAATATTTGCATAGCCCTCTTCCTTAGATGGTCTTTGTAGGCTTGACCTCAATGTCATATTCAAGGATCTTAGTGATCCAATTGGCCCTTAAGATCCGGGAGTGAAATTCTATCGGATTGTCTCCCTTTCCTTCATTGTACTTTTGAGTCAAAATAGTAGTGATGCTTGTCTTTCTACTAAATACATACATTATGAAGTCCTTCAATAGGTCTGGATTTACCAGTACAGGAGCTGAAGAAATAATGTCCTTAACCTTCTTAAAGGCTTCTCTCGCTTCTTTTGTCCATTTGAATAGTTGATCCTTTTTCAACATTATGGTGATTGGTTTAATTATTCCTACAAAATTAGAAATAAATTTGCTTACAAAGTTAACCTTCCCCAGAAAAGACTGGACTCCCTTTTTGTTGACTGATAGGGGAAGTTCCCTGATTGATTTTACCCTCTTAGGATTAATTGTGATTCCTTCTTTGGACACTAAATGTCCCAATAATTTGCCTTGTGGTACTCCGAAGACACATTTTTTGGGTTTAGGGATACCCCAAACTCCTGTCATATTTTTAAAACCACCTCTAGATGATCAAAATGATCATTCTTAGACTTTGAGAATAGAGTCAGATCGTCTAAATAGATGAGGATAATTTTGTTGATCAATTTGCTGAAAGCGATATCCATTGCCCACTGGAAAGTGGCTCCCACATTTGAGAGGCCAAAGGGCATTTTAGCATATGAAAAAATTCCCCACTTGGTAGTGAACGTTGTTTTGTGTTGGTCCTATTCATTGACTTAGATCTAATTTTAACTCGAAAAGCAATCTAATGAAGAAAACGTCTTTAAATCTACCATAGTTTGTAATATTGATTCCATGGAAGGCAATGGGTAATGATTTTTTAGCGATGCTCTGTTTAGGTCATGAAAGTTGACACAGAGATAAATGCCTCCATTCATCTTTCAGATTGGAATAAGGTTAGACACCCACGTACTCTGCTTGATTGGAAACACAATCTTGGACTGGATCAACCTTTTTAACTCTTGCGCCATCAGGGCTTCAATCTTTGGATTTATGGGCCTCTTCTTTTATCAGATGAGTTTAGCACCTTTCATTAGGTCTATAGTGTGCTCAATGATGTTAGGATCATATCCCTTGAGGTCATCATAAGATCAGGCCACTACCCCTTCATATATTTTGCAAAATTACATGAGTCTGTCCTTGTCATGTTGTGAAACTTCTTTTTTGACCTTTAGTTTTTTTCCATATCCAACCTCGAGATCGGTGTAGTCCACTTGGTCTGCCACAAAATTTCTCCTATCATTCCTCACATCATCACATTTGAATAGATTCTCAAGAGTGACCAACCCCTTCAGAAGCTATTTAGATCTTAACTGAATGATCTTCCCTTCATATTCTTCTTCAATCTTCAGCTGAAGTTGATTGGAAAATTCTCCTGATTGTTGGATGAATGAGGTGATGTGCTTATCACTTTTGAACACTTTCTAGCTTTGATCATTACTTGGAATGGAGGGTCATACAATCACTCACACAAAGTGTATATTTTTAACCGAGTCAGAGGTATGATCGAATTGTGATACTATCATTGCCATGAGATCTACAGTTAAATTCTACTCCCTAGGCACCACCTGAATGTTAAAATCCTCGAAACCTTCAATGAGGTCCCAAACCCTGTGTCTATAAGACCACATGTAGACTTTCCTTACAACAGAGGTGTTTCAGACTTGATTAATTATAAGTTCGGAGTCTTTGAATACCATTATTTTCTTGACACCCATTCGCTCTGTGAGGCTTAGACCTTGCACAAGGCCTTCATATCCGGCTTCATTGTTTGAGGAAGTGAAATGGAAGCATAAAGACCTAAGAATATCTTCATTGGTTGGATATGTTAAGCATATCCCAACACCAACACCGACCTTACACCTTGCACCATCAAAGTGCAATGTCCACGACTCTGAGGTTTGATCGATCGCGGGGTCCTTTACCACCTTGGGAATCTCTTGATCCTCCTCATAGATAATGTAGGTGCCTAATTTGGTAGCATGATAGTTGCTGAAAGGATCAATGTCTATGTATTCGCTTAAGATGACTTCTTCTTGATTGGTCCGGTCTCTAGTTATTGTGAACGGGAAAAAGTGTGCTAATCTAAGATGCAAAATAAACTCGAATGCAAAAGAAGCACAAAACACCTAACACCTCAAATTATTAGGCTACGTTAAACACAAATAAAAGGGAGATAAATATTTAACAAAATGATTATACCTTCCCTTTGTGTTGATCTTTGGTTGGCCCTTTGATGATTTTTGATGTGTGCTCCTTATATGATAGCTTGTAATGATGATGGTAAATGAGTGCTTAATGGAAGTAGATGAAAACCAATAATGGATTAGAAGATGCAATGGAAAAATGCTAAAATGGCTAACATAAATGGCTCAAACAACTTAGAAGCATAAGTTTGGTATGCATGTAATGGCTAGATCCTTTATTGAAAGAAGAGGGAGGTATTTATAGAAGTTGAATTCTCTAGAAAATTCAACGGTCAATATTGAGCCACCATGGCCAAAATGGAGGGTTGTGGTGAGTTGAGGACTCACAAGCCCTCACATCTTGACATGTGGCGGGTAAGTTGTCCAAAGGACAAGATGAGATGGCAAGGGGTACAAATGACATGGAAGAGGCCATGTGGTCCCAAGGTACTTGCAAGTACCTTGGGATGAGAGAGAATCTCCACAAAAAGTAATCCCATGTCCCCAAGTGGGGCTGAAAGTGACAAGTGATGAATTTTAGAAAGTCATCCCTTGTCAACATGGGGGATGGTGAAGGCCTTGGAGGAATAAAAGTGTATTTTTAATTCACTTTTTGGGAGAGACCAAAGGATAAAACAAGATTCCTCTAAAAGAGATCTTTTTCCTTTTGGGTACGATGTGACATATGAGATGTCATGGGGAAGACAAATTCATGGGGGGAATAAGTGAATTTTTAATTCACATGGGGAAGAGGTCAACCCAAAAAAGCTAAGTACCAAGAAGGTTGACCTAAGGACATGTTAAAAGGGGTAAGTGATTAGGATTAGGATTGTGCAATTAGGTGATTAGATTAATTAATGATGATTAGAAGCAAGTGGCAAGTTATGGAGGATGTGACATTAATCCTGATTAAGGATATGCACATCTTAATGGAGGGTTAATTAAATTAACCCAGATTAATGAAAAGGTTATGGAGGATGTGACAAGGAGAGAGAAAAAATGAATTAAAAATTGAAAAAGATAATTGACTAAATTAAATAAATTGATTGATTTATTTAATTTAGATAGGAAATGGGCTAATGTATAAAGTATTTAATTGATAAAATTAAATACCTTAGGAATGTTAGGGAAAAGGGAACATTAATTAAATAAATAATTTAATTAACATTGATGAAGGGGATGAAGGAAAGGGATAAATTTGACCTTATGTAAAGGGGTCAAATTTAGGTGTCTATAGTTACCTTCTCATCCTCGAGTAGCTCTGTACCGTATGTTTCATCTTTGGTGAAATAAGTATGAGTGGCTTCAAAGTTGACCATGGATTCATCGACCACATGTTTTGAATGCAAAGGTTTTGATATTATCTTCATTTTAGCTCCGTGCTTGGTCCTAAGGATCAGGTGCGACCAGTCCAAAGAAAGATATCGACCTATCTTTGAAGTGAATTCTCGGGATAGGCAGAGGCCAAACATGGGAGGGACATCTATGGTCACAATATCTTGTAGAACTGTGATGCTAGGGTAGGAGAATAAAGTCAAGGGGAGGTCTTTGATGACACCTACAGTTTCGACTTTGTTCCCATCTAGCTACATAACCTCCATATTTAAGGGTTCATAGCTAATTCCTAAGGCTTCAACTATCTGGTTGGGTATGACTATGGTGCTAGCACTAGAGTCAATCATGGAATTATGCAGCAATTTATTCCCCACAATGAGAGTTAAGAAAAAAGGCTTGGGCTTGGGCTTCTCTTTAACTTCAGTAGAGGTCTTCTCTACACTATTTACGAGAACTTTGGCTGGAGGTGATGGTTCAACAACATTTTCTTTGAGTGATTGCTCTGTTGGTTGAACAACCACATCTTCTTGGAGGGCCTTCTACAACAATGAATTTTTCTCTGGAATAGCTAAGATATCACAAAGGGATACACTAGCAGAAGATTTCTTCAATTGTTCCACCACGTTGAATGGTGGCAGATTCAAAGGCTTTTGTTCTTTAGCCCTTGTTATAAAAAATTCCTTACACAACTGTGGTTGTAGAGAAACTATGGAAGGACCAGGGGATTGGTCAGGGACACTTCTAGGCTGCAGAGTGACTAGTTCATTAGTGAATCTCCTTTTTGATCAAGTGTTGTAGTTAGAATACACTCATAGGGTCTCCAATGTGGATGCCTCATAGGTGAACACCACCTCCTCTCCTTCCATCCATGAGAAGAGGGCGTGGTCAAGAGCTATGTCATTTTCTTGCTCCAAGGATATTCCTTGCATTTGTACAGTAAGCACTACATTTTCCATTTGGGGAGAGGCATATGTATAACCTCCTAAATTTGGTGCCAGACCTTGGCTGCATTGTTTTGCAACCTTTGGCTATAAATTTCCACACGAAGAATTTTGAGGCATATGCACATCGCCGTAGGGGAAGCACGAGGGATTGATATCTTCGGTGAGGTTTTTCTACCCTATGGTCAACTCTCTGCTTGCACTTGTCTGAGCGGCTCCTAGCAGGGTAGGAACTGGCACTATTTGATTAGTTGTCTAAGCCTACGGATTTGCGTGCGTGCCTCCTTGATATTGGTTTTTTTAGTATGAAGGTCTTCCACCTTGATAATTTTGGTAGGCTGGTCTTGGAGGAGTGGCCTAGTTGTGCTTGATAGTAGTTAATTCATTTGCTAGGTTCCACAATAATTATTTTATGTCCCTCATCTCGTCCTTTGAAGAGCCTATTGGTTTTTTTTATTGTAACCAGGTTTATCTTCTATTCTACCTATAGAATGCCAATTCTAATCAAAGGTAGATTGAAGGACTTAGACCAACTGATGAGGATTTTAACAATAAACCTCCTACACTTCGGGCTCTGCAAAACCTAGGAGGGTGGTCCCCTTAATATGTTTATAATCTCTGCACCAAACTTATAAAAAATCATTAATAATTAAGATATAATCTCATTTAATAGCTCGACATAATAGGATGCTACTGAATTGAATTGGCTTTTCATCAATAGTATAAACTACCTGGAGCATCAGATGATTACAACAACACTTCCCTACTTAAGATAGTCATTTAATTTGCAATTTTGTAGCAAGTTCTAAGCAAAGACAAGCAGACATAGAACGTCACAAACAAATACGATTTAAACCAGAGCCATATACCATTGGGGAGTCAGACTCACAAGCATTTAAAATTCCATGACAGATTAAAACACATAGCATACAAGATCTGTGACAATATTGCCTTACAACATCATCAATTTATATCCTAACCCAATACTTCTTACCAAATCCCTTTATAAAAATATCCACCTATAACTCCATTCAAGCATTTTAATTAATTCTTTGAATTAAATCCAAAATGAAAATCATACACACCACAACAGTGAGATGAACACAATAACCCTTGATTATATTATTCAAGATTATGATATGCTTATACAAAGGAGAGACATGAGCTCGAAATGAATCATTATAACTCAAATGCTAGTACTATCATGAAACATCAAACCTTCATAAATTCAAAACCCTACTACAAAATGACCCAAAACCTAAATTGTATTTACACTGAATCAACAGGCTTTACAACTTGCTTTGCAACTATGCCTAGAATCGACCTGAAAATATCTAACTTGCTAACCCTTATTTTTGGCCTTGAAATCCTTCTTATAGAGAATGAAGGAGCAAATAAGCATCGGGCTAGAAAATACACATGTCACCGGTCAATTGGACTGCTCTATAACACTTCAAAAAATGATTACAATCATCGAGTCCTGGAGCATCTTCTTGTTAATTCCACTCATTAGAGAAAAGCCACTGCATTGGCCAAACCTCAAAACCTGCACCAAAAAACCACCATGGAGACAAAACCACAATCAGTTATAACCATAACCGCTAAGCTGTTAACTACTAGTAGTAGACAGTGTCTTACTCCTCTTCGGTTAAGTATTTTTCCACCCATCTCTGATACTCTTCATCCGTTGGCCAATAAAAATTCACCACCTCATTCACCTTAGTATTGTAAGGTGTGTATTTCATTGCAGCCTGATTTGACTCTCTTTCAAAAGACTCTAAAAATGTGTTGGTGTTAATTATTTTATCAATTCTATTCACCAACAAATCATAGTCTGAATCATCATAGACCAATTTGATTTGTGCATTGATAACTTCATCCACTCTATCCTACCACTGTTTCAGTGATTTAATATTTCCTTGTGCATCAATTATATCTGGAAAAAATCTATCACTCCAATCATCAAAGCTCTTTACTAGCTCCTTAATTCTCCTACTCAAATCATTAGGTAGGGCTTGGAAACCCTTCAGTGATTTCACAAAAAATTGAGTAGGCCTCAATGATTGGGCACTATTATCTACAACAAATCTAAAGGCCTTATACATAATATCCAGATCATTGGCCCTAGGGATCCACTTCTCAGCCAAAGGAAAAACTATTTCTCGATCCTTATTAGTCTTTCTTATTTTATCCAAGAATAAAGAATATAAAGAATGTACCGATGGTAATCCACCATCAAACTTCTCATTTAGGTGCCTCAAAACTTTGTCAACCACCTCATTTTGTTTGGAAACTGCTCCATCCTCACTTGCTTTTAAAGCAGCCTGTAACTCTGTGATCTTATTTAACATCTGCTTCTTAGTGGGATCCATAGATTATTCAACCTCTTCTTCAACTAGCCCTAATGTAGGACTGAGAGCAAGCATCTGGATGGGGGATCCTGGAGTAGAAATAATTGGAGAAGTAGGGTGGACTGATCCCGAAGTACAAGGTAATGCCCTGATACCAAGAGCATTGGACGATTCTCCCACCTGCCCATATTTCAACCTATCTACTTCAGATTGCAGCTCAACATTCCTTTGCTACATCCTACCATATTCTCCAATTATGATGTATTTCTCCATCAAACTCTTCTTTTCAGCCTCTTCCTTTTTAGCTATCTTCTAGGCCAATTTCACCACGTTTACACTTAGGCTTGTAGCTTCTGTAGTTGAAGTTTCAGAAGCTCTTTTGATTATTAACCCTCCCTTTAGATTTGGGCTAATATCAGTTACATTTGGCTTTTTGCCCTAGGGTGCCAATGCCCATATTGCCAAAGTTTCATATTCCTCACTAAAGGCAGAGTCCTGCAGAGCTGCCTTAACCTCTTCTTCACTATTTTGTATGGGATGCTTGGACTGTAAAATAGTATTGAATTCCATTGCATCAACGATGTGCCATTGAGGAAAAATTAGGACACCAGCCTGAGTCACAAGTCTCCTTCCCTCCTCAGGAGTGATGTTTATGAATTCTTCCATTAGTTTGGCCTTCACCTCATCATCATTCTCCTGCTCAGACCTATCAGGTCTTGATTCTCTCCTCCTCTTGCACTTGTCCTGGTATTCTTCTAGCTTCATCCTCCACACTAGTTGCAAGAATACAAGAGTCTTTACAAATGCATCATCGTCCAAGAATGCCTTGCAAGCCTCCATTCTGGCATCTTGTACACATTGCCCCTTTACATCCATATCAGATAACACCAACTGTGTTGATCTAGGAGGGGAAGGGATATCAACCTGCATGTCCTGATCTGTAACAATTATTTCATCCATCAGTGTCTCTTGTGCTTTCTCAACTCTCTGCCTCTTAGGGTTTGGCATTGATGGTAGCACTACAAGATCACTCCCTGGTAGTGAATCCAAATCAGTAATCCTTATCCCTCTAGGTGCTTTGATCTTTGGACCTGGCTATAATGATGTCTTCATTATTTGTTCTCCTTTCTTATCCCCCTCCTCCTCATTGTTGTCATTCCTCTTCCTCCTGTATAGAGGCTGATTCACTGAGGGATGATAAGTTGGCCTTGTTTCTTCAGGCCTCACCTCTTGTCTTTGAATTCCAAAGTCCAATTCCAAATTGACCTTCTTGGTCATCAAGGTGACCATGATCTCTTTGAAGTTATCCAGAAAGAAAGCAATTCTCTTGTGAAATGGAGTGAACTCCATTGATGGATCATATTTTGGATCCATTTTATGCGCCATAGCCAGCAAATTCTCATATGCAATCCATTTTTCTTTATTCAATTCCCGCCTATTCAAATCAAATTCATTTCTGATTAGATTTTCAAGAAAATTGATTTCATTTATAAACCTACTACCTTTAATTCGTTGCCTAAACAAGGCAAACAATCCCTCAAGGTCCCACTACCTCCTAGAGCCACTCCTCAAATGGAAATCATCAAAATACCTTCCAAAGTGGACCCATCCTCCCTTGGAAAAGACAAAATTAGAAACAACAGTGTAGTCAGGAAACAAATTTCCCTTTCCCCTCCCTATTAGGTTGTCCTCGTGAATACAACCTATTTGCCACATGACCTCAACAAACCCCATTCTTGATGGTACATTAAATGGGAGAATAAGTGGGGCTCCCTGAAAACCATATACCCTTAGAACAGTACTTACGAGGTACAAGATGATGTCACCCCAATTGTGGCAGATTTTCAACTCAGGCTTCCTCACCTTTGGTCAAAGGAAGTCATGTAATTCTTTAGGAACTCTAGGTACATTTACTACCAACCAAGCCCTGAGTTTGGAGGAAAAGCAATTGTCAAATTGCACAAAACTGGCACCTCCCCTGTTGTAAGATAAGTCTGCACTCCAAACCTATATTGGTAATATTTTTCCATTCACTTCTTGCCTCAACTCCATATTCTCTGAGAAGAAGTCGACATTCTTGTACAAGAACATGTGCATTAACATGGAGTACCAAAAGAAAGGAGTGCCCATATCCCCCACCTGCAACTTCAGCAACGCCTCATGCATCTTTTCTGCTAGAAGAGATGCAAAGTCATACACCATAGAGAAATTGGGATGCTGAATTTGGGCCCCCATGAACATGTATGAAATTGGCATCACGGTATTAGGTTGAACCCCAAAATTTGGAAGAATGAATAAAATGTCGCCAAAAAGTGATTGGAAAATTAGCTCAACCTGAAAGGCTCCTAGTCACTTGGGCTGATATGAATTGTTGAACTACCTACCCTAGCCAGATGAGGAGGAAGCAACTTCAATCTTAAGAGAGGCTTTGAGCTTGCATATTCCTGCTTCATCTCCTCAAGATCAATTGGAACCAAGAATGAGCTAGAATCACTCAAATCAAATGCCTATTGAATCTCATCTGCGTTTATACTCAGTAGAATCCCACCATCATTATCCCTTATTACTCTTGTAACAGGGTCATATTGTGCATCCACTGCTCTGAGTAGGTCCACATCAGGAAACACATTTGGCACTGCTAGTTTCCCCATGTTTTATCTCCAACCATTAGAGAAGGGGTGAGGTAAGTTTTTATGTCCATACCAAAGCCTAAACATTTCCAAACCAGTCATAGGAACCCTAGAATCTGCAATATTATAATTCTTGCACACTAATCCTTCTCCTAGGGTTCTTCCACTCATTAAAACTAAACCCCTCTTCCTGTCATTTTTTGATAATGGGAGTTGATCTAGAAAACCATGATATAAATTTCTTTGCAAATAATCAATATGGCCGGAATGCTGCTTTGGTGGTGCCATCTTAAACAACTAGGGCTTCTTTAAATAATTCAAATCCTTGAACAAACTAGGGCTACCCAAAAATTGAAATTACAACAAAACCTTGCAATTTCCCACAATTCAAACGAACCAATAACCCTACACTAATAATCAACAAACCCCTTCACCAGCACACTACAACCCTTCACAAAAATCACAGTCAAATTAACCAAGCAGTACAAAAAAAAACTCATGGGATTTCACGCCTTGCAGAAAACCAAACTTTCATTGTGATCGCTCGAAAACTTTATCTCTGGGTTTGAGCTGCTTCAAAAATACTTGAATGTTTTGTGGTAAAATAGAAAGAGAGAAGATACTTTATGTCGATCGAATTGAGCCAGTAAACGTCTCATCCGCCATTAAAGCTCATTTGCATGCTACACCAACGACTCCAATTGCATTTGATGCGAATTTAAATTCCAGTTGTTGATCTTTTGTTTTTGTCAGATCATTGAAGGACCACCTTCAAAAAGGTTGATGTAATCTCCATCTCAGCATCGAGGGCCCACCACAATATGCAGTGCCAAAGGAGTACATGTGGCACCTGCCTGCGATATCACAATCACTAAATATCCTGCATCTTTTGATCATGCAATGATGGGCAACCGTTGATTCCTACCATTGGCAATCGTGTTCATTCACATCAATCACTAGCACTGAACATAACCGTCGAGCAACTTTTTATCAAGATTATAACACCACCATCAATCATAAGCACGTGCATCTCATAGCTATTTTAGTAAGCCACTATATAATGTATTAAAACCTGACACAAAATTAAAGCACTTTATTAATCTTCTTTTCGGTGTCGGTAGCTGAGACACATGGCGCTCGCCCATGATTTCGCAATCAGTTGAAACCCAGCAGTGAGGTCATCACGACATCGTGGGGAACAATCGAGATCAACTATTGGATGATCGACGGTCACTAAAAAATGTTCCTTGCAAAAAATATAAAATAATTATTAAAGGGACAAGGGGACATCGCCTAGGCCAATGAGAAACTGATGGCTCAATGTTGTTCTTAAAATGGGGCATGAGCCAACCTAGACTTAGGAAATAATAAAATCAGGCAAAATATTTAACACTGTTCATTAAAAGGTGCCCGACCTAGACGATTCAATGGGACATAAGTCATTTTAAAACCTCCCTCAAAAAGTTAATGGCGAAATAGATCCTACCCAAGGTATTAGATAGAACATTAGGATTATTTGAAGGCAAAAATAAAACCCCCAACCTTAGGTTTCTTCCGAATAGCATGACAATCCAGTAATGAGGCAAAATAATAATGAAACTCAAAGAACAAAATTTGAGGCTCCATCAGTGGTTCCAGTTGGGGATGTTCATTCCACTGGAATGAAGTGAGAATAACAGAATCTTAGGTAGAGCAGACCAGTCATAGAGACAACCAAAGAGGATTGTCCAGACAAGACAATCCAACAAGAAGGAAACCTACAACTAACATATATATAGATCTAAGCTATTATTCATGGAAAACAATACTTCAACAGAAGTATAACTTCAAGAATTGTCCATGAATTAGAAATTCAAGAATATCACCTGTCATTTCTTGGAGGAAATATGAATCTTCCCCCCACTTATTATTCACCAGGATTGGACCCAACTAGATTGCATGAAATTTACCATGTTTTCCTTTATCTTCCAACTTGGCATTCCACATCAAAACCTTATCTCCATTTTGGAAACTCCTTGCAGTTGTCTTTCTGTCATACAAATTTTTTACTTGTAACTGCAATTTGGCATTTTTCATTTGAGATTCCCTCCTAGTCTCATCTAATTCTATGAGAGATTCCACTCTCAACTGCATTTCATCTTCTATTTCATTACCATACATCTGGACAAATTTATACATCTCCATCAGGTTATTCTGGGGCAACCTTGCATTTATCCCATAGACTAAGTCTAATGGGGCACAACCTATTGCCTTCTTCATAGTTACCCTGTCTGCCCAGACTGCTAATCTTAATTTAGAGTCCCATGCCTTCTTATTTTGATCTAGGATTCTCTTGATAATCTTCATCAAGATTTTATTGCTTGATTCTTCTTCTCCATTTCCGTGTGGATGGTAAGGTGATGAGTAAGAGACTTGGATGCCATGCTTCTCACATAATTCCATATATTCTTCAGACCTCAAACACATTGCATTATCTGACACAATCTTCTTTGGACATCCGAATCTAGTCACTATATTACTCATTAAGAAATTAATTACCACCTTACTAGTTGCTTTCTATGTTGGAATTGCTTCCACCCACTTGGTAATGTAATCAGTGGCCACCAATATCCATGAATGGCCTCCACTTTATTTACATGCTATCTCTCCTACAGAATCAATACCCCATTGCTGGAATGGAGATTGCACTGCAACTGGTTTTAAAGGTAAGTTACCAGAGAAATGGTGACAAGCATCACATGTCTTCACCAATTGGTGTGCGTCCTTAAAAATGGTAGGCCACCAAAACCCAACCCTCATTATTTTGTGTGCAGTTGTTTTGGGCATATAATGCCCTCCACAAACTCCACTATGCATTTCATTCAAGAGCTCTTGTGCTTGATCTTGGTCTACACATTTCAACATAACACCTTCTCCATTTCTCCACCAGAGTTTTCCTATTATGACAACATATTTGATAACATGTAACTTCAATGTCCTCTTTCCATTTTCACTTAGATTATTAGGACATTTCATCTTTTGTAAATAATAGATCACACCTTTTTACCAATCAGAATGTTCCATGTCACATATGTGTGATCTACTCTCTTCTTCAAGAAAATTTATTTGATTTGCTTCCAGATTACTTTGGGCCATAAGCCTGGCCAGTCCTTGTCCTCTCACCAGTTTGGTAATCTGGATTTCAATGTTGAATTCTTGGATCCTATTGATCCATCTACATCTTCTTCCTGACACTTCCTATTGTGTACAAATGTCCTTCACAACAACACTGGGTACATAGGCAATTATAGTAGCTCCCATCAAATATGTCCTAAAAGCTTTTACTGCTTTTACTAGTGCATATGCCTATTTTTCATTTATGTCATATTTAAGTTTTGTAGCCTGCAAGGACTTGCTGAAAAAGGCTATAGGCTGTTCAAAACCCTCAACATTCTTTTGCAATAACACACCTACAATTGTGTGGAATAAAGCAAATGAGAAGATCTGTAAGGTTTTGTAAAAATCAGGGGTTCTTAACACATGAGCTTCCTTTATAGCTTGCTTAATGGCCTAGAAAGCCTATACTGACTCTTCTTCCCATTCAACCTTGGCCCCTTTCTTAAGCATTTTAGAAATAGGGTGAACTATCTCAACAAAATTTGTTATGAATCTCCTTAGGAAATTAATTTATCCAAAGAAAGATTGTATTCCCTTGACATTTCTGGGTTGTGGTACCTTATCTATTGCAATTACCTTTTCTTGATCAATTTTGACCCCATCCTTAGAAACAATATGTCCCAACAACTTTCCTTCCTTTACTCCAAAAACACATTTCTTTGGATTTAAGGAAATACCATATTCCAATGCCCTACTGAATACTTTCTCTAGATGTTCACAATGGTCATCTTCTTTCTTGGAATATGCTGTTAGATCATCCTGATAAATCACCAAAAACAAGTTAATGAAATCTGAGAATGCCACATCCATGGCTCTTTGGAAAGTAGCCCTTGCATTTGTTAGACCAAAAGGCATTCTCACATATACATAAGTTCCCCAAGGTGTAGTGAAAGTTGTCTTAAATTGTTCAGAATCCTTAACCATGACTTGGTTATAGCCAGAAAACCCATCCATCATAGACATTAATTCATAGCATGTCACTCTCTGCAACATGGCTTCCATATTTGGTAATGGGTAGTTATCTTTCAATGAAGACACATTCAAATTTCTAAAATCCACACATAACCTAATGTCTCCATTTTTCTTTCTCACAAGCACCAAATTCGATACCCAAGATGAATGTCTAATTGGTTTGATGATCCCTGCATCTCTTAACTTCATTAGTTCTTCTTGCATTTTTTGGGCCAAGGTAGGATTAATAGGTCTTTTCTTTTGCCTCAATGGCTTAGAATCATCACTCAAAGGAATTTCATGTTGAAATAAATCCTTCCTATAAGCCTTAAGATCATCATAAGACCAAGAAAACACATGTCTGAATTTTCTTAACAAATCAATTAACATCCTTCTCACCTTAGGTGATAATTTCTTTCCAATATACACCTTTTTTGGTGATGCTTTTGTTCCAAGGTTTATTTCCTCCAATTCATCAAGATGGGAAGCAACACAATTAACCTTCGTCCTATCCTGGATGTCAATCACTCTTTCAAGAACAACTAAACCTTTAGGAATTGTATTGGTCTTTAACTGAATAACTTCATTCCTAAACACAATATCCTTACCATCAATATTTTCAACAAAAGCTCCAAAGCCAATTTCTTGACTTTCATATTCATCCACACAACTTAAGAACCTCACTATATCATCATCACTGTAAAAAGCTTGCCAGTTTTTGATATTATCAGGAACAGATGGTCTAGTTTGCACTTCAATCTTTGAAATCCCAGCATAAGTCATGTCATCTGGTCTCAATGCAATATTTGCTAGCAAATGTGCCACCTTATTGTGGCCTCTCTCCATCAAATTTATACCAAAATCATCAAAGTTCTCCAATTCATCCCAAACAACATTTCTATACTATTTAAGCCTTTTATTCTTTGACACGTATATGGACCTGACTTGGGAAATCACAAGCTCATAATCTCCAATCACTTTGAGCTTCTTGATCCCATGTTTTTGAGCCAATCTCAGCCCCAATAACAAGGCTTCATATTCGGCCACATTGTTGGTGCATTAAAATAACAGAGTGAAAGAGAACCTGAATGTCTTTCCACTTGGAGACCTTAGCAATACACCTGCACCAGATCCTTCCTTTGAACTTGCACCATCAAAATATATAGTCCACAAATCATTAGATTCTGACAAATGTTCAACTTCTGTATCAATTGGTGCAATAGGTTTATCACAATTACTAGGGGATCCCTCAGCCATGAACTCATTTATGCCACAGTCAGTAAAACATGTCAAATTCTTAGTCGGATCATGCTCAATCATATGAGGCACCTTAGACTCTCTTTCAATCTTGACATCTTTTCCATCAATGTAAAAGGTAGAAAATGACTAATCACATTGCATGTTACCTCCCATTGATGCACTCCACTTCCTTGACAAGAGAATTCCAAAATGGGGAGGGATGTCTGCAACTAAAATAGTCATGGCCAAAACCTTATCAAGGTATTGGGTTAATTTATAAGGCAATGCTTTAATAGTCCCAATAACTGGAACTTATCTCGAATGTAATGCATAGAATTTACCTTGAGTAGTGTCTACTGTTAAGCCCATTGCTTCCATGATCTTGACTGACATAGCATTATTTGACGCCCCTAAGTCTATCATAGAATTTCTCAGAGTCTTCCCATTTATATCAACACTCAGGAAAAAGGGGGTTATATTCTCTAGGCACATATTGATAGAATTCCCTAGATACACAGGGGGAATTTGTGTTACAATTCCTTCCACTTCTTTCTCTTTTATTTCTTCCTTTTCCTTTGCTTCTTTACAATTTCCTTGTTCAATTTTACTACTAGCAACCCCTGTAATCAAGGCTATTGTTTTTTATTTATACTCAACTATTCTCATTATTTCCAGCAAAGGTATAGTAACTTTAACTTGGGAAAATACTTGAAACATGTCTAAGGCCGTGTATTTAGGCAGGTCAAGAATCATACCTTCATTATTTTCTTTCTTCTCCAGTTGTTGTTTTCCTTCAAGTTTCTTTTGCTTCTCTTCTAGAGAAGATTCAACAGACTTGGTAATCAATTTGGTCTATACCAATAAAGGAGTAACATCCTCATGGGGCTTTGGGATCTTAGGATTTTTTACCCATATCTTGTCATTCTTGACCTCCTTGATTTTGACAGCATCATTTTTGCTATCTTCTTTAACACCCTTGTTTTTATCTTTATGTTCCTTAATGAAAAGGCCAATAGGCTTACCTTGCTTGCCATCCATAGTTCTATTTCTTAGCTACAATGTACTTCTCATCTGAGTAGCCATCTCTTTAGTCAACTGGGCAATTTCATCTTCTGATGGTCTCCTTAGAGACACTGAATCTTTTGCTTGCTCCATATGGCAGGCATGATGGTCTAACTCACCTTCCTCATCAGAAAAAACCTATTGATGATAGATTTCACTTCTTTGTCGTTGATTATTCACATCAACTTCTTGCAATTCCTCATCAGAAGAACATTCAACTTCATCAATATATGACCGGGCCATACAAACATCTACATCATTCTGCTCAAAATTAGGAGTCTGCTCATGAGCATCCTCTTCTTTTCCTTTAGCAGCAAGCAGCTAGGAAATGCCACAATAATTCTAATCATGTGTATGTTTACACACCTCACACCATGGTCTATCTTCTACCAAATTTATAGAATTCTTCTACAAAGGGTCTGGTGTCTGCTGATCAGTTTTAGGCTTTTGGGTTGGTGGTATTGGTTTTCCATCCTTCCAATTTGTATTGTAAGGATAATTTTGCAGTCTAGGAGGTCTGTCATTTTTATTATACTGCTGCTTATCATTTCCAAGACCCTTCTCTTGCTTAGCAACAATATACTTTATGTCCTTCAAGGTGCTGAGGACCTTATCCCACTTCTCATCATCCTTAGGGCTTGCAGTAGATACTTTCTCAGTTTTATCCCTAGGATTTTTCAAAAGAGTAGGTTCCTCCCTCCTACCATATTTTTTAGAATCTTTTCTATTGCTTTCAATATTAATGGCTGCTCTAAAAGAATCCCTCATGGTCTGAGGGTCTTTATCTCTAAGGAGATATGCCATTTTAGCATCAAAAGCATTGAAATAAGTGGTTAAACAAAAATTATCATCAAGTCTCATCACTTGAAACAACTTATACATTGCCTTTTGAAATCTAAGGTTAAATTCTGTCGCAGGCTCATTTACTAGCTATTTGATGTTGTTGAATTCATTTAACATGAAACTAGCATTAGTCTTATCACCATATTGTTCTTTGAAGCATTTTTCAAACTCTTCCCATGAACCAATACTAGCATTCGGTAGACCCCTATACCAATCCCTTGCATCTTCTGTCAAAGATTGGACAAACAACTTCATTACAACATCCTCATGTTCTACTTCATATTCATTTAACATATCCACGAAGGCTTTCAAATGTTCCTCTACTGAAAAAGCATTATTCCCAGTAAATTTATTCATCTTTTCCCTTAGCTCATTAGGGATGGGATTTGGGTGACTCGAAATACCATCAAAGAATAATTGCCTATACCTTTCCAATTATATAGGTCTCCTTTGAAATAGTCTATCAATTTTCTCAGAGTCTTCACCAGACCGTGTATTCTGAGTCTTAGGACCATCTTGATGTGGATTTATAAACTTGGTTGCATGAATCTTTGGGCATGAATTATTTGTGGTATTCTCCAGACTAGGTTTAGGATCATTTTTCAAAACATCTTGGTGACTTGATGAAGTTGTAGCTTGTGCAACTTCATCCACACTCAACATTCTTAGGAAACTTATTTTCCTTCTCTTTTCTGCATTTGCAGCCTCAATTTTAGTCCTCTCTAGTTCTTTTGCTAGAGCTTCCCCTTCCCTCCTAACCTTTTCCAAGGCAGTCTCTATTTGTGATGACACATGTGGAAGGGGATCTTGTTTAGGATGGTGAGAAACCACCCTCTCATTTATCTTGATCCCTTCAGCCTTCTATTTTCCCTTGTCTAAAATAGGTTTAGGATCTGGATTACTTGATTGGGGCTTAATAGGGTTCAAGGGTTTTGGGTCTACAGGCTTTGGTTGGACCTCAGCTTGACCTACAAGACTCACCTTAGACACTAACTTCACCTCCTTATCAATTTTTTTTGTACAACAAGAACTTCCTCTTTTGGCTCAGTTCTACTTTGGTTCAGGAGTTTCATTTTTGCCAATTGTCTAATTAATCTATCCCTCTCAATTACAACATGCATCAGTTCTATTTCTTTCTCCTTGTCCTTTTTCATCCTAAGTTCAAATTTCTTTTGGATCTCTCATCTTAAAGAGTCGATATCTCCAAAAACATCATCAAGGTTAGGCAAAGTCATATCAGAACTTGATGTCTCACTTAATTCTATTAGGTTTGATTCTTCATGCCTAGATAATAAAGGGGTTCCATCATCTTCAGCAGGAGGAGGCACATCATAGGTGGATTCTCTGTGATGGCTTTGACTTCTACTCCTACTTCTTCTTTCAGTATATTGGACACTAACAAGCCCTTTATTATGACAAGCTACATCCTCTTGAACAGGTGTATTAAATAATGCATCAAAAAATACACAACTACCTGACTCTAAATGTCTAGACACATGTTCAAAAGTATCAGAGATAGGATGTAGAGGCTTACTTGTACCTTGGTGTACTGGATTCTGTGACATATGAGCAACACTACTGGATTCTGGATTCTTCTTTATCCAGTCCTTCTTCTTCATCTTAGGAAGTTCTCCTTCCAATTTTTGTTCCGGGTGATTCTTCATGAATGATCTGGTGTTCTTCATTCCCTCTACTTGTTCAAAAGATCTTTTAATTGATATAATTTTTTTAAAAATAAAATGCACACTGGTGCAAAGACTTCAGAGTCTCCACCCAATTATCTTGGGAATACCAACTATTCAAAAATAGTTGGTGGAATTTTAAAAGACCTTTAGAACTTCTTGTACTAACAATGCACAAAGAAAACCTCATGGGATAACACAAATATTTGAACAACCAAAGAAATGGATTAAAAAAACACAAAAACCACAGGCTCAGCCTTCAAATCAAAAAAATAAGATGATAACTCTATGCAAAATGGATAACCGACCCAGTGACAAGAGATATTCAAACTAAGTCCCCAGTAGAGTCACCATTTTGTTGGTTGTTTTTACTGTAACCAGGTTTATCTTCTATTCTACCTATAGAATGCCAATTCTAATAAAAGGCAACTCAAAGGACCTAGACCAACTAACGAGGATTTTAACAATAAATCTCCTACACTTCGGGCTCTGCAATCCCAGGAGGGTGTGCCCCTTAATGTGTTTATAATCTCTGCATCGAACTTATAAACAATCATTAACAATTAACATATAATCTCATTTAATAGCTCAACAGAATAGGATACTACTGAATTGAATTGGATTTTTATCAATAGTATCAACTGCTTGGAGCATGAGATGATTACAATAATACTTCCCTATTTAAGATATTCATTTAATTTGCAATTTTGTAGTAAGATCTAAGCAAAGACAAGCAGACATAAAACCTCACAAAAAAATACAATTTAGACCAGCGCCATATACCATTGGGGAGTCAGACTCACAAGCATTTAAAATTCCATGACAGATTCAAACACATAGCATACAAGATCTTTAACAATATTTCTTTACAAAATCATCAATTTATATCCTAACCCAATACTTCTTATCAAATCCCTTTATAAACATATCCACCTATAACTCCATTCAAGCATTTTAATTAATTCTTTGAATTAAATCCAAAATGAAAATCATACACACCAAAACAGTGAGATGAATGCAATAACCCTTGATTATATTATTCAAGATTATGATATGCTTATACAAAGGAGATAAATGAGCTCAAAATGAATCATTATAAATCAAATGATAGTATTGTCATGAAACATCAAACCTTCATAAATGCAAAAACCTACTACAGAATGACACAAAACCTAAATTGCATTTACACTTAATCATTAGGCTTTACAACTTGCTCTGCAACTATGCCTAGAATCGACTTGAAAATATCTAACTTGCTAACCCTTATTTTTGGCCTTGAAATCCTTCTTATAGAGAATGAAGGAGCAAACAAGCATCGGGCCAGAAAATACACATGTCACCGGTCAATTGGACCGCTCTGTGACACTTCAAAAAATGATTACAATCACCGAGTCCCGGAGCATCATCTTGTTAATTCCACTCATTAGAGAAAAGCCACTGCATTGGCCAAACCTCAAAACCTGTGCCAGAAAACCACCATGGAGACAAAACCACAATCAGTTATAACCATAATCGGTGAGTTGTTAACTGTCGATAGTAGACACTATCTTACTCCTCTTCGGTTAACTATTTGTCCAACCATCTTTGATACTCTTCATCCGTTGGCCAATAAAAATTCACCACCTCATTCACCTTAGTATTGTAAGGTGTGTATTTCACTACAACCTGATTTGCCTCTCTTTCAAAAGACTCTAAAAATGTTCTAGTGCTAATTATTTGATCCACACTACTCACTAACAAATCATAGTTTGAATCATGACAAATCAATTTGATTTGTGCATTGATAACTTCATCCGCTCTATCCTGCCACTATTGCAGTGATTTAATATTTCCTTATGTATCAATTATATCTAGCAAAAATCTATCACTCCAATCATCAAAGCTCTTTACCAGCTCCTTAATTCTCCTACTCAAATCATCAAGTAGGGCCTGAAAAACCTTCAGTGATTTCACAAAAAATTTAGTAGGCCTCAATTATTGGGGACTATTATCTGCATCAAATCTAGAGGCCTTATACATAATATCCAGATCATTGGCCCTAGGGATCCACTTCTCAGCCAAAGGCAAATCTATTTCTTGATCCCTATTAATGTTTCTTATTTCATCCAAGAATAAAGAATATAAATAATGTACTAATGGTAATCTACCATCAACCTTCTCTTTCAGGTGCCTCAAAACTATGTAAACCACCTCACTTTCTTTTAAAGAAGCCTGTAACTCTATGATCTTATTTAACATCTGCTTCTTAGTGGGATCCAAAGAGTATTCAACCTCTTCTTGAACTGGCCCTAATGTAGGACTGAGAGTAGGCATCTGGATGGGGGATCCCGGAGTAGAAATAATTGGAGAAGTAGGGGGGACTGAAGTAGAAGGTAATGCCCTGATACCAAGAGCATTGGAGGATTCTCCCACCTACCCATATTTCAACCTATCTACTTCAAATTGCAGCTCAACATTCCTTTGCTGCATCCTACCATATTCTCCAATTATGATGTATTTCTCCATCAAACTCTTCTTTTCAACCTCTTCCCTTTTAGCTATCTTCTGGACCAATTTCACTACATTTATAGTCAGGCTTGTAGCTTCGGTAGTTGAAATTTTAGAAGCTATTTTGAATATTAACCCTCCCCTTAGATTTGGGCTAATATTTGTTACATTTGGCTTTCTGCCCTGGGGTACCAATGCCCATATTGCCAGAGTTTCATATTCCTTACTAAAGGCAAAGTACTGCAGAGCTGCCTTAACCTCTTCTTCACTATTTTGTATGGGATGCTTGGACTGTAAAATAGCATTGAATTCCACTGCATCAACGATGTCCCATTGAGGAAAAATTAGGACACCAGCTTGAGTCACAAGTCTCCTTCCCTCCTCAGGAGTGATGTTTTTGAATTCTTCCATTAGTTCAGCCTTCACCTCATCATCATTCTCCTGCTCAGACCGATCAGGTCTTGGTTCTCCTCTCCTCTTGCATTTGTCCTGGTATTCTTCTAGCTTCATCCTCCACACTAGTTGCAAGAATACATGAGTCTTTACAAATGCATCATTGTCCAAGAATGCCTTGCAGGCCTCCATTCTAGCATCTTGTACACATTGCCCCTTTACATCCATATCAGATAACACCAACTGTCTTGATCTAGGAGGGGAATGAATACCAACCTATATGTCCTGATCTGTAACAATTATTTCATCCATCAAAGTCTCTTGTGCTTCCTGAACTCTCTGCCTCTTAGGGCTTGGCTCTGATGGTAGCATTGTAGGATCATTTCCTGGTAGTGAATCCAAATCAATAATCCTTATCCATCCAGGTGCTCTGATCTTTGGACCTGGCTGTAATGATGTCTTCATTATTTGTTTCTTATCCCCCTCCTCCTCCTCACTACTGTCATTCCTCTTCCTCTTGTATAGAGGCCGATTCACTAAGGGCTGATAAGTTGGCTGTTTCTCTTCAAGCCTTGCCTCTGGTATTTGAATTCCAAAGTCCAATTCCAAATTAACCTTCTGGGTCATCAAGGTTCCTATGATCTCTTTGAAGTTATCCAACAAGAAAGCAATTCTCTTATGGAATGGAGTGAAATTCATTAATGGATCATATTTTGGATCCATTTTATGCACCATGACCAGTAACTTCTCATATGCAATCCATTTTTCTTTATTCAATTCCTACCTATTCAAATCAAATTCATTTCTGATTAGGTCTTCAGGAAAATTAAATTCATGTATAAACTTGCCACCTTTAATTCATTGCCTAAACAAGGCAAAGAATCCCTCAGGGTCATGCTTCCTCCTAGAGCCACTCCTCAAATGGAAATCATCAAAATACCTTCCAAAGTGGACCCATCCTCCCTTGGAAAAGACAAAATTAGAAACAACAGTGTAGTTAGGGAACAAAGTTCCCTTTCCCCTCCCTGTGAGGTTGTCCTCGTGAATACAGCCTATTTGCCACATGACTTCAGAAAACCCCATTCCTTATGGTACATTAAATGGGAGAATATGTGGGGCTCCCTGGAAACCATATACCCTTAAAACAATACTTACGGGGTACAAGATGATGTCACCCCAATTGTGGCAGATTTTCAACTCAGGCTTCCTTACCTTTGGTCGGAGGAAATCATGTAAGTCTTAAGGAACTCTAGGCACATTTACTACCAACTGAGCCCTGAGTCTGGAGGAAAAGCAATTGTCAAATTGCACAAAACTGGCACCTCCCCTGTTGTAAGATAAGTCTGCACTTCAAACCTGTACTGGTAATCTTTCTCCATTCACTTCTCTTCGAGAAGAAGCCGACATTCTTGTATAGGAACATGTGCATTAACATGGAGTGCCAAAAGAAAGGAGTTCCCATATTCCCCATCTGCAACTTCAGCAACCCCTCATGCATCTTTTCTGCCAGAAGAGATGCAAAGTCATACACCACAGAGAAATTGGGATGTTGAATTTGGGCCTCCATGAACATGTATGCAATTGGCATCACGGTATTAGGGTTGAACCCCCAAACTTGGCACAATGAATAAAATATCGCCAAAAAGTGATTGGCAAAATAACTCAGCCTGAAAGGCTCATGGTCACTTGGGCTGATATGAATCGTTGAACTTCCTACCTTAGCCAGATGAGGAGTAAGCAACTTCAATCTGAAGAGAGACTTTGACCTTGCATATTCCTGCTTCATCTCCTCAAGATCAATTGGAACCAAGAATGAGCTAAACTCACTCAAATCAAATGCCTGTTGAATCTCATCTGCGCTTATACTCAGCAGAATCCCACCATCATTATCCCTTATTACTCTTGTAACAAGGTCATATCGTGTTGCCACCGCTCTGAGTAGGTCCACATCAGGAAACACATTTGACACTGCTAGTTTCCCCATGTCGTATCTTCAACCATTAGAGAAGGGGTGAGGTAAGTTTCACTATCCATACCACAACCTAAACATTTCCAAACCAGTCATAGGAACCCTAGCATTTGCAATATTATAATTCTTGCACACTAATCCTTCACCTAGGGTTCTTCCACTCATTAAAACTAAGCCCCTCTTCCTGTCATTTATTGATAATGGGAGTTGATCAAGAAAATCGTCATATACGTTGCCCTGCAAATAATCAATATGGCTGAAATGTTGCTTTGGTGGTGCCATCTCAAACAACTAGGGATTCTTTAAATAATTCAAATCCTTGAACAAACTAGGGCTACCCAAAAATCGAAATTACAACAAAACCTTGCAATTTCCCACAATTCAAACGAACCAATAACCCTACACTAATAATCAAAAAACCCCTTCACCAGCACACTACAACCCTTCACAAAAATCACAGTCAAATTAACCAAGCAGTACAAAAAACAACTCACGGGATTTCACGCCTTGCGGAAAACCAAACTTTCGTTGTGATCGCTCGAAAACTTTATCTTTGGGTTTGAACTGCTTCAAAAATACTTGAATGTTTTGTGGTAAAATAGAAAGAGAGAAGATACTTTATGTCGATCGAATTGAGCCAGTAAACATCTCATCCGCCATTAAAGCTCATTTGCATGCCGTGCCAACGGCTCCAATCGCATTTGATGCGAATTTAAATTCCAACCGTCGATCTTTTGTTTTTGTTAGATCATCGAATGACCACCTTCAAAAAGGCTGATGTAATCTCCATCTGAGCATCGAGGGCCCACCACAATATGCAACGTTAAAGGTGTATAGGTGGTGCCTGCCCATGATATTGCAATCAATAAACATCCTACATCTTTGGATCACGCGATGGCGGGCAACAGTTGATTCCCACCATCGACAATCAGGTTCATTCACATCAATCACCAGCACTGAACATAACCGTCGAGAAAATTTTCATCAGGATTATAACACCACCGTCGATCATGAGCACGTGCATCTCGCAACTGTTTTAGTAACCCACTATATAATGTATTAAAACCCGACACAAAATTAAAGCACTTTATTAATCTTTTTTTTGGCATCGATAGTTGAGACATGTGGCACTCGCCCATGATTTTGCAATCAGTTGAAACCCATCGATGAGGTCATCACGAGATCGTGGGGAACGGTCAGGATCAACCGTTGGATGATCGACGGTCACTAAAAAATGTTCCCTGCAAAAATATAAAATAATTATTAAAGGGACAAGGGGACATCGCCTAGACCAACAAAAAACTAGTGGCTGAATGTTGTTCTTAAAATGGGGCACGAGCCAACCTAGACTTAGGAAATAATAAAATCAGGCGAAATATTTAACATTGTTCATTCAGAGGGGCTCGACCTAGATGAGTCAATGGGACATAAGTTGTTTTAAAACCTCCCTCAAAAAGGTAATGGCGAAATAGATCCTACCCAAGGTATTAGGTAGAAAATTAGGATTCTTTGAAGGAAAAAATAAAACCCCCAACCTTAGGTTTCTTCTGAATAGCACGACAAACCAGTAATGAGGTAAAATAATAATGGAATGCAAAGAAAAAAAATTGAGGCTCCATCAGAGCTAGATGTAGAAGCAACATTTTGTAGGAGTTGAGAAAATACAACACCACAAACCCCGAAGATCACCTGCATGCAAATAACCTGTCACAAAAGAAAAGATGGAGACAAATAAGCAAGGGTTCTCTGAAAACTGAAAATGTATATATCAGAGAGAATGAGAGAATGAATTGATATGAAATACAATGGGATCAATCCTTATAAAAATGAGATCATGCAAACCCTAAAGAAACCCTAATAGGAAAAACCCTAAAAGAAACCCTAATAGGAAAACATTTAATAATTAATATAATTATTAAATGTCACTTTATGCAAACTAACATGAAATCTTAAGAAGGGAATAAAGGTAACTTAATCAACATAATTAAGTTAAAACCTTTAATCTAACACCCCCCCTTAAGATGAGCAATAGTGCAGCTACAAACAAGTGCAAGAAAGCAAAGGTAACTACAATGCAAGAAGGCAAACATGGGTCTCGACAGCTAGGCCAGATCAGGTACCCAAATACAACCAAATCTCTGTAAAATGGAGAAATATAGAAAACCTCATGGGAAATAGCTCTACTCCAAAAAGAGATGCAGAAAGCCAAGGAGAACATCACTGAAGTAGAAGAAGCTGCAAACAACTATCGAAAGATGAATGCTATGGTGCTAAAGAACCTCCGCTGAAGATAGGATGATCAAGATCAAGAAGATAACAATCTGCATGAGTGCCCCATACGACACTACTCGAAACAGATGGAAAACAAAGGAAAACATCTGGAAAGAAGATACATATGGCACAAGAACCAATAGTCTGAAAACACTGATCAACTAAGAATGGAAGATTCCTCCCAAGGCGAAACCAAGGAAAAATTAGCACGAATAGTATAATACCCCCCCATAATGCTGAACTGGGAGAGCTTGACAAATCCACTGAAATGGTGTGTAACACCTTGTAGTGCATGAAGGAGAAGAAACAACATTTGAAAGTGCGCAAGAAAGTACCTGCAACTGAAAAAGTGGTGTGAAAAACAAAACACACATGCATGAGGCTGGAATCATATGGATCCACTGTCATCGTGGAGGGACACTCACCGGTCAAAGATGTGATGGCAAAACAAAGGCAAACTACACAACCCCTCATGGCACTCTATAATAACAATGCAAGTACAAAATATGGCACAACCTTATGTGCAAAATCTCCAAAAAATGCATGTACAATAGTGTGGCACTTTATCTCAGTGCGTTTACGTAAAAGAGATTGCTTACAAATGATGCTCAAAATGCCCAAAAAGGACAAAGCTGGAAATACATGAAGGACATCCAAAAAACTGATTGAAGAATGCACCAACAGAAAAAGAAGTGATGAGACCCACACCACTAGAAATTTGAAAAAATCGGCTTTCTGACGATATCTCGTTTTCCAAAAAATGATATCGTATGCCCAAGTTATGACCTCTGGAAAAAAACAGCTCCAAAGGGGAAAAAGGTCAGCGCTGCATTAAATTTGACGGTTATACGACCGTTGCAGCAAAAATACTGGCTTAAATTTGATGGCCAAACGACCGTCACCGCAAAAGCGCAATTGGGCTTATACAGAAAAAAATGTTTTTTTAATAATAAAAAAACAAATAAAAAAACTATTGATTTTTTGTAAAAAAAAATCATAAAAAATGGATTTTTATTGTAAATTTAAAAAAAAAAAAAAGTGGCAGGGTTCGCATGGGGCCGCCGCCTACCAAAGTGGCAGGGTGGTACCCATGTAGTACCAACCGCAGTAGGGGGCCGGTGCCCAAGGGGCCACCGCCTGCCGTAATGACAAGCGACGGTACCCTTGGGTACCGTCCCTGCCTGCGCAGGGGTACCCGCACCAGGGCCGCAAGCCTTTAAATTGTCTTTTTAATATTTTTTACAATGAAAAAAAACTACGGAAAAATGTTTGCAGAGAAAAAAATATATATATATATATTTTTGAAGAAAAGAAAATAATCCGAAAAAATATGCGGAAAAATAATTTTCGAAATTTTCTTTTACCAGGCAGGCGAATGACCGTACTTGCAAAAAAAATTTGCTCCAAAATTTGACTTTGTCCAAAATGGACGAATGAACAGTCAATTTAGGGGTTTTGGACCACTACGGATGCAATGGTGAGGTTCGTTTGGGCTCAAAGTGCTTTGAAATTTCAGGTATGCCCTGGATCAAAAAAAAAAAACCCCAAACCCTTGAAGCTCCAAAAATCTTCAAAACAAGAACAGGAAGTAGCAGGTCTAGAGTTCTGATACCATGTAGGAGTTGAGAAAATACAACACCACAAACCCCAAAGATCACCTGCATGCAAATAACCTATCACAAAAGAAGAGATGGAGACAAATAAGCAAGGGTTCTCTGAAAACTGAAAATGTATATATCAAAGAGAATGAGAGAATGAATTGATATGAAATACAATGGGATCAATCCTTATAAAAAGGAGATCATGCAAACCCTAAAGAAACCCTAATAGGAAAAACCCTAAAAGAAGCCCTAATAGGAAAACATTTAATAATTAATATAATTATTAAATGTCACTTTATGCAAACTAACGTGAAATCTTAAGAAGGGAATAAAGGTAACTTAATCAACATAATTAAGTTAAAACCTTTACTCTAACACATTTTGTGGCACCCTCGGATATGTGTACATAGATTGAGGAGGTACGGGCGCACTAGTAGATGGAATCTCCTAAGCAGGAGTTGATATCTTGAGAAATATAGACATGATGAGTCAAGGCGAAAACTTCTCGACGTCGATCGGATTGTTCTCCACTTTGACTACTATGGTGTATGCAGCTGGTAGTGTGGTTCCACCGAGAGACTAGATCATCATCGAGATATTGGCATTGATGGATTTCAAGTAGAACATGAACACCAACTCAACCGATGGATAGATAGTAGTCTAGATCCTCTGCGAATTTGTATGGAACCAGGCATTGAAGTCAGTCATGGCTTCATATGGGGCCCGCTTTATTGTTGCTAGCTAATGGTATAGTGAAGACTTGTCTCCATCATTCGAGAATATTTCATAGAAAGGATCTCCAAGCTGATCCCAGGTACCGATGGTGTTAGCCGGTAGAGTGCAATACCAGTCTAACACTTTACCCCTAAAAGAGGTGACAAACAACCTTAGTGCTATTTTTTGATCTGTAACATTTTGCACCAAACACACGTCTGCCACATCTTGTAGATGTTCAGATGGTGTTCTTGAACCATCTTCAGTAAATTTAGGTATAGCTTTTAGAGCAGATACTGGGATAGGGGCCCAAATGGTGGGTGCAATTGGTGCTACAAGGGGACTTCTGGCATCCCAAGCCACATAATTTATGTTTGCAACTTGCAACATGGTTGGTGGAGGGATTAGATCATTTACTAGATGAGTTCGGGTTCATATTGTTACTAGCGGAGGCACTAACAAGCTAGGGTTATTTGTTGTTTGAGACCTAGTAACAGGCTAACGGATCATACACCTTCTTTTGAGTTAGGTACATTTAAGTTTTCCCACTGGGCGTGCTAGAAAAAAGAAACTAATGATGCCAAAAATTGGCAAGGTAACAACCTTTATGGGAAAATCAGTTAAAGGGTGGACCTATTGCACTAAACTGAGTGACCTTCGGGTTTTTAAAGAATCTGGCTTCTTCTGTAATTGGGGGGTTGAAAAGGGTAGGAGGAAACAAATGTAAAATTAAATCTAATATAAGGGGATATGCCAAGAAGTATATATGAGCATGATAAAACTATCTATGAGATATGATTTAAGGGCCATTCAACAATCTTCTATGTCCAAGAACAACACAAATCAAAATGGAAATCTGAACAACTTATTCAATGACATAAAATAACTTCCATACATCTACTAAAAAGAAGAGTCAAAGACATGGTTTTAATCAGCAAGCTTATATTGAAATTATAGAAGTGTGCGAACAAATTATTCAATACAATAATAGCATAGTATAACGCTTTATCAAATAGGCAAAGAACAAAAAGGCTGAACAATGGCACAATCTACAAATCTTATGCAATAATCTAAAACAATACAGAGGCTTGGTGTCTTTCCACAATTTTTTTTGTAAGTTTCGAACCCCTTCTTCCAAAGAAGTAGTATATATAGGGAAAAATCCCACCGCCTGGCGAGCTAATATAATAGAAAAGATTCCCGATCATGAGCAATGATGCACACAACAATGATTTCCCCTGGCCATTACAACGGAAAAATATGCAAGCCATGAACCTGGTCACGTTCAAGCCAGATGCATCCCTTGTGAATGATGGTAGTGGTCCCAACATAACAGAGTGTCGACATGTGTCACTCATCTCGACGACCGTTAGAATATGTGGAAATCATGGCGAGCTCGTTGCTTGCTCCCTACTCTTGCACGATGAAGTCCTCAGAAGACCCACATGGCAATAGGTCGGAACTTGTGGTTCATTCCTCCCTCTTTGTGATGAAAACTTGCACGGTGAAGTCACGTGGAGGTCTTCCTTACAAACAACGTTGTTGGTGGGGGCCGCCAAGAAGTGTATGCAAACGAATGCTACGTGGCATGCGGTCGAGGCCCGATAGGGAAGCAAACGAAAGAAGCCTTGAAGTGTGCGTGATGTTGACATGTGGAGGCGTGGCGAGATCTGTTGGAAGAGATAAGGAAAAAATTCCTGCGAAGAGCGCCTAGAGGACATGTGGTAGCAGTTGGATGAAGCTTTTGCAAAAAGAGCCCGATGATGTTAAACAAATGGGGTGCAGACCATTACTTAGCAAAAATAAAAATCACCTGAAGGGAGCTTAAGGAAATTTATATTCACAAATACACATACAAAAAATTCAATAAAATCTTCTTTTAAGCATTAATAAGGTATGTGACTTATATAATATGAATCTAGATGAAATATAAGGATCAAAAGTATAAGTTAAGAACAAGCAATACACTAAATGACTATTGCAAACTTATGAAACGCATGATTAGGAACAAGCTTCAATACACTAAATGACTGTTGCAAACTTATGAAAAACATGATTAGGAACAAGCTTTCAATACACTAAATGAATGTTGCAAAACATAACCGTAGGGTGTGACTTTGGTATACCCATTTTGGTCAAGATATGATGCAACCATATTGCTTGGTAAACATTTCCATCTACGGTGTGATATTATAATTCTATGGAAGAGCAAGCAGTAGTGGTTTTTTTTTACTTCCACATGGTATTAGACCAAACTAGAGATTAAAGGTCACCTTATTGTGTGAGCATTGAATATATATTTGTTGGTCTTAGATATTAAAAACTAAATGAGTGTGGTTTCAACTTACCCATATCAAATTTGAAGGGTTGGTCTAAATTTTCTTTTGAGATATCCTTTCTAGTTACAAATGGCTATGATTTATAAACTAATTCATGATCAAATATATTTCACTATTAGTACTCCACAATCTTGTTGTTAGAAAGTCTTGGATAGTCTAAATTTGTGCATTAGTTTGAAAGTTAATTTTATCATTCTACTTTTTTTGTTTTACCTAGCCCAGTTCAATGTTATTGAGTTGGTAGAAATTGAGTATTTAAACTACCATGTAGCCTAAAGGTCAATGTTAGGCAAAAAACCTCCATGTTCATTTCTAATATTTGTGCAAACACACTTTTGAATTTATTTTTCTTACTATCAAATTGACAAATGACACGCTTGGTCTATACCCCATCTTTTGCCATAAAACCTAGTCATGCTATGAATTAAATAGTATGTGTAATGTCCCCTTTTCAATAAATTTATATTTTTGCACAAAAAGTCTATTTCTAGTGTTTCCCTCGGTCAAAGAATGCATATGTAGCCTCCCTTGTTTTCCCTCATGTGCCTACCATGTTTGAAAATTGCTAAGTTCCAAACATAATTGAAAAAGAGTAGATCAAACCCAAGTTACAACTTACCCAAACATATTTATTTTCTAATCATCAAAATTTATACAATTTATTTCCCTTGTCTTTTCACTCTTGATAGATCTTCTCACCCCATCTTATGATTTACTAGAATATGAATTATTTTTCCAATACGAAATTTTACAATGTTTTTTTGAGATTGCATTTTAAATAGATAAAATAGATCATGTTTTCATTTTAGACATGTGCCTCATGAAACTCATAGAGTTTTTCATATTTTATTAATTGTTCATTTAAATTAAAAATGTTTTAGTTTTGAAACTTGATAAATTTGTAATTTAAATATTTTGTTTTAATGATATGTAGATCTCTTTATTTATATATATAGCTGATGATTAGGGATCTCACCATTCTCCTCAATCTGAGGAGAATTATTAGACTAGAACATTTTTAATGAGGAGAGTATTAAGAGATTAGAAAATGTACTGAGATGTTTAGATAAAACCGTTCATAACTCCCCTAATCAGGTCAATAGAGACAAATTAGTCAATATTAGAGATGAGATTTTACCTATGATGGGTGTCATTCTATCATACAATCCCTATGATGATGTTAGTAGTGAGAATTTTTATTTTTCTCTTGCTAGGAGTGTTACTGGCACAGAGAAATGGAGATCTATTAGTAAGTTACTTTCACAAGATAATGTGTATAACATGTTCCCTTTTTATATGGGAAAAGATATAATTAGAGGATATACAATTACTAGGTGTACAAGTGAGCTTGTTGCTCTATTCATATATCCTAGATGGTTGGAAAGTCATCATAGATGGCCTCATAATGATGAGCTACCACTTTATTTTTACAAAAAATTATATGCAAAGTTTTATTTATAGATAAATGTGGACTATACATCTTTTCCTGAGCATGCTGGATAGGGTAGAGGTAGGTAATCTGACAAAATTGAGTATAGACATCCAATTTTTTCACCACTTGTCAACAAGAGGGAATTAGTTGGTCCAAACCTTTTGGTTCTTCCAAAATGTTTGGAATTCACAATAGTAGGGGATACAACAACATGCCCCACCAAATCTCAAAATTTTGATAGTATTGCCACCATTACCACATAGATCAATCATATGTCATCTAATCATGTTGGTAGATACTTATTATGGTCATGAATTAGCCTTCCTCCCGTTGAGGCTACATCTAGTATTTATGATATGTTTATTCATGATGATCTACCATCACCATCATATGTGACCCATATGAGTGACATGACTGTGTGTAATGTGTGTATAGTCTCCATTACTGATTTACTAGCAACTTATCGGTTCAACAGTGAGGAGCATGAGATCCCTCTTGATTCTATACTAGCCCTTATTGGACATCGACATTGTACTACACATACAATCCAGTGGGTGGTAGCTTCATAGGATATTCCACACCATCCTACATGCTCCTCTATGTAGCATGTTTTTATTGATCCTGTAGCTTTTCTAGGTTCTCAGTATGTTCCAGATCATGTTGAAGTTATTGTGCCAGCTGATCTTGTTCATGGAACATATAGTGCACTTCTTTTTGGCACTGATACTATACCATGTACAAATGTACCCGAGGTGTCTTTTCATTCTTGTGATATCAGCGGGATTGGTAGAGCCCTCAATGATGCATGACAGATACTTAAATAATTTATATATAAATTGTGTATGAAAAATTTATATACATATATTAAATAAATAAAATTGATTTTAATTTCATTCTAACTCTTGATTGAAATCATGTATTTGAAAATTTCCAGCAATATGGTGATTTTATAGACTTTGGAGATTTAGAGAATGTTGGTGATCCCATACATTATTCACGCGAGATATATTTAAATAATAAATTTAAATTACTTGATACATGTTCACACATTGAACTTGTACATTGTAAGTTTTAGATAATTTTACATATATACACATGTATATTAAATTAAATTATACATGTACCTGAACTTGTGTAGGGCTTGGGGCTAGGGATGAGATAGCTTAGATTAGGATAGGGCACGAGATAGGGATTGAGAAAAATTGGATTAGGACAGGGATCAAGATAGCTTGGATCAGGACAGGGATCGAGAGAGGGACTAGGGCAAGGATCAAATTCATCTATCCATACTAGATATCCTTCTCTTTGAGTTGTTTTACATGCACACACATGTGCTATCTAGACATTGTGGTTCACTCTTATTATGATTTTTCACATTATATAAATATTTTACATTATGGTTTACATCACATTATGGTTTGTCATGTCATGTTATATGTACATGTAGTATTATGGTTTGAAATCTTATTATGATTTTTCATATTACATACATTTTACATTATGTTTTACATCACATTATGGTATGTCACATGTCATGTTATATCACATTATGGTTCTTCTTTATTTTGCAATTTCTACTTTTTTATTTTATTTATTTAGCACTTGTACCTTAATTTTTTTTCTTAAATATGTTCAATCAAAATTATAGTAGATATTAATTTTTAGTCAATCTTGATTAATGCACGAATCATCCTTTGAGGTGTAGATTATATATATTGTAAGTATTAAACCTTTTGCAACCTAGTTTACTATGATATTTGGTACATTTGAAAATTCATAAGGGCGATGAATTTTTTTGAGATGTAATAGGTCCTCATTTTACATGATCTAAGTAAAAATGTTCATAGAATGGTTGCTCTTTGTATTTATAAAAATGGATGTAATTAAAATTACACAAATTAATGTCTTTAAATACCAAGAAATAGAAATAATTCATTCAACCATGTAAGTTAGGTCAATTCCTAAGAGCTAATAAGAAAAGACAATTTTAATTTTTTGATTTTTAATTAAATTTTATGGTCAATCTTGAAACACATAGGTTTTGTATTGCATATGAATTTACATGCAAGCAAATATTTAAGTGAGATATGATACTATAAGTTGAGTTGAACAAATGAAATCAAATATTGTTTAACTTAATAATTTCATGGAACATTTATACAATTGGAAATAGATTCAATAACGAAAAGACAAAATGAATTTAAAGTCAAGAGGTTTTGTATTGCATATATGAATTTACATGCAATAAAAAAAAGTGAGAGATTCAATGCTATAAGTGGAGTTGAAAAAATGAAACCAAATATTTTTGAACTTAAGGATTTCAAGGTACAAATACAATGGGAAAAAATTCAATAAGGAAACTTAGGAAAACTAAATTTAAGTCGAGAAGTTTTATATTGCATATGAATTTATATCAAGCAAAGAAAGTGAGAGATGATGCTATAAGTGGAGTTGAACAAATGAAATAAAATATTCTTGAACATAAGAATTCCATGGAACAAATACAATTGGAATAATATTCAATAAGGAAAAGGCAAAATGAATTTAACTTGTCAATATGTTTTGTATTGCATATGAATTTACATGCAAGAAAATAAAGTGAGAGATGATGAGCTATAAGTGGAGTTGAACAAATGAAACCAAAGATTCTTGAACTTAAGAATTCCATGGAACAAATACAATTGGAAATAGATTCAATAAGGAAAAGAAAAATGAATTTTTAACTTGTCAAGAGGTATTGTGCATTGCATATGAATTTGCATGCAAGAAAATGAAAAAAGATATGATGCTATAAGAGGAGTTGGAAAAATGAAACCAAAGATTCTTGGACTCAATAATTCAATGAAACAAATACAATTGGAAAAGATTCAATAACGAAAAGGAAAAATATTTTTTTAACTTATCAAGAGGTTTTGTATTGCATATGAATTTACATGCAAGCAAAGAAAGTGAGAGATGATTCTATAAGTGGATTTGAACAAATGAAACCAAAGATTCTGGAACTTAAGAATTTCATGGAAAAAATACAATTGGAAAAAAATTCAATAAGGAAAAGGAAAAATGAATTTTTAACTTGTCAAGAGGTTTTGTATTACATATGAATTTACATGCAAGAAAACAAAGTGAGAGATGATGTTATAAGTGGAGTTGAAAAAATGAAACCAAAGATTCTTGAACTTAATAATTCTATGGAACAAATGCAATTGGAAAAAGATTCAATAAGGAAAAGGCAAAATGAATGGTTAACTTTTCAAGAGGTTTTGTATTGCATATAAATTTACATGCAAGAAATTAAAGTGAGAGATGATGCTATAAGTGGAGTTGAACAAATGAAACCAAATATTCTTGAACTTAATAATTTCATGGAACAAACACAATTGGAAAAATATTCAATAAGGAAAAGGAAAATGGAAATTTTAAATTGTCAAGAGGTTTCTGTACATTGCATGTGAATTTACATGCAAGAAAAGAAAGTGAGAGATGATACTATAAGTGGAGTTGAACAAATGAAACTAAAGATTCTTGAACTTAAGAATACCATGGAACAAATACAATTGGAAAAATATTCAACAAGGAAAAGGTAAAATGAATTTTTAACTTGTCAAGAGGTTTTGCATTGTATATGAATTTACATGCAAGAAAAAAAAGTGAGAGATGATGTTGTAAGTGGAGTTGAACAAATGAAACCAAAGCTTCTTGAACTTAATAATTCCATGAAATAGATACAATTGGAACAAGATTCAATAAGGAAGCAAGTGTTTGGGGACTTTGAGGTTCCTTGGTGGAAGCAAGTGTGGAAAAAAATTTCTTGGCCCAAGTGCAATTTTTTTTATGTGGCTGGTGGCCCAGAACCAGTGTCTTACTTGGGATAACTTGTGCAAGAGAGGGTTCTAGGGTCCCTCGATGTGTGTTTTGTGTTGTGAAAGTAAAGAGAGTGTCTCTCATCTCTTCTTTCAATGTTCCTTTCTAGGAGGCTATGGCACCTTTGGTGGAGTGTGTGGAACCAAGCTTGCTAGCATGTCTCTTCTTTGGTGGGGGAAGGCCCCTGTTAAGACTTATTTTCTTCAAGTTACTTGGGTGCTTGGAATGAATTTTATTATTTGGCATATCTAGCTAGAGAGGAATCACATGATTTTTCAAAATGTGAAGCTAGTTGTCCACCATTTGTGGTGGAAGATTATTCATTCTTTGGGAGAAAATATTGTGGCTAAGTCTGACTTGGCTAAGGATGTGGATCCTGGAGAGGTTGCTTGTTGCACTCACCTCAATCTTCCTCTTCAAAGGGGGGCTGCTCAGAGTGCTGGTCAGATCATGAGAAACAAATGTCGACATCCTCTTCCAAAGATAAATAGCGAGGGGCGTTGGTTTCCTCCTCCTCAAGGTGTATTAAAAATCAACACAGATGGGTCTTCTCATGGAAATCTTGGTCATGTTGGTATTGGTGGTGTTGGGCGAACTAGTTCTGGGACTATTGAGTTTATCTTTTTTATTTATAAGGGTTGGTATACTAACAATGTGATGGAGGTTCTTGCCATTTTATGCGTTGTGGAGTGTGGTCGTGCTCTTGGATGGAGATAGATCATTTGTGAATCTGATTCTCAAGCGTTAGTGACTTTTCTTAAGAGGTAGCAGTTAGAGGATGTCAGTTGGCATTTGGTTGTTATTATAAAATAGATTTTTAATCTTTGTGCTTCCTTGGATTTTGTTTCTTTCTGTCATATTCCTCGAGAATGGAATGGGGTTGCAAATTGTTTGGCTAAATGGCCTTTTGATCACTTGCAAGATTGGAATATTGTGGAAAGGGGTAAATTACACCCGGATTTGTCATAAAAGTTGGCCCAATTAGTTGAGATGGATAGGGTTGTGTAATGCCCTTGCTTTGTATTGATCTTTTTATTTTTAATAAATTTTTACCCCTTTTTAGTTTTAAAAGGAAAAATTATTTTTTAACTTGTCAAGAGGTTTTGTATTGCATATGAATTTACATGCAAGCAAAGAAAGTGAGAGATGATGCTATAAGTGGAGTTGAACAAATGGAACCAAAGATTCTTGAAATTAAGAATTTCATGGAACAAATACAATTGGAAAAAGAATCAATAAGGAAAAGGAAAAATGAATTTTTAACTTGTCAACAGGTTTTGTATTGCATATGAATTTACATGAAAGAAAAGAAAGTGAGAGATGATGCTATAAGTAGAATAGAACAAATGAAATCAAAGATTCTTGAACTTAAGAATTCCATGGAACAAATACAATTGAAAATAGATTCAATAAGGAAAAGGAAAAATGAATTTTTAACTTGTCAAGAGGTTTTGTATTGCATATGAATTTACATGAAAACAAAGAAAGTGAGAGATGATGCTATAAGTGGAGTTGAACAAATGAAATGAAAGATTCTTGAACTTAAAAATTCTACATGGAATAAATAAAATTGGAAATAGATTCAACAAGGAAAAGGAAAAATGAATTTAAAGTCAAGAGGTTTTTATTGCATATGAATTCACATGTGAAAGCAAAGAAAGTGAGCTAGATGATGCCATAAGTGGAGTTGAACAAATGAAACCAAAGATTATTGAACTTAATAATTCCACATGGAACAAATAAAATTTAAAATAGATTCAATAAAGAATAGGAAAAATGAATTTAAAGTCAAGAGTTTTTGTATTGTATATATGAATTTACATGTGCAAGCAAAGAAAGTGAGAGATGATGCTATAAGTGGAATTGAAAAAATGAAATCAAAGATTCTTGAACTTAAGAATTCCTCATGGAACATTTATACAATTGGAAATAGATGACCAAGCCTTTGAAAAAAAAAATCTAGATCAGGTCAGATGGAATCAATATAGATAACTAGATAAAAAGTTTGAATATATATCGAGGACCATATATATATATATATACATATATATACATATACATATACATATACATATACATATACATACATACATACACATATATAGACATGTATTTAAAAAATATATGTCATGTACATATTTAAATAACTTAAAGCTCTTGGTACATATAATTTGAATCCTCTTTATCTTTAATTATCTCTAAAATATTTTCATGATCTTCAATAGACGACCTCCACTTTTGTTTGGCACGTCCTCTTTTAGGTAAAGTTTTAAAATTTATTTTGTTACTATAACTAAGTGACTATAATGTAGAACCTTTTGTCTTGGCATATAATCAACAAATATAATACCATTTTTATATATCTTTATTTGTTGATCATATGTGCCTTCAACAATGACTGATCTAATGGGATACTCTTGTCCATCATCATCTTTCATTGATTCCACCAATTTAAATTTTGGTTGCACACATCATAGTAGATATTAATCTACACCTTCCACATTGTCAAGATCTACAACAACAGTGAAAAATATCTCTTGTACACACCACATGTAGTACCAGTGGGATACTCTTGTCCATCATCATCTTTCATTGATGCAACCAATTTAAATTTTGGTTGTGCACATCTTAGTAGATATTAATCTACACCTTCCACATTGTCAAGATTTGCAACAAAAGTGAAAAACATCTCCTATACACACAACATGTAGTACAAAAAAATATATATACATGATTAAAAATCAGAGTTTTAATTTAAAACCATTTAAATATTTATATAAACATGCTCAACTTAAATAGAATATATAAATCAATTTTAAGTTAAAAAAATTAATCTAAAAGTAAATAAAATATACCTATAACAACTAAATCAGATACACATTCGTAATCAGCTAAATATAGAGGATCATAGATATAAACATTTTCATTATCTTCAAAAGGAGGAATTGATACTAATTGTATCATTTCCTATTGTGAAACATACCCATCTCTAGAGGAAGAAAATTTAGTAGTTCCTAATGGCTGCGTCATCGAGCAAGAAACACCTTAGAGGGGGCATTTTGAATTTTTCTGAGGGTGTCAAGGCTGGGGATTCAAAGGATGATGGTGATCCTATTGTTGATGTAGATGGTTGCTTGTGTCTGCTTGCCTATGTGTTGGACAAGGGTTTTGGACTCATACGTGTGTGTTGGATTTGTCTTGTGCAATGGCACTAGGATCGTGGTTGCATAGATGTTGCTGTCGACATGGTAGTCTTTCTCTCCTTGGGGTTTATGTAGCTTTTTCTTCATTCCCCCCTGCGTTCTTGGCTTGGCGGGGTTGCTTCAATTTTGTGTGACCTGGTTTGTCAGTGCTTGATGTGCTGGTTGGGTCCTTGCCTGGTGTTTTGACTGAGGCTTGTTATGTTGGTGGATTTCTTCTAAAGCCTGTGTTGGTGCTCATCTTTTCCCATGATGAGTTTGGCCTTCCTGGGATTTGGATGGTCTCTTGCTTAACCTCTAAAGGACCTTTTATTTGTTTGGTGGGTCACCCTGTTATGAATTTGGTTTTATTTTATGATGCTTTTGCCTACATAGGAGCTCTGGGTTTGGGTGCTTCTATGCACTAGTATGGGGTGTATGTTGAGGTGTTTCCTTTCCTTACCTCTTTGTTCTACGAAGCTCTATTTGACTGCAATGAGGACATTGTCCCTAGTTTAGTTACTCGATCATGCTTTGTGGGAGTTGAGGTTGTTCTTGGGATGGACTAGTTTGTGCTGGTCATCTTTGGTTTGAGGTTGACTCTCCTTTGGCCTTGGTCCTCTGGTGATGTTCCTTTGAAGTGCCCTTGGTCATGTGTGGTGCTTTGGGGTTTTTTTGGCTTCAAGAGAGTGGTGTTGAAATCTTTTTATACTAAGGAGGATTTTTTGGCCCTCCTTGATGCTTTTGAGGATGTTAGCCTAGATGGTGAAGGAGCCCCCTCAGCCTTTGTTAAGTTGGTTATCAATTTTTTTGATGGACTCTGGTGTCCTCTCCAAGATTTGTCGATGCTACTGCAAGTTTATGGTTGTTTCCTTGCATTCTTTCTAGCTCTCCTTCCTCCTGTTGAGATGGTGATCAAGAGAGAGTTTTGATGGGTGATATTGCTGCTATGTTTTCAATTATTCCTTTTTGGAATCTCACTTTTAGGTTTTCATATTGAGGTGGAAAATGATCATGCTAGGAAGGTTCATTAGGGCTACTATTTGGGAGTTGTTGATGGAGCATCTGTATGGGTGGTGTTGTCTCCTTTTCTCCTGGACTTACCATTTTGTTTCTCCTATTGAGGTGGAGAACTCCCCTATCGAGGTGGAGTTGGTTTGTACTGGTGGAGTTGGGATTTGTTGTTTGGGGGCTTTGGAGGTCTGCCTTTTGGCATGTGTGTTGATGGTTTTCAAGGTTTTTGATTGGGTATGGCTTCCTCATCAAGAGTTGTTGATTCTGCTGCTTGGGTGTGGCTTTTGCACTGCTTTTAGTTTGGCTCTCCTTCCTTTTGTGGTGGAGATTGTGAGTTGTCTTGGGAGCTATTGCTGCCCTATTTTTAGTTGTCCCTTTCTAGTGCCTCATTTTGAGGTGGTTTTCCTATTGAGGTGAAAAATGTGTTTGCTGGAAAGGTTTGAAGAAGGTTTTGTTGGGTTTGCTGATAGGGAACTGGTGTCTCTGCATGGTTCTCCTAGATTTTATTGGGATTTTTTAGGCTCAGTTTGGAGTGGAAGTTTTGTTGCGTTTTGACTACTGTAGGTGTTGTTGGTGCATCTGGATGAATGCTTTTTCTGCTGATAGCAGTGATTATTACCCCTTTGGTTAGAATTTGTTTGGATCAATCTTGTCTTATTTGAGTGAAAGGTTTTCTGCAGTCCAACTGTTGCAGGTGAGTTGTGGCCATTGGTGTGGAAGGTTTGTTACTATCTTGCTATTGTAGGTTGTTAGTGTTGGGTTTCTTGATAGGGAGCTTGTGTTTCCTTTTCTTAGTTTGGTCCTCCTTTCTTTTTTTGGGACTCTGTTAGGCTCATTCATGAGTGAAATTTCTACTGTGGATTGTCTACTGTAGGTGGTTAGTGGCCTGATTGGTTTAGGCAAGTCCTTTGGTGGAAATATGTTAGGCTCAGTTCTGAGAAATTTTTTTGCTGTGGCCCATTTGTTGCAGGTGGTTTGAGGACTGGTTGTTTTAGGCAAGTCATTTGGGCTTGTTGTTTTAGGTACAAGAACATGTTATTTTCTGTTTGGCTTAGGTTTTCCTTATCTGTGTAGGAGGTCTACTATAGTCCAACTGCTACAGGTGGTTTGTAGCCTGGTTGCTCCAGGAGGTTCTTTGGTCCCTCGATCCTGCGTTTTGGGTGTAAGTTTTTGGGCTAAATGCCTTTGATGTTCCTACGTCTTTGAATTAGGACTGTTGGTGGTTCTATGTATTCTTTGCCCCTAGTATTTGGTGCTAGGGTGGGCTATTAGTCTGTGGTGTTTCTACGGTGTGTCCGCTAGTTCTGATTTTTTGCTTGTCTTTTTTTGGCCCTACGGGATCGCCATGTAAAGGGTAAAACACCCTGTAAATGCTGCTTATCTTATAAAAAACATACCCATATCTAATATTCTCACATTTTATAATATTTGCATTGGTCTCAATGCAATCAACACAAAAACATGTTTTTTCTCTCACATTAATTTCATGAGGCTTGCTACATCTCGTTGTCATGATTTGATGCAAAATTCTAATACCATTAATTGTTTGACAATTATAAGTATTTGATCGATCAATATCTATAAATTACAAACATCCAAGTGATTAAAAAGTGTGTGCATATATATATAAATTTGAAAATTCAATTTTCATGTACACACACTTTGAAATTTAAATAACATTTATTCTTGACTATTTACCTTTAACTTCCTAAAAATAGTGTGTGTTGTATATTGAGTCGCAAGTGGGAAAATGAATTTTGCACCATTCAAAAAATTTATTTGCATTTCGTATGGCATTACCTATAAGTACACATGTTGGAAAAATTTGTCAGGTTAAGAGGTTTAAGAATTTAAAGTTTAAATAGAATTGTTAAAAAAATTGTATTCCATATATGGTGTTACCTACAAGTTCATGTTGACAAAGTGCACACTTCACACATGCTCCTACTCCATTGTGCTCTCTTTTTCCATGTCCACTCTCATAAAAAATCCATAAAAAATTGCTGCCACATCCAGCATGTTGTTGGCTTAACTGATTAAAATCTATTGCAAACTTAAATTGTCTTAAAAATTTACAAATAATTTCATTCAAGCCAAATTAGTTGAAAAAACTAGATATATATACATTTATACATACACAACATATATAAGTAATTGAACAATTTAAGTCTCAAAGTTAAGTAAATAAATTTAATTTAAAAAATCAACACTTACCAGCACATCCATCCGACTATATCCAGTGTTGTTCAACATTTATGCCACATCATCTCAGGTCTTCAAAAAACATTTTGAAATAATGGGATACATAGCTTCTATCATGACCTGTATCATCACTAATATAAAAGTGAACCTATTTGATGAAAATTCAATCATCTTTTCTACTTTCTAAACCATCTACATGTAACTCGGCATGCCTATAGAAAAATTGCACAAAGATTATAACTTTCTTTAAATGATAATATTGACCTTGAATCTCAGTTTGAGGACTAAATGTATAATTCTCAGAGAAATATACAACAAAGAGAATACAACCCGGTGGAAAGCAATTCTTTGAGTCACGAAATTACTTAGTTTTCCATCTTGCACCATGACAATACTAGATATGTGGATATATGATATTGTGTAATTTATTCATAAATTCATTATAAGACAATCCAATCTCTTTGAGAACAATTTTTTTTGCCTCAACTCTTGAATTTGTTGAGTATTTCTCATATTCAAATCTCTTCCAAATAACTTTCATTGAATGATCAATATTATCATCTTGTAAAAGATTCTTCAAATTTCCACAATCATTACATATATTTTTATTTGTTGTACATTGAATTCATCTAAATCTTCTAATTTTTTGCATATAAGAGACTTCACAAATTGTGTTGTGCTTCAAGGGATGGCTATATTTGGATTAATTTATGTCATGAATTTTTTATATGAATGCTGGTGTAGATGAAACTCAACATGATTTCGACAATAACAAGTTTTGATACTTTATGTATATGTACAAATTATGGTTATAGTCTCTCAAACATCCTTTGAAAAATCTTTACATCTGAAAACTCTTGCTTGAATGCTTTAAAAATTTCACTTTGTGTTGTATCTATAATTTTTTTGGATGAGAAATTTTTGTACCATCTTCACCTATTATTTGTGTAGCATCCATTCTATTAGAAGAAACACGAGAGTGGTTGGTCTAATATTCAATCACCTGTTTCTTTACATCTTCTGAAATTCTATCTTTTTAGGGAACCCTACAAATATTTACCCAATTTTTCTCAATATTTTCATCTAATCTATCTCTATTTTTAATATACCTTTGAACAGTTCTCCTAGAAACATTAAGTAATTGGGAAATTTCTTGAAATTGTCTTCTATGTGATAATTTCTTACTAGAAATTACAGTCATCAATGCTGTGTGTGCAATAGTTGGATCAATAGCTCAACTCTTGCTTTCAATACAATTAAATGCTTCTTGCAAGTTTTCAACAATTGTTTGTTTTAATGAATCTCATGATTTTTTCCTATTATTAACCCCTAACAACTCCAAAATAGGGGTAATTTATTTTCGCCTAAATAAGTTTGCACATAATTGTGCTCCTCCAATTAGAGATTTTTCTTCAAAAAATTCACCCCATATTCTTTTAGAGTGTAGTTGTATTGTGCTTTCAAATAACATAACTTTAGATGAAATATTAATGAAAAGAGAATCCTCATCCATTTCCATCATATTTTCCATACCATAGAAAAAAATTCTATTGCTAGGTTCAATTTGTTCTTGTACCTGTACGTTACCTTGGTCATCAATAATTTCCTTGGGTTGTTCTTGAGTAAATGTTCATTCACTTTTCTCTTCTTTCTTTTTTCGATCATACTTCCTCTTTCTAGTCCTTTGAATCCCCATCACAAATTTCCCAAATTTGAATTCACCTGCATACAACTATACACACATGTTTTCAAAGAATGTAGTTAATAATGCATTTAGAACACTAAATATTCTCTAGTATCTTTGTATCAACATAAAAAAAATAACACAAGCATTTAAATAAAAACAAACAAACTAGGTCTTAACTGATGATATTGAAAGAATTTTTCCCCAAGAAGATTACAATCAGATTATCTTAACATCATCATACTCAAATTTTGAATTTATTTTCTTGAATATAAGGACTACATTACTTATGTTTTGTCTCTAGTGATATAGGATGATAAGAATATGTCCAACCATATGATAAATATATAGCCACAATAAACATGTTCATCAATTAAAATTAAACCACAATAAAGGTTCATCAATTTAAATTTCTTTAAATACATAAATTACAAACATATATCATGAGCATATTTGGTATATTTATCAAGAAAATATTTAGCATGTAACTAGATACACTAGATCATGATATCACTTACTATCACCACTAAATGCATCAATATGTGTCCATCTTTAATAAAATGAGTACTATAAAACATAGGAAGAGAAACATCATGCTCGATATACCTAAATGTGTAGATCACTAGCTCATATTATAAATTTGATAAGACATGCTCATAATTTTCAATATCACATGTGATAAAGAAAGCCAATTAGATCATCATTAAAAGGCATGTCATGAAGATCCTTGAACTATAAAAATAGTTTAAAGAGAAAGAAGAGGTAAATTAAATTACATGTATCACAACCCTTTATGCATTCAAAGAAAGGGTATTTTTACATGTATCACAACCCTTAAAATGTATTAAAAAAAGATAGGGCTAAGACATTAGATTTAGATAGCACATTAGATCAGAAATAATGCGTTCACAAGAAATATAAACTAGATCTAGTATTGAATCACATGATGAAGCATGTAGGAATGAGGAACTCTAGAGGATATAAGAAAAGGGGAATCTAAACTTACACAATTAGTTCAAGAATGTATAATTTTTGATATGTGATTATGTATGAATAAAACTTGGGCTAACAACTTGGAAATTTGGGTTAAAACTTAATTTTGGAGGAAGATAGTACACACCATAAAAGTATAAGAAGTAAATGATTTTTATTAGTTATAGGGAATGAAGAAGTTAGAAAATAATTCAAGTATGGATTTTCAAGAAGGGTACTTGATCTCCAAGTATAACATAATCGAGTTGAGTGAACCTAAGATGTGCCAACCTAATGCAAGAGCATGGTAAAAAGGACACACATAAGGTTTGGAAAGATCTAGTCAATTTTTGATGATAAAATATAGATGGAAAAGGTAGTCACATGTAAAGGAGAGGATCCATAGAAAGACATTATGATGAAGGGTACTCCACTTACAATCTAAAACTTACAAAAACAACATATAATGGAACAAACAAAATGCAAGAAAGAAGCAAATATTTTCTATTATCATTGAATTGGAAAATTAAATTACAACATTATATTTGCCATCACATGGGATTTCTGAGTACATAAATATGCAAGTATGCAAATCAGAGCCACCATCTATGTTGCTCTCCCTTCTTCTATAGCCCCCCCTTCACATCCTTTATTTGGAAGGTGTAACTGCCCTAGAAGTGTAACTTCCTCAAGAAGATATTTTGAAATTTTATTAATTTTGGTAGTACAACTTCACAAGGTCATAACTTTTGATCTGACCATCAGATTTTGTATTATAATACCTTTTCAGAAAGCTCTCGAGAGATGTTCTACCAAAACTTAGGGCCTAAAGGCCGAACACTTTCAATTTCCGCTAGTTTTCAGGCCCATCTAAAGCCTCTAAAAGCCTCAAAATTGACTTTTAAAATTTTAATAGGATCTTCAGAAATTGAAATTTTGATATCTCTCAAATGATAAATGGTATTGAAGTGATTTCTTTTCCATTGGCTTCAATTTACCATTCTTGAGATTTGTGTAAGATTTCGTGTCCAACCATGCATAAATTTAAACTTACTAAAAATAGTAACCCTACCAAATTTAGACCTTATTGAAAAGAAACAACATTTTTTTTGGGTGATGCAAGATTGCTCTTACACCCTGGATGCTCTTGCATTAGACACCTGAGGTAATTTGAAAAGTGAACTTGTCACTTCTCAGGAGTTAGAGGGAAACCAAGATGGTCAACCTTAGATTTAGATAACCATGATGAATCTTCAACAGGCCTTCCTCTCCATTTCACCAAGTACTCTGCATATTTCCTATTTTGTGTGATTCTTCCCACACGACTATCCAAAATGTCTTCTATCTCCTCCTTTTTAGAAGTAGGTGCTAGAATCTTCCACTATGCCTCTATCAATTCATTCTCGTTGTATTCTTCATGATATTCAGTCAAATGAGAAATGTTAAAAATACGTGAAACATGAATCTCACTTGGAAACTTTACCTCATAAGCATTTCTTGAATCATGCTTCTTCAGGATCTTGCATGGTCCAAACTTCTTCATCTTTAACTTGTTGTATGTGCCAACTAGAAACCTGTCCTTTCACAAATGAACCGTGAATTCATCTCCTACCTGGAACTCCTTATACCTCCTTTTTTGATTTTCCTTAGCTTTATATTGTGAGTTCATCTTATTGATATGTTTCTTCACCTCTTCATGCAAATTCTTCAGGTGCTTAGTAAAATCTTCAGCCTCAACACTACTCTTCTCCACCTTATCCATATTTCTTAGTTTAGAAGCAGTTCTTGAACTACTCCCATACACAATCTGGAATGGTGATTTACTAGTGCTCTTGTAGACAGAGTTTTTGTAAGCAAATTCTGCTTGTGGTATAATCAAATCCCATCCCTTGGGATTATCTCCTACTAAACATATTAGCAGGTTACCTAAATTTCTATTCACCACCTCCATTTTTCCACCAGTTTGTGGACGGTGTGTAGAATTGAACTTCAAATCTATCTTCAAGATCTTCCATAATGTCCTCTAGAAATAACCAACAAATTTGGTATCTCTGTCTAAAACTATACTCTTTGATAGACCATGTAGTCTCACCACCTCTCTAAAAAAAACTCTGCAATATGAAAAACATCACTGGTCTTGTGACAGAGAATGAAATGTGCCATCTTTGAAAATCTATCCACCACCACAAATATGAAATCATTCCCTCTCCGTGTCCTTGGCAAGCCAAGAACAAAATCCATGCTAATATCCTCCCATGGCCTCTCAGGTACAGGTAATGGCTAATACAATCCAGTATTCTAACTTGTTCCTTTCACCATCTGACATACTCTACAACTTTGTAAAAATTTCTTCACATATTGTTGTAGCTATGGCCAATAATAATTCTCACTAACAAGAGCAATGGTCTTATCTCGATTGAAATTTCCAACCAATCCTCCACTGTGCTTCTCCTTGATTAGATTCTCTCTCATAGAACTCCTTAGAATGCACAATTGGCTTCATTTAAACAACATCCCATCTTGGATTAGGAAATCCAACCATCTTGTCCTATCCAATGTAATAGGTTCCAAACAAGCCTTCCAAGATTCTACAAATTATGGATCTTCAGGATACAAACTCTTGAGTTCATTGAACCCAACAACCTCTATATTCATCTCTATCAACAAATTTTGCCTTCAACTCAAGGAATCTGCAAAAAAAATTGACCTTCCACTCCTATGCTTCAAAACAAAAGTATAAATCTATAAAAACTCAATCCATTTTAAGTGCCTTTGATTTAACTTTCCTTGACTATTGAGATACTATAAAGCCTGGTGATTAGTATATAAAATAAATTATTTTGGAAACAAATAGTGTCTCCATTTCTTCAAATCCTGAACTATAGCATAAAACTATTAATCATAGATAAAATATTTCTTCTTAGCATCATTCAAATTCTCACTAAAATAGGCAATAGGCTTACCTTCTTGGCTCAAAAGAACTCCTATAATAGTGCCACTAGCATCACAATCTACTTGAAATACCTTATTTAAATCTAGAAGTGACAAAACATGTTGCTCAATGACTTTCTTATTCAACATATAAAAACTGTTTGTTTCTCCTTCAGTCCATTTAAAATCCTTTTTATCCCCTCTCATTGCTTTATTTAGAGGTGCACAACTACTACTAAAATTATTAATAATTTTTTTGTAAAAGCTTGCTAGACCATGAAATGATCTTACCTCTATAACACTCCTCAGGGTAGGTCATTCAATGATAGCTCTCACATTCTCTGGATCCATTTTAAGACCCTCTACTGAGACAAAAAAATCCTAGATACACCAACCCCCTCTTCACAAAACTACATTTATTCAAATTAATCAAAAACTTATCCTCCCTTAGCTTCTAAAAAACTCTTCGGATATGCATCAGGTGACCCTCCAATGTCTTATTGAAAATCAAAATATCACCCAAATAAACAATGAAATTTTTTCCTAAAAATTCTTTCAATACCTCATTCATAAGCTGAATAAATGTGCTCAGTGCATTGGTTAGCCCAAAATGCATGAATAACCACTCATATAAGCCCCCCTTAGTTTTGAAGGTTGTCTTCCATTCACCCCCTTCTCTAATTTGGATCTGGTGATATCCACTCTTCAAATCTATCTTTTTGAAGTACTCAGCTCCACTCAAACAATCCATAATATCATCCATCTTCGGCAAGGGAAATCTATACTTGATAGTAATCTTGTTGATAGATCAAGAGTCTGTACACATCCTCCATTCTCTATCTGGTGCTAGTACTACAGGTACTGCAAATGGACTCAAACTCTCTCGAATCAATCCCTTCCACAAAAACTCTTGGAATTGTTTGTTCAACTCTTCATTCTTTGTTGGAGTCATTCAATGGGAAACCTTATTTGGAAGGCTGGCTCCATGAATCGGATCCATCTGATGGCTAATCTTCATTAATGGAGGCAAACCTTCAAGTATGTTATTAAAAACAATATCTTGAAACTCATTCAACATATCTGAAACCTCTACCGGTACCTCATTAGTATACTATTTTTCAACTCTAGAGATCAATGCAAAACACATATGCTCATGCACCATACCTTCTAGGAACTTTCTTCCATCAACCAAACAAATTATTGCATTACTGCATACCTTTTCCTCTGCCTCTTTCAAGGGCTTCAACTTATAACGAACTCCATCGTTTGTCAAAGAATAGGTGTTGTCATGTCCATCATGTACTGCTCATTGATGAAACTATCATGGTATACCTAACAACTTATGAAAAACATCTTTTTGGATAGGAAAACTAAGAGTGGGGGTAAATCAGTTGCCACAGATTATAACCTTCAATTCAATTACCAAAACTAATACATACACTGATTAAATAATTAATCATTAAATACCAATGCACAAACTCAAATCCAATGCACAAACACAATAATGCCAGATTTACGTGGAAAACCCAATGAGGGAAAAACCACAATGAGGATTAAATCACACTATAGAGAATATCTAAACCGATTAAAAAAGGCTCACTGCCTAAGATAAGGCTCACTACTTGAGATAAGGCTCACTGCCTAAGATAAGGCTCACTACCTGAGATAAAGCTCACTGCCTACAATAAGGACTCACTTTCCAACAAGGCTACAACCCAGAGGGATCAATGCCACAAAGATACAAAGATGGCTAACTGCTAAGATACAATAGTTAAGGCTTACAGCCAAAAGTGTGAACTGGTAGATTACACCTTACTTGTGTAGAGTTTAGTTATGAATGAAGCTCAAAATAACAAGTGCTACATTTTAGTAACTGTTCAATAGTTTTGTTATGATCATACACTTTATTATCTTCACCTATTTTTCTTACTCTATTCTTTTGTACTCTCTCTTTCTCTTTCTTACTATCACGCTCCTTTTTTGTCTCTATATCTGTCTCACTTTTCTTTTTGGAGAGTCTCTCTATGCTTCTATATTCTTTTCGAAGAGTCTCATATATATATGTGTGTGTGTGTGTGTGTGCGTATAATTTTAACACATTTCTTGTGTCATCCAAAACACTCATAAGAAATAGTTATTCCACATAAAATATTGCACATGTTGAGTCGACCAAGATCTTTCAATATCTGAATCATATCTTGTCTTCACGGTAGAGATCAGACCTAAAAAGCCACACCGTACCACCTATAATGGTCATATTCGATAGGAAATCACTTTCGATAAATAACTCATACATTCAGTATTGTGTTGACATCAACGAAAACCTATTGACATTAATGACAACCATTTGATGCAAGCTTCAACTTCCAACAATCTCCCCCTTTGTCATTGATGGAAACACAAGATGTGAAAAGACAACAACAACAACCTTTGTACTTCTTTTGATGAGATGAAATTATTTTTCACATGCTTCCTCTCCCTCTTTGACATCAATGACAAAAAAAAGGTCTATCTCCCCCTTACATCAATTTTTTTTACAAAAACAGTCTTCAAAAAGGGTATCAAAAATGGTTCTTTACCTCAATCCTTCTTCGTTAAAATATCTCCGTGTATTTTTTTTTTAGTTCTGAAAGACATGTCTTCCAGAAATCACTGCCAACATGATTTTTAAACAAATACTATTATTCTTTTCTATTGATTCATTTTTTTTATAGAAGAGTATCCAGAATAGTGATATTTTGTGCATTATTCTCAACTTCCACTAGAAGACCAAAAATTTGTTCCAATATCAACTCAATTATTTCTTTAACTTTCCAAAAGATCTTCACAATGCCATCCCTTTATACCATAATGATTGCAAGTTCAGATTGTAAGGAATTGATCCTTTTCTTTTGTGCTCCATCCTTGTCATTAAGGATATCATATTATTTTCCAATAGAATTCAGTTCAAGCTCAATAGCATCAATTTTTGCTCTGTAGTTTCCAATAGCAGTAGGCCACCGGAGAAAATACCTATACACACGATGTAGGTTTTCAATTCATTCATGCTCTCAGTCAATTTCTTTTGTGCATTTCAGCATCTGTCTTCCATGGCTAATTGAATTTTGTCTTTTTCTGCTGTTTCACTAGGTGATTGTGCCTTTAGCCTTTCTTCAATCTTCTCAATCAATAATTTTGATAAAATATTTGTCACATCACTTAGGTCAATGTCATTATGAATTATGTAAGTAGCCAGGGAATTTGTAATCTCATCCTATTCATATGATTTTTGTAACAACCATTCATCTCCGATCTTCTTCAGTCCATCAAATTGCTCAAGAATCAACACCTTTTCCTTAGTAAAGTCTTCATCATCATCAGTTGATGCCAAATCAATTGCTTTTGTAATATCTTCTTCTTTTTCCTCTTCCTTTTCTTCTAACCTCAACTTCTTTATTTTTGGAGGAGAACTTGAGATAGTTCTTCTTGCTTTCCTCTTTTTGGAGGAGGATCCTTATTCAGACATCCCAATTAGTCTGGAAATCATGCCTGAACTCCATACATTTATCTTGTTTTCAAATTATTATTTACAAACCTTTTATTTTTTTGCTAGACATTCTAGATATTAGTAGACCTACTTTCCAACTGGAATAACTGACTTCCACACAACATTCTCTTTCAATGGTAACAATTTCAAAATCATCAAACATATAGCCAAAGATCCAAAACAAAAAGGATAATTGTCATTAGTTGTCATAGTTATATTCTCCACTAATTGATTCCTCAGTAACTCGCACAAATCAAAATCCTCTTTCTTCTCAACCATTTGATATGCAACATAAATGACAATCACCGAAGTAGAGCCTTCCCTATTTATGAAATAAATCTTATATGAAATGCCATATGTCACATACCTTATCACTGGGTTGATTATAGTATGAATTAGAAGTTACCTTTGATATCCTATTACCCTAGTTAGGGCTTTAACCTCCTTGTTCTTTACTGAATTCTTGACCGCAACAGATACATTATTGCATAATCCTATTATTGTTGGAATTTCTTCCTTTGTGATCTTATAGGGTTTGTCGAAGATCATCTGATCACCTTGAATTTTTCTTAAGATAAACCAAACAATTTCCACATTTGAAAAGTATGGAAATTCACTCCAAATGTTTAAACCCTTGTGCCCTAAATTCTTGACCATTTGCATTTTCTCAACTGAAAGAGAAGTCTCAAAATTTTGAATCCTTTAATGATCAAATTCATCAATCTATAACTTAATCAATTTCTGCAATTCGTTGATGCACAAATTAAATACCACCATTGCCTTCGACTCCATTGTTTCAACCTTGTTCTTCGTAATTTCTCTTGCCAATAACCCTAACTCTTTATTTCTCAGCTGCTCTTTTATTCCTTAGCTTGTTCACTTCATAATGAAAATGATCTCTCAATCTTCCTTATTTAAATTGTCACTTTTAGGGTTTCATCATAAAGGGTAATTTATTGCTTGTGACATCTTCATCTGTACTTCAGTATGTCCATACCTCCTTCTACCAGTGCTACTGATTTTTTTTTAACTTTTAAATTGATAACTATCTTTGAAAAACATTGTGACCCAAGAGGGGCTCCGTAAATTTCCTGATTTGCATCTTTTCTGTTAGAATTTTCTTCAACGCCTTCAAAATAGAGATTTTCATCGCATATCCATGTGTCTTCACATGACACCTCATCTATTGGGGGTTTTCTATATTTCTTGTGAATGCTCCCCTTGAAACCATTACTGGGTTCAATCCTTAGAAGAGGTATTTGCACTAGATGCAGATACAGGGCCATTTGATTCATCCTTGTTCTCAGGTTCTTCCTTCTTTCTCCAAATTTTTTCCATTTCTCTCCTTAATTCTTTTGGATCTACCTTGGTCGTAGGCTTTTTCTTTTTTTTTTTCGGATTTGGTTTCTTCCCAACTTTGCTTCTGCAAAATTTTGAGATAATTCTTGGTTTGTTGCAAGTGTAGCACATGACATATCCAAGATCAAAAGAGTTTTCACTCATCCTTGACCTGCACTGATTAGCCTTGTGTCCAAAGATATTGCATATGTAACAGTAGCTTTGAAAATATTGAATTATTCTATTTGTATCAAATTTTCTTATCATCATATGGTTTCTACATATGGTAATTCTATGTCCAAAATTGTTGCAACTATAACATTTTCCATAAAGGAATCCAACATTCTAACTCATTCTATTCTAGTTCATCCTACTTCTACAAGATGTTGCTTTATGTCCAAATTTATTGAATGAGAAACAAAATCCATTAAAAGATGGGTACCTTTGAGCATTAGGTTGCCAGATGGTTATTCTTCCGGTATTGATCCTTTGATTCTTGCCTTGATAAGTAATGCCTTGAAATTTCATTTGATTGTCTATTTTGTTGAGAACTGGATTAGTCTTTGAACTTTGTCCTTCTTCAAGTTCTAAACCACCTTTATCCTTTGCAAGTTTTTGAGATAAAATCAATTCATTAAGCATTATGGAGCTTGTCTTGAACCTTTCTTCATGAGCTTTTTCTTTTTCTAGATCAACTTTGAGGGTTACTACTTCTTGTTCAAGATTATCACATTTTTTAATCTTTTGATTGATAATTTATTTTAGGCATCCTTTCTCTACCTTGCTTTGTTCAACTTCCAATTTCAGATTCTTTTCCACTTTTTTGCTTTCTTCTAGTTTCATCCTTATATTTTCAATAGTCTCCTTTTCTTCCTTTAGTTCCTGGTAAACTTCTTTATGTTTCAACTTGAACTTTTGGATCTGATTTCTTAGTTTCTAAATGCATTCACCTGCTTGCTTGACATTTTCTTTCAAATCTTCATTTTTAGACTCTGAAGTCTTTGTTCTTAATTCTTCATCTAATTCAGATCCCTTTATCATTTAGATCAACTTGCTAAGATCTCCTTCAAGCTGTTAAACTTATTCCAAAGGACCTAGCTACGATACCAATGTTGGATAGGAGAACTGAGAGGGGGGGGGGGGTGAATCTATTGTCACCAATTATGACCTTCAATTCAATTACCAGAACTAAACATACACTGCTTAAATGATTAATCATCCAATGCTAATGTAGAAACTCAAATCCAATGCACAAACACTATAACACAAGATTTACGTGGAAAACCCAATGAGGGAAAAACCATGGTGAGGATTAACTCACACTATAGAGAATATCAAAACTAATTATAAAAAGGCTCACTACCTAAGATAAGGCTCATTTCCTAAGATAAGGCTCACTACTTGAGATAAGGTTTAGTGCCTGAGATAAGGCTCACTGTCCAATAGGGTTATAAATCAGAGGGCTCACTACAACAGAGATACAAATATGGCTAACCACCAAGATAGAATAGTTAAGGCTTATAGCCAAAAGTGTGAACTAGTAGATTACACCTTACTTGTGTAGAGTTTAGTTCCAGATGAAGCTCAAAATAACAAGTGATGCATTTCAGTAACCGTTCAATAGTTTTGTTCTGATCATACACTTTATTGTCTTAGCCTGTTTCACTTACTCTGTTCTATTGTACTTTCTCTTTGTCTTCCTCTTTCTTACTATCAAGCTCCTTTTCTATCTCTATATATCTGTCTCACTTTTATTTTCGGAGAGTCTCATATATATATATATATGTATGTATAAGTTTAAAAAATTTCTTGTGTCGGCCAAAACACTCATAAGAAATAGTTAGTCCACATAAAATATTGCACACGCTGAGTTGACCAAGATCTTCGAATATCTGAATCATAGCTTGTCTTCACAGTAGAGACTGGACCTAAAAACCAACACACCAAACCAACTATAACGGTCATCTTCGATAGGAAATAACTTCTGGTAAACAACTCATACATTCAGTATTGTGTTGACATCAATGACAACCTATTGACATTAATGAAAACTATTTGATGCAAGCTTCAACTTCCAACACATCCATAGGCATAATATCACACAATACCTCATCATGGTAATTTTCAATCTTGAACTTTACCAGACATTATTCATTTACCAAAGATTTATTGTATTTTTGCAACCAAGCAATCTGGTATGGATTCAAATGCATTTTTCTCTCCAACCACAACTTACTAATCATCTCTTCTGAAACAAGATTATCAGTACTACCTCCATCAATAAAAACATTGCAAAATTTACCTTCACACTTACATCTGGTGTGAAAAAAATTCTTCCTTTGAGTTGGTTCTTTCTCCTCATTCAACAAGGCTCTTTTCGTAAGAATAACCTCTCCTCTTTCTATATCCTCAGAATGTGAAGACTCAACATCTTCATCTACATGTGCAACTCATGCATTACCCTTAGGTCTTCTATTTGTCCTTCCTTGATGTTGGGGACACTCATATGCTCCATGTCCTTCTTCTCCACACTAGAAACATGTTCCACGGAAGCTGCCTCTTCTCGATCCTCGTCTAGATCTTCCTCTTTGGTCTCCATTATTCTGATCATGAGGATGGTAGGTGTTATGTCCTTTTCAGCTCTGGTTACTACTAGATCCTTCACCCTTATTTTGATCTTCATTTTGACCTCCATATGACCGTCCACTAGTCTTTCCACCATGACCCCCACCTCTTTGGTTACTTTCAAATATTCTATTAAACTTTTCTTCTACCTTCAGAGAAAATTGATATGCATCTTCAATGGTAGACATTCTTACTAGACCCAACTCTTCTTGAATACTTGGCTTCAACCCATTTATGTAATGGGAAAATTTCTCCTTGTTGGCCTTAGAATGGCCTATTCTAATCAAGACACTATAAATTTTTTCTGTATACTCCTTGATAGATTTCCCCGCTTGTTTCAACCCTTACATCCTCTTCAACAAATATAGCTCATAGTCCAAAGGAATGAATTGCCATTTTAATTTGTCCACCATTCGGTCCCATCTGGTTATTTTCTCTTTTCCTCTTCAATCTATTTCTAGTTGTACCTCTTTCCACCAAATGTTCGCATGACCCTTTAGCTTGGTCTTTGCAAATTTGACCCTCTCAAGATCTTCCACCTCCTCATATTCAAATTACTCCATATCATTGATCCAATCAATCAACTCTTCTAGGTTAATATTTCTAGAAAATGTAAAGACATCGATCTTTGGCCTTTTCCCAATCTTAGAGACGGCCTTAAATAATTTGACTTTCTTTGGATCTACTGCATCTTGTTCTTCTTCAACATGTTCCTCATTTTCAACTTCATCTTCACTTTCATCTCCTCTTCTTGGCTCAAACCCTCGACACAACTCCTCTTTCAGTGCTTGAACTTGTCTTTGTAGGGCTGTGAAACCCTCTTCTAGTACAATAACATTTCTTCCACCACCACGACTTCTTTGCGGAGGAATTTTGATCACTTTTCTCAAAAACCCACAACCACAAGTCCTGGTGCAAACTACCTCACGTTTGGTGATCTGTTTACATACTTAGGAAAACCTTCTCTGATACCACTTGATGAATAGTTCGCCCCTTGTAATCTAAAACTCACAAAAACAATAGATAATGGAACAAATAAAATGCAAGAAGGAAGCACATATTTTATATTATCACTGAATCAAAAATGAAATCACAACATTATATTTTCCATCACATGGGCTTTTTGATTACATAAATATGTAAACCTACAAATCTCAGCCACCATCTATGCTTCTCTCCCTCCTTTTGTAGCCCCCCTTCACCTCCTTTATTTGGAAGGTGTAACCACCCTAGAATGTTCTAGAAAGTGTAACTTCCTCAAGAAGATATTTTGAAATTTTATTAATTTTGGTAGTACAACTTCACGGGGTCATAAATTTTGATCTGACCGTTGGATTTTCTATTATAAGACCTTTTCGGAAAGCTCTCAAAAGATTTTCTAGCCAAAAGAAGGGCCTAAAGGCTAATCACTTTCACTTTCCTCCATTTTTTAGGCCCATCCAGAGCCTCTAAGTGCCTCAAAATTGACTTCAAATATTTTAAGAAGATTTTCAAAAATTGAAAAATCTCTCAAATGGAAAATGGTATTGAAGTGATTTCTTCACCATTGGCTTAAATTTACCATTTTGGAGGTCTATGTAAGATTTCATGTCCAACCATTCATAAATGCAAACTTACTAAAAATAGTAACCCTACCAAATTTAGCCCTTTTGAAAATAAACAACATTTTTTTGGGTGATGCAAGATTTATCTTACACCCTGGGTGCTCCTATATCAGCTTGATTAAGGGTACTCCCCTTATATTATAAAACTCACAAAAACAATAGATAATGGCAGAAACAAAATGCAAGAAGGAAGCAAATATTTTCTATTATCATTGAAATGAAAAATGAAATCATATTTCCATCACATGGGATTTCTGATTACATAAATCTACAAATCTATGAATCAAAGCCACCATCTACACTGCTCTACCTCCTTCTGTAGCCCCCCTTCAAATCCTTTATTTGGAAGGTGTAACCACCCTAGAATCTTTTGGAAAGTGTAACTTCCTCAAGAAGATATTTTGAAATTTTATTTATTTTGGTAGTACAACTTCACGGGGTCATAAATTTTGATCTAATCATTGGATTTTCTATTATAATACCTTTTTGGAAAGCTCTCAAGAGATGTGTTGCTGAAAAAAATGCTCTTAAGTGCCTCAAAATTGACTTTGAAGATTTTAATAGGATTTCCGGAAGTTGAAATTTTAATCTCTCAATTGAAAAATGGTATTGAAGTGATTTATTCACCATTGGATTCAATTTACCATTCTAGAGGTATGTGTAAGATTCTATGTCCAACTATGCATAAATGCAAAATTACTAAAAATAGTAACCCTACCAAATTTAGCCCTTATTGAAAAGAAGCAACTTTTTTTTTGGGTGATGTAAGATTTCTCTTACACCTTGGATGCTCCTGCTACAACTTGATGAAGGGTACTCCCCTTACAATCTAAAACTCACAGAAACAACAGATAATGGCACAAACAAAATGCAAGAAGGAAGCAAATATTTTCTATTATCACTGAAATGAAAAGTGAAATTACAACATTATATTTTCCATCACATGGGCTTTCTGATTACATAAATCTACAAATCTGCAAATCAGAGCCACCATCTATGTTTCTCTCCCTCCTTTTGTAGCCCCCCCTTCACATCCTTTATTTGGAAGGTGTAACCGCCCTAGAATCTTCTAGAAAGTGTAACTTCCTCAAGAAGATATTTTGAAATTTTATTAATTTTGGTAGTACAACTTCATAGGGTCATAACTTTTGATCCGACCGTCATATTTTCTATTATAATACCTTTTTGGAAAGCTCTCAAGAGATGTTCTACCAAAAAGTAGGGCCTAAAGGTAGAACACTTTCAATTTCGGTTAGTTTTCAGGCCCATCTAAAGCATCTAAGTGCCTCAAAATTGACTTTTAAAATTTTAATAGGATTTTTGGAAATTGAAATTTTAATCTCTCAAATGAAAAATGGTATTGAAGTTATTTCTTTTCCATTGGATTCAATTTACCATTTTGGAGGTCTGTGCAAGATTTCGTGTCCAACAATGCATAAATGCAAACTTACTAAAAATAGTAACCCTACCAAATTTAGCCCTTATTGAAAAGAATCAACATTTTTTTTGGGTGATGCAAGATTTCTCTTACACCTTGGATGCTCTTGCATCACATTAAAATTTTCAATAAAATCCAATTGAGTGAGTGGGCATGAGAATAAAAGAGAATGCAAGAAGATCCCCAACAAAGAGAAATGAGGAAGGAGAATGAAACACATAAGTGCTAGAAGAACTATTGGAACCTAAGAAAATTTCACTAACATAGAGGAAACTACCTCAAGAAGGTACAAACATGTCCACAAAATACATAAAAGAGAAAAAAGGTATATATGTGAAGTGTTCAAACCCTATTAAAGGAGGTTGGACAAAGGAACCTGAGTAAAGATGGAGAAGAAGATCAAATGGGAGAAAAAAAGAAATGATCTCATAGCGAAAAGTTGAGAGAAATTGAAGGAAATGGATTTGGATAGAGGAGGTTAGTGTATGCCATGTTGGTGAGGTTGAGGAAAAAATAAGGAAAAAAACATATTAATCATGCTAAAGTATGAGTGTCTAGGGAAGGATGAGACAATCTTGATGAAGTTTGAAGAGCACGAAGCTACCACTTTATCTCATTTGTGAATTTAAGGATTCATTAATTATTTCACACCTAAGTATTTTGATGTAGGGACATAGTATGTTGTATAAGGAATTTTTATAGTCCAATATAGGAATAGGTGTTTTTGGGATTCTAGAAGATTGACACAGAAGGAGAGGGTGTGAGGAAAATTATGTAAAAGGATAGGGTGAACACATGATAGTAGATCATGTTACACAGAAGGAGTTATGCAAAAGAACAAGGGATGAAACCCACACATGAGAAATAAATGAAAAGTAGAGAAGAGAAGAGGTGCAAGGGCAAACATGATTGTGCAAAACCACATAAAATGAGGACATGACGAATGCCTCAAGAAGATGGTTATCTAATATTTATAATGATTATCTAAAACACACTAGGTGAAGTGAATCATATGTTTGTAAATTTTATAGTACAAGTTTGTAGGTGCACTTGAATGATCCAAAACTGTGGGTCCTTGTATGTGTACACCATAACCTAACAACCCTAGTTCTCAACCATATTCAAATGAAAAATAGTGAAAACTAACTTCAAATGCACCCAAGAAAAGAGTGAAATAATTAATTATAAGTTGAAGATCAATGTACCTTCAAATTTAGCTCTTCTTTTCTTGAAATAAGTCTTCCTTTATATTTTCTTGAATTGAAAAAAAAGTATTTATATAGATGCTTTTTTTCCTTACATATTTTGGCCAAAATACTTTTGACCAAGTTCCAAACAGAAGGGTTTTGGCCAAAAACCTCTCAGCCGGAACATGTCTGGCCGAAAATGTCTAGTTGGCATCCTACTTGGCAGCCAACTTAGCTTTTTCAGAGTTTTTTGAAATTTTCAACTTCAATCGAGTATTTCTTCAGTTAGAATGATTTTTTTTAAAGAAAAATAACCTTTTGTAGAGCTCGGAGTGGTGCATCCAAATATGTAATTTTTGTAATATTTTGATTATTTTTAATATATATTTTATTAAATAATACAAGTAGGTTTTAAAGTTAAAAAATAGGTTGATTAGAAATTAAAAAAATAGTAAAACATTTAAAAAAAATTAAAAAATTAATGTTGTAGTAGAGGAGAGAATCCCCTTCAAAAAGGTATAATTTTTTTTTTTAAATGATTAAAAAAGTAGATAATAGTTGACGTCAAATAAAAACTATCAAAATCTGGTAAGTTTGATTTTAAAATGTTATTACAAGAAAAATATACGTCAAAATTTGAAATTTTTTTCATGCACTAGATATCATTGAACTACTAGCACCTGAATCAATCATACAGTTATGCAAAACATGCTTGCTTACAATCAAAGTTACGTAAAAAGGAGGTGGTTTAACCTCTTGAGTTTTCTTTTCAACTTTTGATTTAGGTGTACTTGTTGATTCTACCTTTGGTTGATCACCCAGAAGTGAAACCTTTGGCTGGTCTAATGCTGGTTCATGAGATAAAGACAAGTTAGTCAATGCATTTTGTAACAAATCCTTTTGCCTTGGAAGATCCAAGGAATACCACATCAAAAAATTGATGCGAGACATCTTCATATGCTCTAGAATGTTGAATGGAATTGACCAAACTCTCTACTATAATTTAGGAGCAACAATACTTCCAGGTTGAGTTTGCACAGGTGGACCTTGAGTTTTAGGCTGATCTTTGTTCACAATAGGCTATTGTGTAGACAAGATTTGGATAGGTTGAGTAGGAACTTGTCCTACATTGCCTTGTTGGCTTGTGGAGGCTTGATTTGGAGTAATAACAAGCTACTATCTTATATCTACAACTCTCTTCTTTGATCTTATGCTCGCTGCTATAGAGTTGTAAGACTGATTCTGACCTTGTCCTTGAGGATAGTTCACCCCATAGAACTCATCTTATTGCTAGTTCATTAAAGTGACATCATTCAAACCCTGATCTGGATAGGAAACTTGTTCAATATTTTGTTTCTTAGAACCTTGTTGGACAACAACATTATTTTGCACCATCAAGGCCTGATTCAACATCCCATTGAGACAAGTAGACTGATTGTGTGGATAATTGCATGGAAAACACAAATCAGAATCTTGTACCAAGTTGTTTTGGACATGAACTAACTCCTTTGAAACACTAGGAATATTGGGATTATATGGTTGAAAGGGTCTAGTATTATAAGGATTTCTTTGTACCTAAGAATCAACTTGATAGTAAGGTCTATTAGGCCAGGATATAAGTTCGAATTTGGCTTAAAACCTTGACCTTGTTGCTTTTCTATGTTCAACAATTTATTTCCAAAAGTTTTCAATAAGCCCCTGATCTCTTGTAACTCTTGAGATTGAACTGGAACAACACTATTTTGAGTAGGTGCTTGATGGTTTAAGGTTGGAAAAATATGTAATAGAGAAATAGGAGGAATTTGGATAGGCATCAGAGGCTGAATATCAGGAAATATAGGCATTGGAGGCCTAAGTGCAATTTTGCTAGTTTGAATAAGACTATTCTCAGCTCTAATGGAAATATCAAATGCTGCAGGTAATGAAACACCACCCATTGATTGAATCATTACTGAAATTTCACTATTAAGATCCTTGAGATAATACAAAAAGGAATGATCAGTTGTAGGCCTCATAGAGATTTGAAGTCTATTCCAGGTCTTCTTGAAATGAAAGTTGAAATCTGACATTTTCTCCTGAGGAGCTCTGGTGCAAGAGCACCCATGTGTGCTTTCATGCCTCAAGGTGGTCAAAGTGGAAATTTTGTTTTATTTTGAGTTGTCTTCATTTAATAAGGTCTTCTTGTACCATTTTATGTTTTTAGATGTCTTGGAAGGGTCCTAGGAGTTAAGTTGTTAAGAGATTGTAAATGTTGCAAAAAGTTGTAAATGTTGTCAAAGCAACTTTGCATTTTGTTGTCAAATTGGAAGATGAACCATTGGAAGGTTAAATATGGTTATGAACCATTGGGAAACATGTTAGAAGGTGTGTAAATGGCTTTGGGTGGTCGAAGGAAGTTGGATTGATGAAGTTTTGAAGAGAAATCAATAAAAAATATCTTTTTTTTTGCATTTTACAACATTTCTTTGCTGAACTAGTGAACAATATGGACATGTACGGTCTTCCCATGGCCTAAAACTTGTTTGACCTATAGATTAGTTAATCTGATAAATTATCCTTCTTATAGCACTTGATTTTATTGTGTTTGAAGCAAATTAGAGCAATTTTACTCTAAACCGCATGAAACCCTAGTTAGGGTGAGCTCTAAGTGAATAAAGTGATTTTATCGCCATTCCACCAAAGAAAAGGTCTAAAACTTGGTGGAATGTCTTGCAATAGGGTAAATTTTGTTTCCCCAATGTTTAAGGGGTAGGGAGGTTGATTTGGCATTTGTGGAGTTGCGGCTATGGTCTGAATCTTCATGTAGCGGGCCCTAGAACCTTAGTGAATTGAAGAAATTATTTGCAAGTGTATTAGAGGATGATCCTTGTGATTGGATCAAGTATTTGAGACCCAATATGACATTTCTAAGGTTTTGGAACAATATTTGTGATATCTTGAAGCCTTGAACCCATCTGGTGCAGGCCTAGGTGTTAATTAGGCCTAGTAACAACAAGAGCATAGTCAATTTTTGAAGGATTTTGTACAAAGAACCCTACCCTAGTTTTGAGGTATGTTTGTAAATTTGAAAAAAGGGTATCTAAAAGTTTCTTTACATTTTTAAGTTCATGCCTTCCTTGCAAGTTATGTCTAAAACACCAGTTTTGAAAGGCTACTAGGGTAAAAGGATAGTTTGTGTAGGAAAGGTCATTGATTGATGTGTGAGAGCCCTTGTAAGTGGTTATCTGAGTGTGTTTGTTAGATTAGAGGCCAAATGGTCCTTTTGGGTGATTGTGAGTTGTGGTTACCCTTGAATGGCTAGTTGTCTTGAAGATGAATTGACTAACCTTATGGAAGAAGCCTTCCTATCATGGTTGCCTTTGAACTTGGAGAGAGGAATGGACCCATTGTTGTGAAATATGGCATCAATTGTCTAGTTGTTGCCCCTACTCTACATCAAATTGGTATCAGAGTGTAGGTTTGATCTGAAAAGGGAAAATTTGAATTGAAGAGGAACAAGATGCCTCCAAAAGGGAATCCCATTGCTAGAGAGATGAATGAGTTGAAGGAAAAAAATGCCAGAGAGATGAGAGAATTGAAGGAGAGGCTTGCTGCCCTGGAAACAAGTCAGAAAAGAGGAATGGTCACAAGAGAATTGAGTGACCAAGAAGAAGGGGAAGAGGAAAGTTCCCAAGAAGGGTCCGAGGAAGAGATGGATCTTGATAACTTGAGGATGACAAAGCTCTTGAAAGAATTCAAGGGATATGGTCATAAGATCAAGATGGATTTACCCATGTATGGAGGAAAGTTGGACAATGGAGAAATCCTAGATTGGATAGGAGAATTGGATAACTACTTTGACTATGAAGATGTACCAGAAGATCAAAGGGTGAAGTTGGCCAAGACAAAGTTGAAGGTCCATTCCTTGCTTTGGTGGGATTGTGTACAAAGTGAAAGGAGAAAGAAGGGGAAGTCTAAGATCACCTCTTGGGATAAGATGGTTGCTAAACTCAAGGGAAAATTCCTTCCCGGTGACTACACCATTCAGTTGTTCAAAAGGATTCAAAACCTTAAGCAAAAGGATATGGATGTGAGTTCCTATATTGAGGAGTTCTACAAATTGAACATAAGGGCAAGTCGTGTAGAATATGATGAGGAGAAAGTGGCAAGATACCTCAATGGGTTGAGATACAACCTTCAAGATGAATTAAGCCTCACCAATCCAATAATGGTAGATGAGTGTTATCAATTGGCCATCAAGGCTAAAGATAAATTGAGGAGAAGGTAAGAAAAGAAAAGCAGGGGTAGAGGCAGGAATCCTTGAGGAAGAGGGGCATTTTCTGATTCAAGATAGTAACATGAGAGTCAAGGAGAGGCAAGTAGAGTCCAAGAACAAGTTACAGATTCAAGAAGTGGATTTAGAGGAGGTATATCAAATTCAAGGGGTAGATTTGAAAGACAAAGAGGAGGTTCAAGTGGATTTATAGGGAAATCTTATGCATGCAACAAATCTGCAGGCCATCAAGCATGTCAATGTACTAAAAATCAGTCCACCACTTCATTTGGAGGAGAAAGAAGAAATCAGTTTGTGCAAGGAGAGGATAATGAAAGTGTGCATTCTTCATCACATAATGTTGATCCAGAAGTTGGTGAGTCTCTCATGGTGAGAAGAACTTTGATAAAAGTGCCAATGGACAAGGAACCTCC